>RXPK01000177.1:134048-615229 GCA_004143645.1 Protaetia brevitarsis
GCGGCGCGGCGCCGTTCGATTCCTCTCGATGAGACGCTTCTTTTTGACCTATAAACTTTGTTGGGCTATTCTCCACGTTTAGGCTATTTTTCAGCGATTTTTGCTTAAATTTTCCATCAAAATCCGGTATTTTTGCCCATATCTCCGGAACGGAGACCGCTAGCGCTCCACGGCGCTTTCAAATATGGGAATCACTTCGTCGAAAATACGACGTCGACAAGTATTAATAAGTTAGGTTCGTGCTTTCGTTCTGCCCGAATAGGCAGGTAATGTGCCGGGGTAATAAATAGGGCCCAAGAAACGCGGGTTTTTTTTCGTCTCTTCAACATAAACTCCGGACGCAGTTAGCTAGGGCGTTCTGCTTGGTTCTCAAAAGATCCGGCAGCGACCAGGGGAAAACACGCTGGACGCGGCTACAACGATCGGAATGGGTAGTTTCGCTCCAAATAGAATTGTAGGTCGAAAAATAAGGAAATTTAACGATTTTTACACATTTTTGCGAATATCTCGAGAACGGTTAGAGATATCGAGTTTCCGGTTTCTGCGTTTCGATTCCCCGATTAATATGCGCTTCTGATGGACTATACGAAAAAAGGCCTAGCGGCGATTTTCATCTTAAAAACTTTAACCTCAATATCTCGAAAACGGTTAGAGATAATCGGATGCGCGCTTTATCAACCATTCGATCGCCGTCAAAATGCGCGTCTTGATTGGATCATATTAGAAGGCTTAGCGGCGTTATTAATTTTTCAAAACTTTGACCTCAATATCTCGGAAACGGGTAGAGTATCGAAGCGCGCTCCTCGCCATTCGATTCCCCGTCGGAAAGGCGCTTTCTAGTGGTCACCTCGCGGTCGTTTTCAAGTTCAAAACCTTTGAACGCCCATATCCTCGAGAACGGTTAATAGCATAAGAGGGACGCGCCGAGGCGCCGTCGATTCCTCTCGATGAGACGCTTCTTTACCTATAAAAACTTGTTGGGGCTATCTCCACGTTTAGGCTATTTTTCAGCGTTTTGCTTAAATTTTCCATCAAAATTCCGTTTTGCCCCTATCTCCGGAACGGAGACGCTAGCGCCACGGCGCTTTCAAAATATGAATCCTCGATCGAAATACGCGTCCGCAGTATATAATAAGTTAGGGTTGCGGTGCCTTTCTTCTGTCCGAAATAGCCAGGTATTATGTGCTGGGTAATAAATAGGCCAGAAAACGCGTGTTTTTTGTTCGTCTCTTCAACCATAACTCCGAACGCAGTAGCTAGGCGTTCTGACTTTCTCAAAAGATCCGGCGCGACCAGGGGAACACGCTGGACGCGGCTAACCAATCGGAACGGTAGGTTCGCTCGAAATTAAGAATTTTAGATCGAAAAATAAGGAAATTACGATTTTTACACATTTTTGCGAATATCTCGAGAACCGGTTAGAGATATCAGTGGCCGCTTCTCTGCGTTTCGATTCCCCGATAAAAGTTGCGCGCTTCTGATGGACTATACGAAAAGGCTCTAGCGGCGATTTCACTTCAAAACTTAACCTCAAATATCTCGAAAACGGTTAGAGATATCGGATCGCGCTTTTCCCATTCGATTCGCCGTCAAAATGCGCGTCTGATGGATCATATTAGAAGCTCTAGCGGTCGTTTTAATTTTTCAAAATTTTGACCGCAAATATCTCGGAAACGGGGTAGAGATATCGAAGCTGCGGCCTCCTCGCCATTCGATGCCCCGTCGGAAGGCGCTTCTATGGTCACCTCGCGGTCGTTTTCAAGTTTTCAAACTTTGAACGCCCATATCTCGAGACGGTAATAGCTAGAGGGACGCGCGCGCGCCGTTCGATTCCTCTCGATGAGACCTTCTTTTGACCTATAACTTGTTGGGGCTATCTCCACGTTTAGCTATTTTCAGCGATTTTGCTAAATTTTCCATCTAAAATTCCGGTTTTTTTGCCCATCTCAGGAACGGAGACCGCTGCGCCACGGCGCCTTTAAATAGTCCTCTGTCGAAAAGTACGCGTCCGACAGGAGAAATAAGTTTTGGGTTGTCGGTGCCTTCGTTCCGCCCGAAATAGCAGGTATTTATGTGCCTGGGTATAAATGGCCCAAGAAACGCGTGTTTTTTCGTCTCTTCAACATAACTCCGGAACGGCAGTAGGGTAGGGCGTGCTGTTGGTCTCAAAAGTCCCGGCGCCGACCAGGAACACGCTGGACGCGCAAGACGAATCGGACAGGTAGTTCGCTCGCAAATTAAGATTTTAGGTCGAAAATAAGGAAATTTAACGATTTTACACATTTTTGCGAATATCTCGAGAACGGTTAGAGATATCGAGTTCCGGTTTTCTGCGTTCGATTCCCCGATAAAATTGGCTTCTGATGACTATACGGAAAGCTCTAGCGGCGATTTCATCTTCAAAACTTTAACCTCAAATCTCGAAAACGGTAGAGATATCGGGATCGCGCTTGTCACCATTCGATTCGGCCGTTCAAAATGGCGCGTCTGATGGATCATATTAGAAGCTCTAGCGGCGTTTAATGTTCACAAAACTTTACCTCAAATATCTCGGAAACGGGTTAGAGATATCGAAGCGCGCTCCTCGCCATTCCGATTCCCCGTCGGAAGGCGCTTTCTAGTGCTCACCCTCGCCGGTCGTTTTCAAGTTTCAACTTTGAGCGCCATATCTCGAGAACGTAATACTAGAGGACGCGCGCGGCGCCGGTCGATTGCCTCTCGATGAGACGCTTCTTTTGACCTATAAACTTGGTCGGCGGCTATCTCCACGTTTAGGCTATTTTTCAGCGTTTTTGCTAAATTTCCCATCAAAATTCCGGTTTTTTGCCCATATTCCGGAACGGAGAACCCTAGCGCCACTGGCGCTTTCAAATATGGAATCCTTCGTTCGAAAACGCGTCCGACGTATATAAAAAGTTAGGTTGCGGTGCTTCGTGGTTCTGCCCGAAATAGCAGGTATATGTCCTGGTAATTAAAAGCATGTTTTTTTTCGCTCTTCAAACATAACTCCGGACGGCAGTAGCTAGGGCTTTGCTTGGTCTCAAAAGATCCGGCGCGGACCAGGAACACGCTGACCGGGTAGAACGCGAATGGAACGGTAGTTCGCTCGCAAATTAAGAATTTTAGGTCGAAAAATAAGGATTTAACGATTAACACATTTTTGCGATATCTTCGAGAACGGTTAGAGATATCAGTTCCGGTTCTCGTTCGATTCCCGATAAAATGCGCTCTGATGGACTATACGAAAGGCTCTAGCGGGGATTTTCATCTTCAACTTTTATCGTCAAATATCGGCAAGAACGGTTAGAGATATCGGATCGCGCTTTTCACCCATTCGATTGCGTCAAAATGGCGTCTGGTGGATCATATTTAGAAGGCTCTAGCGGCGTTTTAATTTTCAAAATTTTGTCCTCAAATATCTCGGAAACGGGTAAGATATCGAAGCGCGCTCCTCGCCATCGATCCCCGTCGGAAGGGCTTCTTTGTGGTCACCTCGCGGTCGTTTCAAGTTTCGAAACTTTGAACGCCCAACTCTGAGACCGGTTATTAGCTAGAGGGACGCGCGCGGCGCCGGTTCGATTCCTGTCGATGAGACGCTTCTTTTGACCTATACTGTGTTGGGGTCTATCTCCACGTTTAGGCTATTTTTCAGCGCTTTTTTGCTTAAATTTCCACAAATTTCCGGTTTTTTTGCCATATCTCCGGAACGGAGACCGCTAGCGCCACGGCGCGTTTCAACTATGAATCCTCGTCGAAATACGCGTCCGACAGTATATAATTAATTGTAGGTGTTGCGGTGCTTTGTTCTGCCCGAAATAGCAGGTATATGTGCCTGGGTTATAACATAGGCCCAAGAAACGCGTGTTTTTTTTTTCGTCTCTTCAACATAACTCCGGAACGGCAGTAGCTAGCGTTTCTGCTTGGTCTCGGAAAGACCGGCCGGTCCAGGGGGACTACGCTGACGCGGCTACAAACTCGGATAGGCGTAGTTTCGCTCGCAAATTAAGAATTTTAGTCGAAAGGAAGAAGGAAATTTAACGATTTTACACGTTTGCGAATATCTACGAGAACGGTTAGGATATCGAGTTCCGGTTTTTCTGCGTTCGGATTCCCGATAATGCGCTTCGATGGACTCTACGAAAAGGCTCTAGCGGCGATTTTATCTTCAAAACTTTAACCTCAATATCTCGAAACGGTTAGAGATATCGGATCTGCGCTTTTCAACATCCGATTCCGCCGTCAAAATGCGCGTCTATGGATCATATTAGAAGCTCTAGCGGCGTTTCTTTTTTCAAACTTTGACTCATTCTCGAAACGGGGTATGAGATTCGAAGCGCGCTCCTCGCCATTCGATTGTCGTGAAGGCGCTTCTAGTGTCACCTCGCGGTCGTTTTCAAGTTTCAAACTTTGAACGCCCATATCTCGAAACGGTAATAGCTAGAGGGACGGCGCGCGCCGTTCGATTCCTCTCGATGAGACGCTTCTTTTGACCTATACTTGTTGGGGCATCTCCCTCGTTAGGCTATTTTTTCAGCGATTTTTGCTTAATTTTCCATCAAAATTCGGTTTTCCCATATCTCGGAACGGGAGACCGCTTTACCGCCACGGCCTTTCAAATTTTGGGATCCTCGCGAAATAGGCGCTCCGACAGTATAACTAAGTTAGGGTTGCGGTGCCTTCGTTCTGTCCGAAATAGCGGTATATGTGCCTGGGAATATATGGCCCAAGAAACGCGTGTGCTCCTTTTTTCGTCTCTCAACATAACTCGGAACGGCAGTACTAGGGCGTTTGCTTGGTTCAAAGATCCGGCGCGACCAGGGGAACCGCTGGACGCGGCTAGACCGATTCGGATTGTAGGTTCGCTCGCAAATTAGATTTAGGTCGAAAAATAGGAAATTTAACGATTTTTAGACATTTTGCGAATATCTCGAGAACGGTTTAGAATTTCGATTCCGGTTCTCGCGTTCGATTCCCTCGATACATGCGCTTCTGGATGGACTATACGAAAAGTCTTTGCGGCGATTTCATTGTTCAAAACTTTAACCTCAAATATCTCGAAAACGGTTAGAGATACGTATCGCGCTTTTCACCATTCGATTCGCGTCAAATTTGCGCGTCTGATGCATTCATATTTCGGAGGTTTCTCGCGGCGTTTAATTTCAAAATTTTACCTCAAAATCTCGGAAACGGGTAGAGATATCGAAGCGCGCTCCTCGCATCGATTCCCCGTCGGTAGGCGCTTTCTTAGTGTCACTCGCGGTCGTTTCAAGTTTCAAACTTTGAACGCCCATATCTCGAGACAGTATAGCTAGAGGACCGGTCGGGCGCCGTTTCGCTTCCTCGATGAGCGCTTCTTTTGACCTTAATTTGTTGGGCTATCTCACGTTTAGGCTATTTTCAGCGATTTTGCTAATTTTCCCAAAATTCCGGTTTTTTGCCATATTCTCCGGAACGGAGACCGCTAGCCCACGGCGCTTTCAAATTATGGATCCTCGTCGAAATACCGCGTCCGACAGTATATCAAAGTTTGGGTTGCGGTGCCTCGTTCCGCCCGAGAATAGCAGGATTTATGTGCCTGGTAATAAATGCCAAGAAACGCGTGTTTTTTTCGTCTCTCACATAATTCCGAACGGCAGTAGGTAGGCGTTCTGCTTTGGTCTCAAAAGATCGGGCGCGACCCAGGGGAACACCGGTGACGCGGACTCGAACCGAATCGGAACGGTAGTTGCTCGCAACATTAAGAATTTTAGTCGGAAAAACTAAGGAAATTTAACGATTTTTACACATTGGGCGATATCTCGAGAACGTTAGAGATATCGAGTTCCGTTTTCGTCGTCGATCCCCGATACAATGTGCTTCTGATGTGGTCTATTACGAAAGGCTCTAGCGGCGATTTCATTCTTTCAAAACTTTATCGTCAAAATATTCGAAACGGTTAGAGAATCGGATCGCGCTTTTCACCATTCGATCGCGTCAAATGCGCGTCTGATGTATCATATTAGAAGGCTCTAGCGGCGGTTTTTTTTTTTCCCAAACTTTGACCTCAAATATCTCGGAAACGGGTAGAGATATCGACGCCGCTCCTCGCCATCGATTCCGTCGGTAGCGCTTCTAGTGGTCACTCGCGTCTTTTCAAGTTTCACTTGACGCCCATATTGATACGGTAATAGCTAGAGGACGCGCGCGGCGCCGTTCGATCCTCTCATGAGACGGTTTCTTTTGACCTTAACTTGTCGGGGCTATTTCGACGTTTAGGCTATTTTTCAGCGATTTTTGCTTTAAATTTTCCATCAATAATTTCGGTTTTTTGCCCTATCTCGGAATGGAGACCGCTAGCGCCCCGGCGCTTTCCAATATGGAATCTCGTCGAAATCGCTCCGACAGTAATAAAGTTGGGGTTGCGGTGCCTCGTTCTGCCCGAAATAGCAGGTATTTTGTGCCTTGGGTAATAAATAGGCCAAGTAAACGCGTGTTTTTTTCGTTCTTCAACATAACTCCGGAACGGCAGTAGTGGGGGTTCTGCTTGGTCTCAGAAAGATCCGGCGCGACCAGGGAACCTGCTGGACCGCGGCTAGCATCCGAAGGCGGGTAGTTCGCTCGCAAATTAAGAATTTAGGTCGAAAAATAAGGAAATTAACGATTTTTACACATTTTTGCGAATATTCGAGACGGTTAGAGATGTCGAGTTCTGGTTTTTTGCGTTCGATTCGCCGACTAAAATGCGCTTTCTTATGGATCTATCTACGAAAGGCTCTATGCGGCGATTTTCATCTTTTAAAAACTTGTTTAACCTCAAATATCTCGAGAAACGCGTTAGAGATATCGGATTGTGCGCTTTTTTTTCACCATTCGATTTGCCGTCAAAATGCGCGTCTGATGGATCATATCTAGAAGGCTCTAGCGGCTTTTTTTTTTTCAAATCTTTGACCTCAAATATCTCGGAAACGGTAGAGATATCGGATGCGCGCTTCCTCGCATTCGATTCCCCGTCGGAAGGCGCTTCTTAGTGACACCTCGCGGGTCGTTTTCAAGTTTCAAACTGTTGAACGTCCCATATCTCGAGAACGGTAAATAGCTAAGAGGGTCGTCGCGCGGCCTCTGTTCGATTCTCCTGCGAATGAGACGCTCTCTTTTGACCCTGTAAACTTGTTGGGGCTATTCTCTTACGTTTAGGCTTATTTTTTTCGATTTTTGCTTTAAATTTTCATCACAATTTCGCGTTTTTTGCCCATATTTCCGGAACGGAGACCGCTAGCGCGTCGGCGCTTTCAGAATATGGAATCCTCGTCGAAATACCGCGTCCGACTGTGTATAATAAGTTTTAGGGTTGCGTGTGTCCTCTATCGCTCTGTGCCGAAATAGCAGGTATATGTGCCTGGGTAATTTAAATAGGGCCCAAGAACACCGCGTTGTTTTTTCGTCTCTTCAACATTACTCCGGAACGGCAGTAGCCTTGGGCGTTCTGCTTGGTCTCAAAAAATTCCGGCGTCGACCCGCGGGACACTGTTGGATGCGCTAGAACCGAATCGGAACGGTATGTTTGCTCGCAAATTAAGAATTTTATGGGTCGAACAATGAAGGAAATTTACCTATTTTTGCACATTTTTTGCGAATATCTCGAGAACGGTTAGGATATCGAGTTCGGTTTCTTGCTTCGATTCGCACCGATGAAATGCGCTTCTGGTGGCCTATTCCGAAAAGGCTCTAGCGTGCGATTTTCATCTTTCTAAAACTTTGAACCTCAAATATCTCGGAAACGGTTAAAGATATCGGATGCGATTTTCTACATTCGATTCGCCGTTCGAAAATGCGCGTCTGATGGCTCATATTGGAAGGCTCTGGCGCCGTTTTGCTTTTTATAAAACTTTGACCATCAAATATCTCGGAAACGTTAGAGATATCGAAGCGCGCTTCCTCTCCCTTTCGATTCCGTCGGAAGGCGCTTCTAGAGGGTCAGCTTCGCGGTCGTTCTTTCAAGTTTTCAAACTTTGAACGCCCATATCTCGAAGACGTTAATAGCTAGAGGGACGCGCGCGGCGGCCGTCTCGATTCCGCTCGATGAGACGCGTCTTTGGACCTATAACATGTGTGGGCTATCTCTGACCTTTAGGCTATTTTTCAACGATTTTTGCTTAAATTTTCCATCAAAATTCCGTTTTTTGCCATATCTCGCGGAACGGAGACCGCTAGCGGCCACGGCGCTTTCAAATATGGAATCCTCGTCGAAATACGCATCCGACAGTTATATAATTACGTTAGGTTTGCGGTGCCTTCGCTCGGCCCGAAATAGCAGGTGCATGTACTGGGTAAGAAATAAGGCGCAAGAAACGCGTGTTTTTTTCGTCTCTTCAACATAACTCCGAACGGCAGTAGCTAGGGCGTTCTGCTTGGTCTCAAAAGATCCGCGCGACCAGCGGAAAGCGCTGGAAGCGCTAGAACCGAATCGGAACGGTAGTTTGCTCGCAAATTAAGAATTTAGGTCGAGAAATAGGAAATTTAAGGATTTTTACACATTTTTGCGAATATTCTCGGAGAACGGTTAGAGATATCGAGTTCCGGTTTTCTGCGTTCGATTCCCCGATAAAATACGCTTCTGGTGGACTATCCGAAAAGGCTCTAGCGGCGATTTTCATCTCTAAACTTACCTCAAATATCTCGGAAACGGTTAGAGATATCGGATCGCGATTTTCCACATTCGATTCGCCGTCAAAATGCGCGTCTGATGGATCATATTAGAAGGCTCTAGCGCCGTTTTGATTTTTAAAAACTTTGACCTCAAATATCTCGGAAACGGGTAGAGATATCGAAGCGCGCTCCTCGCCATTCGATTCCCCGTCGGAAGGCGCTTCTAGAGGTCACCTCGCGGTCGTTTTCAAGTTTCAAACTTTGAACGCCCATATCTCGAAGACGGTAATAGCTAGAGAGGACGCGCGCGGCGCCGTTCGATTCCGCTCGATGAGACGCTTCTTTGGACCTATAACATGTTGGGGCTATCTCGACTTTAGGCTATTTTTCAGCGATTTTTGCTTAAATTTTCCATCAAAATTCCGGTTTTTTGCCCATATCTCGGAACGGAGCCGCTAGGGCCACGGCGCTTTTCAAATATGGAATCCTCGTCGAAAATCGCATCCGACAGTATATAATACGTTAGGGTTGCGGTGCCTTCGCTCGGCCCGAAATAGCAGGTGCATGTACCTGGGTAAGAAATAAGGCGCAAGAAACGCGTGTTTTTTTCGTCTCTTCAACATAACTCCGGAACGGCAGTAGCTAGGGCGTTCTGCTTGGTCTCAAAAGATCCGGCGCGACCAGGGGAATGCGCTGGAAGCCGCTAGAACCGAATCGGAACGGTAGTTTGCTCGCAAATTAAGAATTTTAGGTCGAAAAATAAGGAAATTTAAGGATTTTTACACATTTTTGCGAATATCTCGAGAACGGTTAGAGATATCGAGTTCCGGTTTTCTGCGTTCGATTCCCCGATAAAATGCGCTTCTGGTGGACTATCCGAAAAGGCTCTAGCGGCGATTTTCATCTTCAAAACTTTAACCTCAAATATCTCGGAAACGGTTAGAGATATCGGATCGCGATTTTCACCATTCGATTCGCCGTCAAAATGCGCGTCTGATGGATCATAATTAGAAGGCTCTAGCGCCGTTTTGATTTTTTAAAAACTTTGACCTCAAATTATCTCGAAACGGGTAGAGATATCGAAGCGCGCTCCTCGCCATTCGATTCCCCGTCGGAAGGCGCTTCTAGAGGTCACCTCGCGGTCGTTTTCAAGTTTCAAACTTTGAACGCCCATATCTCGAAGACGGTAATAGCTAGAGGGACGCGCGCGGCGCCGTTCGATTCCGCTCGATAAGACGCTTCTTTGGACCTATAATATGTTGGGGCTATCTCGACCTTTAGGCTATTTTTCAGCGATTTTTGCTTAAATTTTCCATCAAAATTTCGGTTTTTGCCCATATACTCCGGAACGGAGACCGCTAGCGCCACGGCGCTTTCAAATATGGAATCCTGTCGAAAACGCGTCCGACAGTATATAATACGTTAGGGTTGCGGTGCTTCGTTCGGCCCCGAAATAGCAGGTGTATGTGCCTGGGTAAGAAATAAGGCCCAGAAACGCGTGTTTTTTTCGTATCTTCAACATAACTCCGGAACGGCAGTAGCTAGGGCGTTCTGCTTGGTCTCAAAAGATCCGGCGCGAACCAGGGGAACCTGCTGGAAGCCGCTAGAATCGAATCGGAACGGTAGTTTGCTCGCAAATTAAGAATTTTAGGTCGAAAAATAAGGAAATTTTAACGATTTTTACATTTTTTTGCGAATTATCTCGAGAACGGTTTAGAGATATGAGTTCCGGTTTTCTGCGTTTCGATTCCCCGCTATAAATATTGCGCTTTCTGGTGCATCTCAATCGAGATATAGGACCTCATAGCGGCGATTTTAGGGTTCGGCTTGGTTTCTCAAGATTCACATCGAGGGAGCCGTGTCGGCGATTTTATTTCTCAACTTTAAACGTCCAGTCTCGAGAACGGTAAAAGGTGCGATACCGTTCGACAAGTTAACGATTAACAAATAATAAATATAAATAAAATTTATTAACCCCGGTGTTGCATCACAATCGGCTTGCTGTGCAGCAAAGCAAGAGTCGTCACCAATTTTTAAAATATACTACAAACTAAAATAAAATGCGTTCGATGTAATTTTTTTTTTTATTAAAAGGTGATGTGTACGCTTTTTAACAATGTTATTACAATTAAATGAATAATAAATTACATTTTATTTTTAAAATAAACTCCAATTCAATTCGATACATACAAAATATATTATTAATGTGGTTTTCCAACAACTTCGTTTCTTTCAACTACATAATGTTATTATTTATTAAGTAATGCTCAAATGAAAAGGAAACAATATGATAAGTAGGTAAAACGATATCCAATTAAAAATTAGTCAATAATTTATAAAACAATGTAAAAATCAGCTGCCACAGTACCACTATTACTGGTAAAATCCTTGTTATTATAATTAATTGGGCATAGAATAATTAAAACATTAATTACAATTATAATTATATACAGGAATACTAAAAAATATATAATATATCTAAATACATATATTGGACATTTTTATTGTGTGTATAAGGCACTAATTTATCGCTTAATCACTGTATAAAATGATTTATAATGTTGGATAGGAATGGATACAATTCAGTCCATTGTTACGAAAAAAGTTAAATAACCTTCATTTACAATAGCTGCTTCATGAGGCTAGAAACAACATTTTGCTTCTTATTATTGATTGTTTACAATTTCATTTCAAAGTATGAAGAAAAAATGTTGAGCATTCAGTTTGTAAAAGTGGATAGACAATGTGGAGACGGAAGACTTATTTTTCTGGTGATCTTTCGATGCTATTCTCGTTAACTATATGCTTTCGTTTTCTTCCATGCGTCGCTGTGCCGATCACTTCCATCCATCTGACAATGAGAGAAAAGAGAAGGATGTTTTTGCTATTGCCAATATACACACACCAACTGCTTCATACTCACCTACTGTAAGTGTATTCAGATTCTGCTCTGAAGAAGTAAATGTGATTCTTGTATTGCAACTTGAAAACGTAATCTTTTCCGATGGCATCATCCGAGGTCGGCGCACTAATGGAATAGCCCAATAATGGTAGCGAAGCCAGAGGAAAATCGTCAGTACAGCTCTTGTAGAAGAACAGACAGAACGAAGTGAAAACCACCCAAAGTTTTTGCCAACCGTTGCTGCTTTTAAATTTACGAAGTAAATAACCAGAGAGTTGGTTCTGCAGGTAGTTAAGAGAAAAGTTATACGTTAGTTGTTTTGATTAAATATAGCATTAGAAAGACTCACCCCGACGGCTAATAATTGATCTTGCATACAGATACTTGTACTCCTATGCCAACAAACATGGACGGTGGTATTGCTCCTTTGCGTTGTCGGTTTAGTTTGGGTACCAACATCAGTGCCACACTGATCCATTATTTCATCCGACGAACCTGGAAAAATGAAAATTAGTTGAAGAGAAATGCGAACTAACAAATCCACTTACTACAACTTTTCAAACTTAAATACGTAATTTTCGTGTCAGTTTTATCCCTAGCTTGTTGTATGGCGTTTTGCAGATCGTTGTGCCACTTCTCCTTTTCTTCTGGGGAATTAGCAGCCACTGTTAATGATCTGTTCCCGCCTAAAATAACTAATTAAAATTAGTTTAAATTCATTTAACAAAAAAAAACATGAAGAAAAATGTAACGAAATGTATGCCAAGTAAAAAAAAAAAAAAACAATATAAACTGACCGTAAATAACAAGCCCTATACTGGCCAATTCGCCTTCAGGTTCTTCAATCAAAACACCCCTAAGAGGCATATGCCCATGCACTTTAAACTGTAACGTAGTCTGTGACCTGGATGTATACAAAAGGATATCAGAAAACTAAAACCAATAAAAAAAAGATACGTTGGTTTCCCAAATATGTCGACTTGTTTGATAACATACCAAGAAGAACATTCGTTGCTGGTAGCCTTTTCGCGAATGTTTCAACAGGCAACCGTGTCGAATAAAAGTCCTGCCAGGTTGCACTAAATTGTCGAAACCCACTATGTCCCTCTGCAATTCGCAGAGGGTGGCCAAGTTTTCCGAACAAGCTAGCGTCTCGGATATTGGTAGCATCAAGTCTTTCAAGATATCACTGGCAGTCAAGCAGTCCGCTCTATCAGGATGGATCCGAATCATAATGCAATAAAAGCCCTACAAGAAAATTATTTCGATATTAAAAGAAATGATGCCAGGGTTAGTAATAATTGAAGGGTCCAATGCAAGAACCGGCTAAGTCCACTTTAACATTTTTTTTTTCATGAGATAAAGAAAACGTGGTAAGTTACACAAATATGAATTGATGTTAACATGAAACAGTAAATCGGTAAAAATCTTCATTAAACGAATACATTAAAAAACAGAGCATGTTAACGATTAGATATCAGCATGTGCGACATATCTTTTTTATTCGTCGCTCAATTTTGAGACTGTTGTGTTAACATTAGGTTCTTTACAACTGTTATGGTATTCCTCAATGTGGTTATAAAGCCAATGATCACACTAAGGAACATAGCTTTTTGCAAGTGCTATCACGTGGTCAAACTTACTTTTCTTAAATAATCTCGGTCCCAAATATAACTTTCTTTCAACATCAGGCAATGATATTGGTGTCAAAACTTTCTTATTTTTAATATCAAATTCTGAAAAAGTTAGTCCCCTAACCGACTCGCTACATTTTAATGATAAACCTAAATGGCTTTTTTGGTAGATAGATAGCTAAATAGATAGCTTGTTTTCTCCAGTAAGTATACAATAATTGTATATTGGATACGTCAAATTATATTACATGTCCTTCCAAAAAATAGCTAGGACTAAAACGTATTATGCCGAAGAAAATCGCTAAACTCGTCAACCGAGTATAATAATAATAATAATAATGTAAATATATTTGCAATTATACCATTACAGACTTTGTCAAAAATTTTATCGCTTGCATGTATAAAATACAGATAGTCAAAGATATAATACATAACGTATACGCACCGCTCCAGCAGCAGAGCTCGGACCTTATTTTTAAAACTGTTTTGAGTACTACAAGTTTTGATGTGTGGAGGTAAAATATTAAATAATTTAACACACCCTTTCTGAGTTAAGGCAAGCCTGTTATTAGTAGATCGTAGAAGATGTTTATTTCTAGTATCATACGTATTGCTGTAGATTAGCCCATCCACATTTTCGCGAGTGTTTTTTAAGTTGCCTAATTTGTCATGATTTTTGCTGAATCATTGTTTCGAGAAATTTCCACAATTAATGTTTATTTTTAAATAATTTAGTTAAGAAGTTTAATTGTTTAATTTATTCATATTATCTTCTAGCCGTTCGCTTGTATTAGTTTAATGTTATTAGTTTTGAGATTTTGTCCGTTGGCGGACTGATCTGTGCGTTTGCTTTGTACGCAGCGGTCGAGATTGTAAGAGTTAGTTTCTTGGCAGACGCAAGCGTGAGTAGACGTAAATTTTTAAATTCATTGCTGCCATTTTGTTAATTCAATTGATTTCGTTATCTGTTTTATTCTTGTCCATCAAGGAACTCGCTTAATAATAATAATTGTTATTGTATTGATGTGTGCACATTTTAGATATAAGATCATTTATTATTTTTGTTCGGGAAGATATTTTAGTTTAAAGAGTTAATTTTTGGTTTTTATATTTTGCTGATTCGTTTTAATTATCTTGCACCTCGGTTTGGATGAGTAGAAGCTTTATGCTTGCATTTAGATTTTTCTTTTGGTAGTTACTAGAGTTTGTCCACGTTTAATTTTAGTTTGTTTTAAATTGAAACCACGTGGATTGAGTTGATATAAAAACGATTATCTTCCTGGACAAATTAATCTTTTGCTTTGATATAGGAAATAGCATTGTCCTATTGTAATTTAGAATCAGTTGCAGTTTTTGATTTAGACCAGAATCCTCTGTTCACGGTTTTTTTTCTGCAAAAATTTGTAATTAACATTTTTTTTTTTATTTAATAAAATTCTTGGTTGTTTATTAACGTCATTCAAAATTCTGTTCTTTTATTTTTAATTAAACCTTTTCAATTCTTGGGGTATTTAAGAAAGTCAGTTTTCTTTCACTCACAATTTACTTTTCGCGGTTGGATTCAAGTTTTGATTCGCGAGGGTAACTCTGTGTTTAATTGTTCTTTTGCGCCCTTTAAGATTTTTTTTATCCGTTGAGCTAGCTAATTTTGATTTTTCTTTTTTATATAATATAATAATTTCTCTCAAACTTCTAATCTGAAAACGCAATTTGTTCAATCTCACAACAATATCATTGCAGTGATCTTTCCATGATAACATATCATCAAATTTAATTCCTAAAAAAAATTATAGTTTTACTTGTTTCAGTGGTTTGGTTGCCGATCTGAATATTTAAATCGTGATAGTTACGAGTTTGAGTTGTACGAAATAGCAACAAACCGGTCTTTTGAATATTCAAAAACAAATTGTTATTACCGAACAAGTACATAACTCATTCAGAAGTGCAAAAGGGAAAAGTTAATGAATTTAGCAATATCATTAATGAATAGTAAAAAAGAACAGGGCCCAATATTGAACCGTGCGGAACTCCCAATAAAACAGGCGAATGGACTGAATCAACGCTATATATAAAATTATTAGAAGTCTTGTATGACAATTTAACAAACTGCAACCTATTTGTAAGGTATGACGCAAACCAGTTAGCAACCACACCACGTATACCATAGATTTCCACTTTTTTCAGCACAAAAACGTGCTATTAACTAAATTTACCTAAAATTGGACTTAGTCTTTTATTGCATTGTACTCTTCAATTGTACTTACTTTGTAATATCCCTTGATACTGCAGCAATCTATGAAGGGGTTTAAGGATAAATGTGGTCAGAGGCAAGTAACAAACTTTTTGCGATTCGAAATCCCTGTAGATTTGCTCAAACGCGCTATTTTTCTTGAAGGCCGCGTCCAGCTTCTCCAAGACTAGTACGTGTCCATCTAAATATTCTTCGTATATCTACCGATAAAATAAAATAATAGTAACAGTTCCATATATAAATATAATTTCGAAACTATACCGGTATCAGAGGTGGAAGATGGGTCAGCAAAACATCGGCAATTTGTCCTGCTTTAGCTTTGGGTTCTCCACTACCATCCCAGTTCTGGAGCCGTTGTTCCAAGTCTTTCACCAAGAACCCGTGAGCTTGCGATAATGGAACGATAAGTGCCAGAAGAACACTGATAAAACATTCATCTATCGCGTCTTTCTCGACTTCATCTCTAAACCACTTGAAAACAAAAATATGTAAATGCTAAATGATGAAGTAAAATAAAATGGATAACAGTAATAATAATAAAAAAAAACAGTATTAGAAATTATTTTAAACGTTTAGAAAAAATCTTTAAAATAATTTTATTGCTTCTAGTTTTTATAATAAATAATTATTTTAATTTATCATACGTGGAGTCACGCCCTGCCTTATTAAAAGCGTAGAATAGTCGATTCCTCTCGTCGGATAAGGGTTGTCTAGTTTAAACGAAAGATAAAAGAAAGATTTAAAAACTGCGTTGAACTTTTTCAATAGATAGACAACAAAGGTGAAGAACAAAGTTTCTAACAAAGAAGATTGTTAAAGAATTTAGATGTTCGTAATATAAATCTTGTATGTTTTAGAGGCAGATATAGACAAATTAACGTGAGACACAAAAAAAAGGCGGGAGTCAAATAAACACCCAGATCTTTGACTTTATAAGAGCTATCTACTTCATGCACAGAATCAATAAAATTTCCTTTCCTGGTAAAGCAAACAAACGAGCATTTACTGACATTCAGGTGTAACTTAATGTCAGAACACCATTGAGTTATAGTATCCAAATTCTTTTATAGGTGAAGTACATCATTCCTCGTTTTGATTGATAGGTACATCTTTAAATCATCAGCGTATGCGAGTATTGGGCAGGATAATGAACCAAGCTAGTCATTGATGAACAAGAAAAAAAGAAGCGGCCCTAGATGAGAGTCCTGTGGTACCCCTGATGAAGGACAATATTCAGATGATTTATACCCATTGTAGAAAATTTAATTAATTTTCTTGGTCAAATAAGATTGTGAAAGCAATAATAATGATAAACTTAGTCCGTACGTTGATAGTTTTTGTAATTAATAACCATGATCAATGATGTCAAACGCTTAGTAAAATCAGTATATATTACATCAACTTGGCATTGAGCATCAAGTAGCTGGTTGTTGAATGGCGTGATTGACAATAGCTTTGTTTTTCTAGACCTACAACGAACAAAACCATGTTGATAGGGAGAAATATAAGATTTGGTGCTATAATATCTGTAGCTTGGTGCAATAAAGCCGAATGTTATATTTTTATAATTTTGGGTTTTATGTCTTATGTTGCTACAGATTTGAACAAATCCTTTACCAGCTAATTGTCTCACAACCACGGGTTTTGACATTGCCCCTTCTTGCACCAAGACACATATATAAACATGAGTAGGCGATGCTTTCAAAAACTTTCCCAAAATTGGACAAAGCAGATATAAGTCTATAGCTATCTAAACAGGACTTGTCATCTTTTTTAAATACTGGATGGCTGCAGGAGACGTACAATCAAATTCAAAACTCATGTCTCCCTAAGATAGCATTTCTTCTATTTTATGAACATAATGTTTCTCTGTATTTGCTTAAAATGTGGCCCTTGTTTCATTAAGCGCTCAGTTTTCACAGAGTGCTGCCTAGATATGTTTACATTTAAATTAGATACACAATTCGCTAACGAAGAAATTTTAGGAAGACGTGAATTTTCTATTTCATTGTATATAAATTAATAGCTAGATTAATTGTATATGTTAAGGGTTTACCAAACACAATGCAACCATCATGTTATTAGCAAGGAAAGAGTCTCAAATTTTTGTTACTCCTTCGATGGGAATGCGATGCAGAGTGAAAGGGATGCATTCCTATGTTTGAATTCATTGTTGGTAGAGGAATGTGAACTACTATCAGTCTAAACTGAAGAAAATTTACTGGCAAAAACCTCATCTATGTTTCTAAAAAGGATCAATCGGCAGTTAAAAGATCACTGTATAATTGAAAAAGTTTGCTTTCTTGAAATTTCATCTTTTGTTTCCACTAGAAGGGGAAGTCTTTAATGGTCAATGTGGAAAATAACGAAGGATAATATAAGTCCGGTGAGGCAAGAGCAAACAATCAGAGGATGCAGTTATATTAAAGTCCAAGTTGAGTTTGTTGTGTACAATTAAGTACAAAATTAAATTGCTTAAGATTAAGGAGATTACAAAAGCACAATATTTATATATTATATAAATATATCATTTATATTAACTATTAACCGCTAAAAGAATCACAACGTTAGAAACGGAAATGCGTTGTTAATAATTTAATAACTTATTTGGTTAAGCTTGTTATATCTAGTGCTGTGCAACCGAACAGATTTCATAACCAGTATAACCGGTTATAACTGGCGTGACTGGTTAACCGCTATGACCGTTTAACTGTTGTAACCGATTAACCGCGTTGACCAATTATCCGTTTTGTCGAATAACCACCGTAATCGATTAAAAGGCAATTTTATTTATTGTATATCTATCTGTATTATATATTTATATAATTTACTAATTTTTATACACAACCTTCAAAAATAATATTGTTATATAAATTGAGACTTCAGCTTAGTGTTTTATTTTTAAAGTTTGCTTGATTTTCTTGCAGATTATCTGAATCTCAATTTGCTTTTTTTAATACGAATTGTTATAACTAGCTCTAAAACAGTGTATCACAAACACAATTCTATCCCAATATTTAAATAGCTACTTGTTAGCGTTAAGTAGTTTCAAGCACAACTTATTGACTCAAATAAAATCTATACGTTATAAATGTACTCGGCACTCTTAATCATCGACGAGTACTTTACCCAACAATGCGAGTAAGTAAAATGCTTACTCGTAAGTAATCATTTATGTAAGGTACAATAATTGTCTGCGGTACTGTTTGTTGGTAATCACTTAGATTAACTTTTTCTACAAAGTAATTTACATCCCTACGCTATCATACTTATTTCCATTGTCTAAAAAGTTTTTTTTTCTTTCCAGATTCTCATCATACGATGCTACGGTACCTACAACACCTGTGAACAATTATTAGTACGCCTAATACACATCGTCATATAAATACTCGTCAGAAACGTATACGTATTGCTATGGTAAGACAACCCGCGTTACCGCTGAGTGTATTTTGAGTTGCATATTTTGATTTGTTTACTTTCTTCCGAGCTGTTGTTCCAATTAACCGAAAATTTCCACAAATTTAGATTTTGTTTGTATAAATTTAGTTATAGAGGTTTTTGAATCATTTTTAATTTATTTAGTGTTAGGTTTTTTAATTTATTTGTCTATCATTTGCTTATGTAGATTTAATGCAGATTCTATTGAATTTTGACGTATTGTTTATGCGACTGCGTTGTACGTTTTTGAGAGAGGGATTTTTGTAAGAAAAACAATTGTAGAGTTTTGTTAAGGAGTTCCTTGTTCGACTATTGACGTGAGTAGACGTATTTTTCAACCTTTGTTGCCATTTTGTTATCCATTTTGTTTTAGTAAATTAAACATTTTTGGTTTAATTTTATACAGCCAATCAAGGAATTCTTATCGTAATAATTGTTAATATATTGACGTGTACACGTAATAGATATAAGATCAGTTATTATTTTTTGTTTGGGAAGATATAATTTAGTTTTTTTTTCTCTCATTATAGTTTAAAGAGTTAATTTTCCGTTACTCAATTTTGCTGATTTATTTTTAATTATCTATCACCTCGGTTGAGTGAGTAGTAGGTTTGTTCTTGGGTTTAGTATATTTTAATTTGATACCACGTGGGTTGAAATTGAAAGATTTTGGATTATCTTCCTGAACAAACAAATCTTTTGCTTTGTATAGGAAATAGCATTGTCCTATCTTAATTTAGAGTCAAGTGCAGTTTTTATTTTAGGCCAAAACCTTTAGTTTACGGTTTTTTTTTTCTGCACAAGTTGTAATTTAACCCATTTATAAAATAAACTTGATTGTTAATTAGTGACATTGGGTTGAAAATTATGTTTTTTTATTCTATTTTAAAACCATTACAATTTTTCGGGTAATTAAGAGAGTCTGTTTGCTTTCACTCACATTTTACTTTTCGTGGTTAAATTCAAGTTTTAATTCGCTAGGGTAACTCTGAGGTTAATTGTTCTTTTGCATTCTTTAAAATTTTTATCCGTTGAGCCAGCTAATTTTATTTTCTTTTTCATTTTGAAAATTTCAATTTGCATTTTCATTTAATTCAGTCAGTACAGAGCAGTATGTATGTTATGGACTTATAACTTGCACGATGCCGCACTTACTCAGGCAAGTCCCTAGATCTCTTAGAATTTAGGATGTATTTAAATTAATTCAAGTTTCAATTGAATTCATTTTTGTACAAACATTGTTTTTTGGAGCACTATTGACAATTAATGTTACCGGTTGCTAGTTATAAAACATTTCCACTACATTTTTGACTCAATCGAATTGACCGATTCACCATCCGACTGATTAATCGCCGTGACCGGTTAACTTTCGCGACCGGTTAACCGTCGTAAACGACTAACCGCAGTGACCGGTTAATCGGTTATGATAATACCTGTTATTCAGTTAAAATGCACAGCACTAGTTATATCGTCGATGAAACTGATTGTAAGTGAGTAGTTTTTGCATTATTTAATGTAGGCATTCCAAACGGAACCTGCTTTGTTTATTGCTGACCGCATGAATCACACCTTTTATGCAGGTAGATAATTATTCTTAATGCTTTTTTTTCCCCCTTTTCGTGGTAGGGTTTCTATCGAATGGGTAAAACTAGTCGTCAGTTGTGCTTTAGATACGAGGAGTGTAACACTGTGTGCGTAGTCAATAAACGTGATCCCGCGAAGTGTTTTGTTTTATTCTTCAACATTAAAATCATAGGCAAGGAACGATGCGCGCAGATCATTGCCAGCTACCTTCAAGGCCATATTGAGTAGGTAAGTTAGTGCTCTTTTTCAGATTGTCCTCATTTATTATTATCCTCAACTACAATCTCTATCATACTTACCACGTTTATCACATCCAAATCTTTCTTATAGGTAATTTCAGTCATCAGCAGCTCCTTGGCTATGTAGTAAGTCTTTTCGTTTCTCGGTCTTTTCTTCACCTCTCCCTCTATGTCGGCGACTATCGTGGTCGTATTCGGTATAGTGTTAGCGTTGATATTGTTCATGTACTCTTCTTTCGCTCGGTTCCCAACAAAGCTAGCATCCTGAGAGTTATTCGTCATCGTATTAAATCCAGTGTCGGTCGTTGATAAGCTGCTATCGGTAAATTCGCCATTGATTTTGGGCGTCGAATAGAAGGAGTTGTTATTCTCGTACGCATTGTACGTTACGGCCTTGCTAGGCGTGTCTGTAATATTAGAAATAAATATAATAGATAATACAGACAAGGGAAATAACAATAACAATAATAGAACAAGCAACTTTAAATTATAAGAAATAACAACAATAAAAAAAAATGTCATCGCTATAAAATAAAGATTTACTTCAATTAAACATTCAAAAAGTAATAAATAAAATGAGGTGCGTCTTATATAAATCACACAAACACTGATTTTTTTTCCAATAGAGAATTCCACATCCAATTTCTCTTTTGAAATGGCGTATACTACAGGTACTGTAATTCGTGCATAAATAATAATAATTAAAGTAAAAAAATGCATTTAAAGAGAATCAATTCCTAATTGATAAATAAAACACACGAAATGTGGGGCTTGGTATAGTATTCATACATATGCGTACTTCAAAGCAAAAATAGATTGAATAATACATAAAACTGTTATTTTCCTTTTTACTATCGCTTTTGTTTTTATTAAAATAAGTGATGTCCATATAGCTTGCAAAAAGTAGTAAGAAAAATATTTTCTGAACTATCTTGTACTGTATATCATGATTTTATACTATTTTGCTTTGAAGCACGGATATATTGTCTCACCTTTATGTTGAGAAACATTCCAAGATTTAAAAATTTTAAAGTTACAAAGTTTAACATATTATTAACCATAAGACAAAAGATCTGTAGTCTATAGAGTCACTAAGTCTAGAGCTGGAAGTATCTGTATTAAAAAAATACTTAGTATCTAACCATACGTGCAGTTTGGTATCTAAATACTTTTTTAGATATCAAAAAGTATCTTTGCGCTACGATACTTTTAAAAAGTATGGCTATCTAATATCTTAAAGTATTTAAGACACTACAAAAAGATAATATAAATATCTAAGATACTTTTTATATAACAGATGCTTCATAAATGGTTAGTTATCTCATTATAAAATGAAGAACCTGTACGTTTACATGGGAAACAAAAGGGGTTATTGGAGATATGAGGCACAATGTTAGTTGATGCTTTGTTAAATCCTTTAGGGTAGTTATATAAAATTCTAAAAAATTTTAATGCCGATTAGTATTAACTTCCACAAGTAAACTTAGGCTGACGAGTGGCTAATTACTTATTTGTGTAATGCCCAACAGCAGTTATCGAGATAGTATTGGTTCTTACCCCTCTCCATATTATGGTAGTGGGCGTGACAACAAAACCACACCCACAATGGTTAAGGAAGGACCGATGAGGCATAGGCCTCAATCTTCTAACGGTGATAAAACTTGGGACATGCCCCAGGATGACATGTTAAAAAAATTCAGCTTTGTGAAGGAATTCACCACAAAGCTTAGTAACAAGAGCGAGTGGAATATAACACCGTCTTGAACTTGAATAGAATGCATCAAATGTAACTGATGCTCCAAAACGCAGAGGGAACTCGAATAGAAATATATGGGCCTAGAACCAAATAATTCGAAAGCTTGGGAAAATACCCAAGTATCTTCCAGCAGGCTATTGAAAGATGCATCCACTTCAATATTGATAGAAATTATCGAAAGCAGGAGATTATCATCATCTCTGATAGTCAAGCAGTCATCAAGGGCGCTGAACTCGCATGAAATCAGTTCCAAAATAGGTTTGGGAATGCTTAGGGAAATAAAACGAGCTAGGCAAAACGAATAAAGTAATCCTCCTGTGGGTTCTGGGTCAGACAGGAGTGGAAAGAAACGAGATAACGGATAATCTGCAAAATGGGCTGGAATACCTTTTCTAGAGCCTGAACCTTTTTGCGGGATAAGTAGCAATACAATGCTGACGAAACTCAAAAGAGAAATGGAGCAGAGAAAATCTAACTATTGGAGAAATCTCCAAGGAATGACGCAAAGTAAAATTCTTCTGGGAACCTATAACCAGAAGAGGTCTACAGAATGCATCAACCTGAGTAAGAACAATGTTCGCATATTAACGGGAGTGGTTTCGGGCCAATTTAAACTGAAAGGACATCTGAGTAAGCTTGCATTTGCAAAGGAATCCGAATGTTGATTTTGTGGGGAACAGGATGAAACACCCATCCACCTTCTCTCAAATTGAGTAGCACTGTGCAACCCAAGGGCGTTGCATCTGGAAGAGGGAGACTTACCTAATTTGGGGCCTTCTGATATCCTACACTTTCTTCAATGTCGCTAATCTTACTAAAGAATTTGAAAGCATGATATATGCCCAGCAGAAAATATAAAAGAAATCAGACAATATTTGGAAATGGATTTCTATAATAAACCATGATCTTCATCAAAACTTATATACAACTTTCTTTCAATTCTTCACGAAAAGAAATACTTATATTTGTAATTAAAAATTAAATATATTACCAGGAAATCCTCTATAGACATACTTTGAAGCAAAAAAAATCATTACTCAGAGATGAAAAAAGATTGACAAACATCGGGTGAAAGTTTTTCATTTTTATTTCCAACAAAATGATTGTTACAGAGTGTGTATAGGTATTTTTCAGATTTATCATGAATAACAATTTAAAGATTTCTTCGAATTAGAGTATTCATATCATAATATGTATGTGTATTAAAGTACGACAGTGACATCAGATATACGACCGTTTGATTAATAATTATTATTACTGAGTTCGTTTTTTTTTCTTTTTTTTTTTGGTTAGTTACAAAGACGAAAGTCGAACAGTAATTTAGGCCTATACGCTTCGTTATATTAAAAAAGAAACGATTCTTTTGCGATATAAATCGATTAAGTTCCACTAACATATTAAATCAACACGACGTATATAAAAATGAACATATTATTTAACAAATAACTTTTAAGTAGCAATAGATACATAGGTATTCTGAGCAATACTAGAATATATACGAATAATAGACGACACATACAATATTCGGGGGTTTCAAAATTGTACGAACAAACATGTAAATATCACTGTATAGTTTACTTGCACAAAAAAAGGAATTTAAATGTTTTAATAAATTGCTTTTGTTAATATAATTTTGATACTCCTTCGCACCACACGAGTCTAAACAAACTTTGGCACATAGATGTTCCAGTTCAAATCACTACTGCACACAAACTTTTCAAAATTGTGTGGATGTATTTAAATCGGAACTGATAGATATATACCGAGCTCCCCAGCTTGCTGCGATAATAGAGATTAACGGTCTATCATTGCACTTCGCTGTGGTACTCTGTATTTCATCCATTCACGTTTTTCAAACGATTCTAATTTAATAACAAAATGTTTAATATTTTAAAGGGGATGTTGAGACTTCTATATTATCACAGAGTTATGTCTAGAACAATCTATAATAAAATTTTCAAGTGTGACAAATAAGCTCGTCATTTTGTAATTAAAACATTTTAAAAGTGTTAGATTTCGTTATACATGCATAATTAACAAAGGAGTAACACTAGGTGATCCCTCATATAATGCCACTTTTGATTGCTTGAAATTCAACATTTCTTACTTCTTAAGTTTTGTGATTACATATATACTTATATGCATTTAGAATATTAAACATCTTGCGAATGACAACAGAAACAACAAATTCCTAGGCCTGAAATTATGTATAACGAGACAGATTATATATTTTAAATAATAGCCTTAACAGAGTGATAACGATATATCCATATAAGAATAATAACCATATTTTCTTCATAAAACAAAAGTGACTACACATCGAGTAATAGAATAGAAACATGCGCACTTCAGCGATAACCTACTTGTACTTGTAATTATTGTATAGTAGTAGCATATATCCGGCATTCGTATATAGGAATGACGAAATCTTTCGTTCGACGTAAAAACTGAATCATATTTTACACATACCTACATGAATCATTGTTCAAAAAATATCTTATAGGTATATGGATCAATAAGGAATGTATAACAACAACTAATATTATATCTATAGACAGTTTCTCTAAAAATACCACCTCATGTTCTCAATATGAAAATGCGTCGTAAATATATTCTTATTAAATTAAATCAGGAGAAACATAAGTTGTTAAATTAAAATAACCGACATTTCTGATTCTTTTTTGCTCATAAGTTACTTACTTCTTAACCACCGTCCTCATTTGACTCTCACATATATAATAGTAATAATACTTAGGGTTAATAGTAATCACCTATTTCTTCTTATTACTTAATACTAAATATATATAAGTTTACGAGGATAAGTCTAGATTTTAATTAATAAAAGTATCAATTTTACACTACCTACATTGTATGGAATGTGTTCGACGAATTTTAGGAATGTTTAGTTTTATAATGTTATATTTTCTGCTACAACTAAATTGATAAAAAATGAAATGGTTGGTGGGAAAACTGAAAATAAGCAAAAATCAATAATAATAATAATAAGAAAAAAAAACTAAGCAACCACTACACTAGCTGACCTTTTTAAGGCACTTTCATAATTGATTATGATAATTTATTTTACAACAAAAGAGATTTATAAGATTGCTTTCATTTATTAAATGTTGTGCGTAGTGAATTTTCCAAAAGCATAAAAGAAGTCTTTTGGTATGTATTAATACATACAATAAATACACATATGTGACCTTTGCCCAGATAAACTACCTGGGTGGTTACCGACAAACGCATGTTTTTGACTTAGGTAGTACTTGGAAAATATTGAACGGTGAAAGTTGCACATGGCGGCATTGTGGAGGGGAAAGTATGCAATTCCCGTTGCACCCATATTTTTTTTTTTTTGACAACGATGATAATGCAATTACGGTCAATACACAACAACAGAATATCTAACAAGCAGAATATCATCTCTTTGTCGGCTCTTTTGATCTCAGTGTGCAAAATTTCGTGACCTTGATGTCACTGTTCGGGCGAGAAGTCAGGATGGGCTTTGATAGAATTCTGTGCCCGACATGACCTAACTGAAGTGAATTTCGAGAATATGATACATATCTACGTTGAAATGAATGTATTACGCTTATTTTTACATTTTTTTTACTTTCTTTTCCATTATTTTGACACTGTATCGGCTTGCACTTGATAAACGCCATTTAAATTGACAGATGAAAATAAACTTGAAGTTAGCTACGTGTACCTAATGCAGAGAGCGAACCACAAGTTCTCACCCGATTTAATGGCGGATCAAGCTGCGCGTTGAGATTGATATTCTGGTGTTAGATATTCTGTGACACAACGGTATGTGGAAACGTTGGCAAATTATTTCTTGCCTGAACAATGCAAAATGAGGCAACAGCCCATACTGCTCGCATTTCTGTCAGCATCCTTTGACAAACATATCCTGAAAGAGTAATCTCTTGTTTTGGAGATGTCAGTTGGCCCTCTTGTTCACCAGAACTTACAATTCAATTTTTTTTTCTATGAGGTCATTTAAAATTTCGAATTCACATTAACAAGCCGTGCATTACACCGTTATCAACGGCTTCTAATGTTTGTAAGCTTCAAAGTATTCAACGTTCTGTTCGAGTAAAAGAGACCATCTTGCAGATGTAATTTTTAAAAATTGCAATATATATTGGCAATAATAAATAAAAATTGCGTCCATAATTGCCTGCGTATTCATTATTTAAAAAACATTATATATAACACATATATAAAGAAAATAATTCTGTACTTTTTTTTTCAATTTTTTTGTTATAGTTCGTACACAGATATTCGAAACCGATCTTAAATCAACTACTTGTTTGACACACTACAAACTTATTTTAAACCAGTCAATATGGCTATTCGTGCATTTTAGTAAATGGTAAGATCTTGGACCTACACTAATAAAAATCTCATTTGGCATAACTTGTTTCCTAGCTCTACAGTTCTAGAGTGAGAGTACAAGTAATGTATTTTTATATATCTTTCATAAGCTGTGTAACCACCACCAAGAGGTAACCAAACTGGAATGAATTACAGATTGATAATGCTTACAAGTTACAGGAGGAAGTTACCCAATGTTATTTGGGGTTAGTATTATCACCTGACAAAGCCAGGACCAAAATTCTGGTGGCTTGTCCTTGTTCAGTAGGATTTAGAAAACATTGCAAGAGACAACGAGGAGAACATACAGGGCTAGGCAAATGTATGGATCAATTCGAATATCCTTAATAAGGCTACTTTGATTTTACGTTAGACTTCTCACATTTAATTAAATGCAAATCCGGGATTCGATGAGAATATTATATCCGAATCAAGCTTCTGGTTTAATCGGAAACGGTGTTAATCACCCTGTATACTTTTACGAATTTCAATAGAACTCTACTTCAGTATCAAGGTTTAGCACCCTTATGTTTAACAACGACAAAGTTATCCATGGAATTAAAATTGAGTACTTGACTAAAGCTGTCATAATTAATTTTGTAAATTTCCAAATATTAATAATGGTTCAATTAACTGAAGAAGAAATTGAAATTCTAATGATGGCATTGGACGGTGACGGCATTAGAACGCATGAAGAAGTATGCAATTTATGTAATAATTTGCATCAAGATCGGCATCCAATAACACAATCTGTCGTTGATAAAATTTTGACAATGTTTAACTTAACCGGAAAGGTAGAGATTTACAAAAAAATCGAACGACCAAAAGTCGCGATTAATGAAGTTATTGCTCAAGATATTGCTATAGCATTAGAGGAATTTACACAAACGCTACTACATTCCTTGTACTTAACTATCATATATATCAACTTGGCGATCAGTTGCCAGAATATTGAAGCGCGGGAAATATCATCCATATAAATAACGATTAGTGCCACAAGAATGATTGGACAGGGATTCTGACCGTAAAATAGAAGTTTGAGAAAGAGTGGAGGAGATTTGCAATAATGATCAATATTTTGCATACAATTTGCTGTTTTCCGACGAGGCTACGTTTTGTTTGAATGGTACCGTTAATTATCATAATTGTCCATATTGGTCAATAGAGAACCCTAGATAATAATAGATAAGATAATCCAAATCCAATAGATGCTAGAAATGTATATCTACACAACATCCATAAAAATTAAACGTTTATGCTGGTATTTCCAGGAACCGCATTGTTAGTCCTTTTTTCATTCATGGTACAGTAACTGGACATAGATGTTTAAATCTTTTGCTCCAACAAGTTGGAGCACCCTCTTAAGGAAGAGAAGCGGCCCAAGATGCGACCTCCGCGGCACTCCTGAAGTAATTTTAACCAAGTCAGAAGTAAGATGCCCAATTGACACAGACTGTTGTGTATGTATGAAGATACCCAGCGATCCAAGTCTCCGTGAATTCCAGCAGAATGCAACTTGTTAATCAAAATACTATGATCGATCCTATTAAAAGCCTTACTGAAGTCCGCATATATGCAATTAACCTGGGTTCTACTATTGAAACAGTTCAAAATATAATTAGTGGACACTACCAAATTAGTTTCCACGGATTTACCAGGGCAAACACCATGCTGTTCGGGTATTAATACGTGTTTAACATTTTGTAATAAATATTCATGGACTATGGATTCAAGAACCTTTGACAGAGTCGACAATATCGAAATTGGTCTAGAATATCGTTATTAGACAAAGGGTTGTTAAACTTTAATACTAAAGGAGTACAGTATTAAGGCTAAAACCGGAAGTCTGATTCGGGTATAAATATATTCAACCAATTACTAAAATAGCCATAACAAAGATACTCGAATGGTTCCATACATTTGCCTAACCAGTGGATACCACAGCTATAAATGCAATTTTTATTTTGAAAAATTTACCAATTTTCCTAGTGATTCCTAAAAACTCATGTCATCTTGTGTCATCACCACTGAAAAATTGTACAAAGTATACCTTCATAAAAATTAAATTTACGTAGAATATTATAATTATTATAACCCGTAAGGGTCATGTTGGATTCAATTATATGGACTATGATAGATGAATCACAACGAACTAATAATTAAGTGGTCACTTTATCAGCCAGGAGGGAATGACCTGTACTATCGACGATAATAATAATTGAAAGAACTGTCAAATAACAGACTATTGAATAAATTAGAGATGTAACAAGTAGTTGGCATGTTTTAATGGAAAATAAGGATTTACCGTATTTGAATTGAAGCAATGCCTGAGGCAAGAATAAGACAAATAAATAGAAAATACCAGGGAACATCTTCATCTACAACTAAATTGACTTTTTTCTTTTAGAAAATATTACTAAACCTCTTCATTTACTTGCCCTTTTAATTGCTATAAAATATGAAAAATATACTCCTCACATCTCACATGACTGACCTACTAATTAAGCTAAACACCATCGCTTGACGTTTAATAATTAAACGAAACAAAAGGACAATCACATGTATTAATTAACAAAAACGGGTACTTTAATAGCAGCTAAATGTTGATTCTGCATTAAAAATTCGCCAAACACAATCCTATTATTCATCTTCATCTTATTCCTAAATAAACAGAGTAATAGTAAATATAATAACTATATATTAGGTATGTATTTTATGTATTACGTGAATATAAGGTGTGTGTAGATATATGCATGAGTTTGATTCAGCTTTTGTTTTAACTTTTTCTCGTTACAATAATATGTTTTTCAACGACGCGGGATATCATAAATATGTACAGGAATTATTCAGTCTTCATTTGGCTTTTAATTATATCCTTTTTAGTGATTGCAGTACTGAAGGATCGCTCGCCTTGGATGCTAAGGTTTCATTTAAACGTTTTATATTCGGGCAAAGTTAAAAATTGTGCGTTCAATGACTTTAATACTAATTATAATGGCAGTACGGGTTTTTCTTTTCCCTCCAGCTCTCATGAGCGCAAAAACATTCACCTAATCAATTGTATACGTTAACAGTCGATGGAATTACAAGTGCATTTTATTTTTGGCATGTTCAAAGAAATAGTCGTTTGAAATTATCGTTCAGAACCTCAAATATAATTTAATTAGTAACAACAAAATATTAATTCGCAGTCTGGCATTGGAAAGTTTTAAATCAAAGTAGGTTGAAGTTTTTGCAACTAGCGCTTTTAATACACTTATAAAAGTTCTCAAATTGTTGCGTTTATAATTTTATCAAACATTTAGCGGTTTTAAGTGGATCATCTTCAGCTCAATAGTAGTTATAATGTTAATAATTACAATTGTAACAAATTGAGATTATTTTTATATACAGGTGTGCCACTACTCCCCGTTAAAAAAAATAACCATAACATTTAAATTCTATCATAACTGTAATGATAATAACTGTGATTATATACACTGGTTTTTCTTACAAATTAAATGTTTGTACAAAATAGAGACGAAACTGACATTATTCTTACTTTCTTTAAACACAAATATCCATAAAACTGTTAAATTTTCAAAACTAACACAAATTTGCTTCAATGTTAATACTATTTTCAATACAAAAACTTTCACGTAATAAAATATATTCTTTAAAAATTGTTTTTTTTTTACAACATTCAAATATCTTTATCGGTTTCCGAGATATCTGACTTGGGAGTTTTAAGTGTCAGAACCTGTATAGTATATTAGCCGTTACCATAATTGCAATAATAAAATTGCATAATTCCATATATTACCAAATTTCTTTTCTTTTATTAAAAAATGATGTTAAAACCGATATCGAACCAAAATAATACGTTCTCGGTATGACATGAAGCATTATTTAAAAAAAACTCGTAGGTAATATCCCACTCGTCTTTGAAACATAAATTCGTGATTTAGAACGCATTTTGGCTCAAAACTAAGAGGAGAGTATTAAATATTTCGCGCAAAAAAAAAAAACTCCTTTCTTAGACTTTTGCATAACCTTAAAAACCAAATATTCCGAAATACGTCATCGCCTATTTACTTAAAGCGTACTATAGTTGACATTAGTAAAAACAGACAGCCTATTTGGACATATCTGTTTCTGGGTGCCTATGCTGAAAAGTTGGCGGTCCTTCCACAAATCGCTCATAGATGCCGAGTAAACATTCACGAAAAACTAACGCAGGCAAAGAGAGAAGACAAAAAAATGACCGTTGGCGTTACTTAATTAATAATTAAATTAACTGCTTTAAACGCACTATGTACATACGTTTTCTGTGGAATTTAAATGGTAATAAAGAAATTATTGCTGTATTAAGTAACAAAACAGCAAAAAACAAACCAAATACCAATAAATTGCATTAATTCAAAATATACTCAACTTATTTCAGAAATATTGTTTAATTATTCTTAGTTATGCTCAAAGACTGTCAAAATCAATGTCAGAACGTGATCAGAACTTAGAACTATGACACTGCCATATCGCCCTTTTTGTAAACTGGCAGTTCCGTCAGGGCGCCAAAGTCAGAAAGCAACTACTAAAGATATGAGATATAGAGAAGCGAATCTCCCTTTCAGCATCTTTGATGTTTGTGGGACTGACTTTTTCACCTTCACCAGCAGTGACGATCAACCCTGTAATAGTAAATAGGAAAACTGTGCGCGCCATCTATAATTCCCGCATAAATAGTAATTGGTAATTTTGATAGCAGATACCTAGATTTTCAATTAATTTGGTCGGATGTGGTATAGAAGTGCTTGACTTCCAGATTTCGAAATTTTACAAATGCTGTGATTTCATTATTTCTCTAACATAATTATTTTAATTTATCGCTAGGCCAGTTGATGTTTGGTGATTATTTCTGTCATAGGAAGTCATATTGTAATAGTGTCGGGAACCATTTTTTTTTTATTCCAAAGAAAAGTTCCAAATTACTACGAATTTACAGACTTTTGTTTATGAGATTAGTATTTTTAAAGGAAAAATGTTTGAAAATGTGTGTTTTTTAAAAAAGTTCAATGTCACAACTATTCTTCCCAAAAAAAGAATCATTAGTTTTAGGTTTGGCGTTCGCCGATTGCACGTCTCTCCACTGTCAATTAATGTATCAAATTTCCAATTGTAACATTGTATTTGATGGGAATACGTTTATAGTCTATGTTTTTTTTTTGAAATCGTCCCTAAAATCTGGAAAAATATTCTATAATCATAATTCCATCAATATATGGTAAATTTTGGTCAGTAGCTATTTCAAATTCATCATCTATTGTAAATTGTCTATGCAAAATGGCCTATTTGGTTTGTATAAATTCTATAACAACAACAATCTTATGAAACTTACATTAAGCATTTTTACAGACTATTTAATACTTAATAATTGCCCATTGTATTATAATATCCTGCAGTTGTTAAATAATCATACTAAATGTGACTTTAGCACTAACCAAAAAGCATTAAATGATGCCTAACATATTTGACACTGAGCAGCCGCAAAAATCATCACTTTTTTATCGGCCAAAAAAGTTATGACAAATTCAAAATTGACGCTAAGGTGTTATTGAAGTTTTTTTTTTTTTTTTGTGTAAACCGGCTTAATTCCTCCTTCCTCCTAATTTTGATACAAAGATAATACATAAGTTTTTTTTAAATACATTATTATGCATGCAACCAGTGGGTGAGCGATCCCAAACAGAGCCGAAGTTTGAAGACAGCAACGAATTTCGAAAGCGGCACATTTTGTTTTTTGTTTAAATGTTTGCTTTAACATTAAGATTGGAGCGACAACAAAAGGTAAATATAATAATGACAGGTATGTAATGAATAGCAAAGCGTTATACTTAATAAATTCGCGCGTTCCAGTCTGAGCCTCACAATGTTATAAATCACATTCTTATGTTTTATATTGAGCGCCACAAGTTCGAGTCGAATAGTCACTTAATTCCGTATTTAATTCAAAGTTAGCAAAGTCTCCTAAGATATACTTACATCACTGGAAAGAACAATTTATTAATTAAAAAAGGAACAATCTAATAAGACTACAATCTAAATCGGATTCCGTTACTTTGGCACACGTTAATACTGCATCATTTCTTCACGACTATCCACGACGTTTCACGATTATTTTAACAAATAAACGATCACACAATAAATTAATATAAATGAGGTTTTAAGCTACGGGTGTTTTAAAGATCTAAATTTCATTTAAAATCAAATATGGTCCGTTTTGTCTATTTCGAAGTCGTCCTCCAGTAAAGGTGGAGGTATTGACGAGACATCGAAACCTTCAACTATTTCGCATCTGTCGTCTTCGTCTTTTTCCATACGGAATATGTCTGAACCCGATTGCGAATCCCCGTCTGGAAAGTAACCTTCCTCTATGTAACCCGCAGGTGATAAGCTCTCAGCGACATCGTAATGAAAAACGCAACTCATGTCATCTTTGCTGCGCAGAAATTCGTCATAATCCTCAGGTTCCACGTAAAAATAATCGTCCTTTGAGTGTTCCTTGTCGTTCTTGTATCGTTTCTGAGGTGTTTGTCTCCTGCGCCTGTACCCACGTCTGGCTTCCGACTTGCTTTTGGGCGATTCCATCGAGCTGGTAGAGTCGTTTTCGCTGGGCGGACTTTTACCGTGAAACAGAGTTTTAGAGACCGGCTTCTTGTGAGTTCGCGTCAAAGGAACTGTTGCTGTCTTGTTAACAGGAGCTGACGTCGTCATCGGTGTGGATTCTGAGCTTAAACTACTTGAATAATACGGCGAACACTTCGCTAGCTTCAACGGGACTTTAGTTGGCTTATCAAAAGATTTACTAGCATATTTCTGCGAGTATTTCTGTTTATCTTTATCGTACTTTTGTACGTGAACCGTTTTCTGTTCCATACTGCTGCTCTCGGTTGATCTTTCACTCTCAGACAAAATCTGCGGTGGTATAATCATAGGTCTTTCTGTGGATTTAGTAAATGTTTTCTCCTTCATTAAAGCGCCTTGTATAGCTAAATCCTCCGACGGGATATTCTGAGGACTTTTCAAATTATCGCCAATGGCACCTACATCACCTTCATCAACGCTGGAACCTAATCTTATCTGTCGTTCTTGCGGTACCACCGGTGGTGGAGTGTAGAACTGCTGGGGTACTAGAGTTTTAGAATCGGAACTCGACCAATCAGAAATCGTCGGTAAAATCTCAGTGAGAGTGGAAGAATCACCCGTAGACGATGATAATTTCTGGAACTGCAAGCTCTGGGCTTTCATCGTATTGCTATTACTGCTAGACCATTCGGAAATCGACTGGGCGATGTCGGTTAAAGAGTTATCATCGCTTTTCAAGCCGGAACTCTTTGTATTGCTATTGCTGGTGGATAAATTCTGAAACTTCACCGTGTTCGTACTGTTAGACCACTCGGATAAGCTCAACGCGATCGAAGTGTCTTCTGAATGCGAACTGTGCGTACATTTAGTCGGTTTCAACGCGTATCTCACGGTACCATCCTCTAACGTAGTACCCATCGAGCTTGTGCATTCTTCCTCGGAATAAGAGCTGTGCGAACCCTTAGTTGAAGGCGGTTTCAATTCGTTCTTGTGCCCCGAATGCGAAGAATCATCCGACGTCGTGCTTCTTCTCATTGCAGACGGTGGTCTCAATTCGTTTTTACTCGTATCTATCGTATCGGTGAAAACGTCATCGTTTAAGTTCGACTCGTTCACGTCCTCTTCCGAATTGGATGCCGAGCTTCCAGATTTTCCCTCCAGAACTATTTTAATGCCCGCCGGGCCTGCACTTAGACTCTCAGACAACGATTCAGACCCAAGTTCGGCTGCCACGTTCTCGTAAGTGTGCGACTTCTCCATTTCCATGTCCAAGGTTTTATTTTCATCAGAATTGGAATCGTTATCGTAAGTGCTGACTGTACTCGTCGATTCAACCACTACTTTATAAGCTTCTTCCGGTGGCGTCATGTAATAAGTTTCAACGTTAACCCACACCGGTGGTTCTATCACGCTGGATGGGGGACTCGGCCACGGTTCAGAGTCTTGGCTCTTGATGGAACCGCGCAAGCCGAAAGTCTTTGGAATCACCGCCTTCGGCGGTTGAAACACTTGAGTCGTCTGTTGCGAAGTGTCACTGCTAGGGATCTCGTGTAAAGCTAGAAGAGGTTGTTTCTGCTGCGGTATCTCGGGCAGCGGCCAATCTTCACTCTCCTGGCTGCTGGAGCTCTTTTTCTCCTTGCGCTCATCGAAGCATTCCTCGTCAATCACGGTGTCGTCCGAACCTTGCCTTTTCAGCTTCAAACCGCGTTCGGAAGTGATGATTTCGATATCGTCGATCGATATATCGGCCATCTCCGCCGATGTACGTCTATCGTCGGAAATTTGCCTTTGTAGCAAGTTACTGATGTTAGGCATCGGTTCGTCGCTCATTTTATCGCTCGGTTTCCCTTCGCGCCTCGCTTTAGTTCCGTTAGTGGGCGTTTTCTTCTCGGAATCTGAAACGTGAGCGTTGCTGGGCGGATCCGAGCTTAGGCTGGCCGGACGATCACTCGAAGCCAACGATTCGTCATTTAAACTATCGCTTTGCGTACTCGCTTTAGTCGAATCATCATCAACACTGGATTTCTCGGAATTTGTACTCCTCTCCGATATACGCGAAAGAGTTCTCGATAAGAAGGTGGTGCTATAGCCGTGTAGGACGTCGATTCCTAAACTGCCGATATTTCCTATACAAGGATAATTGAATGTCGGGAAATCCGAGAGGTCATTTTCTTCCTTAGTAGGAGTCATATCTAAATCTCCATTTTGCTGACGGTAAGTCACGTCAGTCAAACCTGTAAGCTCCCCAGTATTTTCCCTTAGGAAATACTCTTGACCGTACAAATCTTGGTCTATCGGAATGATCCCTTCCTCCAAACTCGATGATCCCGAACTCTCTAATGGGAACGGTCTCCAAGTAGAACTGGGTTCCTCAAAATCTCCCCAGTTCTTTGTAATCTCGCTGCAACACCCAAACTACCAGAACTCGATTCCGTATCCAGGGAATTCCTGGAGTCCGAGGATAACCTCTCCACCGAATGCAACGACGGTTTATCTATCTTCCCAAAACCGTTCCTTCTAGCTTCCGACATAGAATCGTCAACCGAACTCGTTTTATCACTAGACGAATGCTTCTTCGTTAATTTCTGCTGTAATCTCTGCGCCAATTCAGAATCGCTAGACCATTTTTCCTCGAAAGGATACGGCTTTTTCTTATATTTCACCCCGCCTGTATCGCTGCCCTCCTCTTGTGTTTCTTGTATGGGTGTCAGATCTTTAGGTATATCATTAGCTCCGCTCGAACTTGATTCCTCTGAGACGTTCTGTTCTTTATCTGAAGCCTCGTCTATGGTGAAAGCTCGACCCAAGACGCATATCCTCGGACTTCGCGGACTCCGCGGGCTTCTAGGCGCATCCATTTCCGGCGAACCCTTATCGATTTGATCCCTCGTGGCGAATTTCTCTATAGTCTGACTGATTCCGATAGCTCTCCCCATCGAACAGCTAAGACTCGATTCTTCGGTTTCCTTCACTTGCCCGCTGGGACTCAGGTCTTTCTCACCACTCGTCCACGAACCTGTCGTATCACTGGACCTCGATTGATCCGAACTGCGTTTCAACAGGTCGATTTTGCTGTATTTAATTTCGGTCGTCAATAAATTCTCGTCAGTTTTCGGCTCCTCCACTTCAACTTTAATTTCTGCTGTTTCTTCCGTTGGTTTAACCTTCTCCGGTGATAGATCAACAGCGTTATCGTAATCGAAAGATTCTTGCTCCCCCACGTATTCTTCACACTCAACAGTAATCCAGGACCGGTATCTTCTGATCTACTACGTTCTGTGCTTAGTTTCAAGAAACCTTCTCTAGGCATTTCCAAAGTTGCCACCTCCTCCTCTTTTCCTTCTGGTTTCAATTCACTAACCTCTGTTAGAGATTCTTCGCTGGTCAAGCGAACCAAGGTGTTATCTTCGCTCTTAATCTTCTATTCTTCTTTCTCCTTCTTCGCCTTTTCCATTTTTTTCAACATTAATTTTTCTACGTTTTGCGAAGCCCTGCGAAGTTCCGCAATTAGCTGGGCGTCCTTCTCTGATTTATGTGAAGAATCGCCAGATCGTCAATATATTTTATATCCAAAGAATTGCCCAAACTCAACTTCTCTAAGCTCTGGGAATCCGATGAACTTTTGGTCTCTATCTTGGCGAGATCTGGCGGTTTAGAGGTGGGGCTCTCTTCAAAAAAATCAGACGACTTCTGTAAAACGGTTATGTTATCTAGTTTTTCGTCCTTCTCCTTATCGTCGCACGGAAAGCCAGACATCCAAACTTGTACCTTCCAAGATTATATCCTGCGTAATTTCTGATTCCTTCAAGGTGTCATCGTTATCCGACTCGACTTTTTCCTCGTGGGTATCAGCTTGTATTGACGTCTCTGCCTTTTGCTCGTCAGATTTTGGCGACGTTTCTTCAGTTTTATCAGGTTTTTGCGCTTTTGCGATGGGAGCTTGAAAATCGAAGTCGAATTCTTGTTCAGGCCGATTTTCCAAATCCAAGCTCTTTCCTAAACGTTGAACAGATTTTGATTCGTCATCAGCCGCATCTCCATTCAGATTCAATTCTAAGCTCTTAGTTAACTTCTTGTCCATCTTTTTATCCAACTTCTTTGGAGATTTCGTTATAATTATAGCCTCTTCTAAACTAACAGTGCTGTTTTCGATTGTGTTTATGCTAATTTCCAATTTACCATGACGTTCCCTCACCATTTCTTCTACCTGGGGAAATACTGGTAAGGTATCCTTAACAGGGCTCTTCAGCGTCTTCGTTTGTTTTATGGCGGTCTCATAGAGCATCTGCTGTTTCGCTTTTCTTTTAACTATGTCAGTGTCGCTATCTTCTTGAGATTTCGTACGCTCTTTACTACCTAATCGTTTCAATTCCAACTTCTCTAGGGATTTTGCTTTTTCTTTGGGTGGTAATTTCTTCTGGGTTTCCAGTTCCTGACTTTTAGTACGTTTAATTTCAGGCAATGTAAGAGACAATTGCGTGGGCAAAGACTTTTGCGTAAGTAAAGTTTTATCTGCTTTTTCGCTTGTTTTTGGTTCCGTTTTTTCCAAAGACAATGTCTTCTGGGGCGCTGGTCTCGCAGGTAAAGCTGGAGGAGTTGCTTTCGGAGCACCCCTCGGTTTCAAAGCTGGTTTCTGCGTCGAAGTTGACGGCTTTGGTTTTTCCTTAACGGGCAATTTAGGCTCCTTAGAAACACGCGATGTCGAAGGTCTGACTTTGGACGGTGGCATTTTCTGAATAGTTGCTCCTCTAGATGAGGACGTACTTCTGAATTTCGATTTTGACGAGCTAACGTCAGGGACTATCTGGTCTTTATCTTTATCTGATTTTAATTTCTCCCTTACTATTCTCGGCTTAGTATCGACTACTGATTTTGTAACCATCGTGCTTGTACTCGGTGTAGCGGATGTTGTAGTTGTAATCGTGGCACTAGGTTTTTGAGTTTCTTTAGCTGTGGGTTTAGGTGATTCTGGCTCCTCCTCGACAGGTTCCTCCAGTAAAGATTTTATTCTGCTTGGAGATTCATAATCTGTTGTTTCCCGATCGGATTCTTTTAGAACTAAATCGCTCTGATCTTCCTCCTCAACTGTATCGTCCTTGCTTGAAAATGCATTCAACGGAGGTAAGCGGTTGACGCTTATAACAGGTGCGTCTAAACTTTTCGTCCTCCGCCCTGATAACAGCAGTGCTTCTGTCGCTTGCTGCTTTTGTAGCAAGGAAAAGGCAGATCCTTCCGACAAATTTAAGCGCGCGTGAGCAAAGAGTAACGGGCTTTGGCCCTTCTTCCTCATAGATGGTGAGCAAATTTCCTGTGATTTTCGTTTTAGGTGGCACCTTTAGGTCTTTTAAATCCTTTTCGATGTCTGCTTGTAGTAGCTTCTTTTCCTTTTCCTTCTCTTCATCTATGTCCTTTCGATCTTCCTCCTTCAATAGTTCTTGCACTGTTACTTGTTCCACAGTGTCATCGACGGATTTATCCACATCATCGTGCTCAGGAACGCCGATCAAATCGGTTTCCAGTTCCGGTTCCGCAAATACGGCCACCATGTCACTGGTTTTAATGTTCAGATCATCCTCCGAGCTCGGAATTGAAATTGAACGTTCCGAGATGCGCCTGAGTTCCGTTTGGTAATTCGGGTCGAGTGTCCTATCGTAAAGCACTTCGGATTTTCGTGTTTGCGGCGGCGAACCTTCGACTTCCGTAGAGGACATCGTGTATTGTAGATATTTGCGTTCGGATTCGAATTTTAGAATCGATTCCATTTCTTTTCTCATCTGTGGTGGCGAGAATTCAATTTTAGTCGGGGTGGCTTCCGCACTGCCGAATACATCGTCTGAATCTAAAGATTCGTCGTCCGAACTGAACGAGGTGATCCTCACCTTCGTTTTATTGGTCTTAGCGCCTTTTTTATTCGGTTGCATTCTCGGTTTTATCACTCGCTTGGGTTTGCCGTCACCTTTACCTTTTTCTTTCGCCGCTGGTTTCGCTTTAATTTCCTGCTTGTCTGGGGACGTTTTCTTATCGTCTTTTTGCGTGACTTTATCAACTTTCATTTTAAGATGTTCGGTTTTTATTTCGGGTATCGTAAGCGGTTTTGGTGTTATTTTAGGTTTCTGGGGCGGTTTTAAACTCTCTGTTTTGGAGCTGGTCGGAGAGTCGCTTTCGATTTGACTCAATTTCGAATTCAACGCTTCCAACATAGCAGGATCGATCCTTGTAATATCACGCTTCGGACTCGACGTATGCTGTATGGGCTTAACGCTCTTGTCGACCTCTAAAGTGACTGGATCTACTTTGGATAAATCTATATTCTGTGTGAACAAGAAAGTCTTTTCCGGTTCCACTTCAACGGGACTTTTCGGCTTCGATTTCTTCTCTCCCAGATCGGGAACTTCTTGCACGCCTTTCGACGCAGCCTCTTTAGGTTTAACCGGTTCTTTAGGTTTGGCGCCTTCCTTAATTTTTGTCGTCTCCTCTTTCGTGGCGGTGCCATTCATGATGTGACGCTTATGCAAGACGTACGGAATATCCACCTCGTTCTTAGGCGGTAAGTTGATGAAATCGGATTGCGTTTTAGCCCCCAGGACTTCGAATTGACTCTTCGGCACTTCGAATTTGGTCTTTTGCCCTTCGATTTCGCGTTTCAAGATATCGAAGTGGCCGAATTCTGCTGTGGGCATTTCGAAGTGCGATCCCCTGTATTTCATTATTGGAGGAGCGCTGGGGATTTGTTTATACAAATAATCATCGTCGCTAGATTCGGCTGGTGTTAAATCTATGGATTTCTGATGCTTCAAGCAGCAATCGCCTGTTGTTGGAATTCAACCGTTGCCTCGCTAGGGAATTTGGGTCTGATTTGGTGCGTTCAATCGGTTGGTGTAATTGTATGGGATCGCGACCTTTTCTCGGTTCGATCTCCACGAAAATATCTCTGAAAGGCTTATTAGTAGTGGTTTCGGATTTCTTGCGATTATCTATGTTAGGCACGACGCTAAATCCATGATCGGTGCCGAAATCTCCATCGCTTTCTTGCAGCGAATGGATTCTATCTTCATCGAAGCTAAAAATGTTGCTTTCGGATTCGGTTGAGCGGCTCTGCTTCGAAGGCCAATCCGGTATTTCCGTTGGAATGCCAGCTATACTTTCCGGCCAAATGTGAGTAACGTTCGATTTAGAGCCACCGTCGCTACTTTTCGACCTAGCCTTCGGAATGGTGTTAACATTGTTATTTTGACCCCTATTAGCGCGCATGCTCTGTTCGGTTTCCACATTTTGCAAGCTAATAGAGTGTACGTGGGAGGTCTCTTTGAATCCGTTGTAAATATTGTAATCCAACGAGAAGATTGCGACTAATTTCCTCGTGTTTGGCGATGTGCGTGCCGTAATTCCTCTGAAATTGGATCTTCCTATCGTACTCGTGATGATATTTCGGTTTGACTTCCTCGCTTCTGAGCGTCGCGTCGAAATATTCGCTCTTAGAATCCAAACTGGACGTCCGGGATTCGATGTAGGCCTTACGGAAAGTATCGGCGGCTTTTTGCTTCTTCACCTCGTAATCGCTCTTCGATTCCTGACTCGAAGTTCGCGATCCGAAGCTGCGTTCGCGTTTCTTTAGACTCTCCTTGCTCGATTTGGAGGTTTTCGAGTCGTAATAATCGCTCTTCGATTCCAAACTAGACGTTCTAGAGCTCAATTTGTACGCTTTGTAGAAACTCCCGTCGGATTTCCGCGGATAATCTCGCGCGGGAAGTCTCTGGGATCCTCGTTGGCGAAGAATTCGTGATGCACGTCCGAGCTGCTCTTACACTTCTGCCTCCGATCGGTTTCCGAATCGGTGTCGGACGGTAAATAATTACCGGAATCTAGACTACAACTCCTAGTATTAAGCGATTTAGATTTGCGATACTTATAATCACCCGAGGTGCTGTAATCGTCGTCGGAGCGTTCGAGAAGTTCGTAACTGTCGTGAGAGAGATCGTCCTGGGAGTCGCGCAGGTCGTAATTGCCGGGATCCTCGACGCTCTCCTGCGAATAGGCGGTAGTGCCGGGATAACTGCTCGAGTAGACCTTCTGATCCGGCATCATAATGTCCTGGTGGATCTCTAAACTGGCGTTGCGCGAGACCGACTCGTAGATGGCGCGGTGGTCGTCGTATCGCGTGATCGGCGATTCGAGTTTGCGCTCCTCGATGTCGATGTTGGTCGGCTTCGTGCGGCGCTTCGGCCTTCCGGATCCTCGAAGCTGAAATCGTAAAGGTCGCGACAGCTGGCGCTCCGCTGCCAGATGCGTCGCTTTTGCGTGGTGACGGAGGACGTCGCGTTCGTGGCGGCGTTCGCGGCGTAATCGAGCGGCGGGGAGTGGGGGGACTGGACGATAGCGCTGTCCAGGTCGTTTTGCGACTGCGTTTGCGAGGGACAGTTATTGGCGAGCGACGGCGGTAGAGGACTGTGATCTAGGGCGCCCTCCGACTTGTGGCTAGAGGGCATCCGAGTAACAGTGGTGCGCGTGCGCGTGTGAATACCTGCTGTATCTGCCCTGTGAACTGCTGCGCGGACGGCGACAGGCGAACTGCGGGGCGCTGGCACTGGGCAGGACATTTCGTACGGTATATGATCCGTAGTCGGAGTAGGTACTGGAGACGCCTGAATCAAATAATAAACACAATTAAAAACAATACTTAGATTAAGTGGTAGTATTGCTAGTACAAATGTAAGGACAACGGTTTAAGTTAAAGATGATTGATTATGGGAATAGTAGGCAAAAGTGAATTAATTAAAAACGATTCCTTTACAAGTGGTCTGAGCTTTCGTAAACTTATTTTAAGATTTCATCAGAAACGTATCTTCTAGGGAAGGGCATACGTCACTGAGAAGGCTGCGACAAATATCGAAGTTCTTCGTAACATGGAATGTTATTATAACCAGGGCAGAGACAACACTCTTGTCGGCTAGAAGAGCTCATGGAAAAACATGAGGACTAACACATAATATGATGTACTGAGCATACTGCACGATGCGGTAGTCAGATTCACGATTACTTATGCATCTCTGATTTGGTGGACAAAGGTGAAGCTGACCTTAGCAGAGGATACAGAGGCTTGCGTGTTTAGAAATAACAGGAGCCATAAGGACTACTTCTACAGCAGCTCCTTTCCATTTGGTGATAATGGGTGAGGCAAGAATGAGGCATCTCAAATTCCAAGAATTACCAAGTGGTAAGGTAATATTGTCCATCAAGTGGCAAGCAACCTTTCTTTGGTGAATGAGATCAGACCACATGATTTCGACATATCGGATAAGCTAGAATCAATTCCACTACAAAGACCGGTTCGGTAAATTCCCAAAACGAGACTGAGAAATGTAATGATCACCCTTCCACTAGCAAACTATGCCACGGAGAGACTTGCGCAATACTGCATTGTGCAACTGAAATCAAGCAGAGGGCTTATGAAAATAAGCGGATCTCCATTGTGACAGACAGCTAGACGATACTGAGGACACTAGTGAATCCCAAAATACAATCAAGGAAGCGAAAAAGCCGATGAGTTATCAATAAAAAAAAAAATATTGATTTTTTCTATTTGGTGGTGGCAAAAGTAGTATTTCATTTTTTACTATTAATTGTGAATCATTTTTAGTGATTTTGTCAAAGTTGCAACGACACACGAAATGTAAAAGTTGGAAAATCATCATGGAAAATAGTAAACTAAATCTGAAGGAGATCGCAAAAATATTCAAATACCGTGCTGATTGTTGTAAACAATTCTTAGAGCTCTGTAAGGACAATCAAACATACATTATTGGTTGTATTGTGACCGGAGATGGAACGTTCATTTTTAATGATTCTGAATAAAAAAGGAAGGGTCTATATAGTGGCATGTGAAGGATAGGCCAGCCGCAAGGAAATTCAAAGTCCAGCTATAATGAGCAATAATGGAACAACTTTTCGGAATAAGAAGGTGGGTTTTTTTTTTGTAAAAGAGTAAAAAAAATAGTTATGGTAGTCCTACAAAAGGGGCATTTGGTTAATTTTTTTCTTCATAACAACTCTGTAAATTGCAAAAATGCAAAAATCGTCGAACCGTCAGGGATAGCTTTCACCCCTTAAACGCGAGCCTTCGCCAAAACGAATATATTTACAACATTCTATGGAGGCTATAAATATCCCTAGTTTCAATCCGATCGGTGAGTATTATTTCGAAATGTTTCTTGTAAGAGAGGCTGGACACGATTAGACGTATGAGATATATAGGATTTCTAATTATTTTCTATTATTAACTACAATTTTTCTGCAGAAAATACGTCTAACCACTGTAAAGCTTCACAACATTATAAGTAAACGACTTTCTAAGAAATTCAAGGTGATACGCGCCCCAAGCGACGAATAAACGAATCTTAAACATGCATTCTGCGGTCGTTGAATACGAAGTCCGTTAACGTTATCTAAACAGGGACAATAAACGTTGATACAAAAATTAAAATTAAAATCATGCGCTTCATATATAGGCCCAGAACCTGTTCTAGCAGTGTCTAAAAACACAGGAAGAGAGTAGCAAGAAGTTGGGTCAAAGAGAAACAGAAAGAACACTGGAATAATAAAACTAGGCAAATTTCTGGTAAGGCTTTTATTAAGGGACCATCAAAAAAGAAGGCTGAAGAACTACTGCAGCTCAGTAGGAATCATCTTCGCAACGTAATAGGTCTCTTAACAAAGCACTGTACTCTGAAAGGACACCTGCAGAAAACTTGTTTGGAGATACCAACTGCAAACTGTGTAATGAGAAGAACAGCGAACGGTTACCATACTTTGCTCTGAACGCAAGAAAACAGGCAATTTTTGACAAGCCAAAAATTAATACTTCGATCAACCAATCAGAGACCTGTACATATTAGTGCAGGGTAATTAGGATCATGGAATATCTGTTATAATTCAATGGGTAAAAGAAATGAGAGATTAAATACAAAAAGCCAAGAGGCTGCAGTGGTTCCGGAACCTCCATGTCAGACGGCTCCCACAACAACAACAAAAAATAACATAGGATATATCGCACGCTCGCATACGAACAATCTCAATCATTGTCGTAGATTGGAGAACGGAGGTTAAATATATAGGCCTTTCCCTGAACAATAAACTTCTCTGAAACAAACACAAATTTGAAGAGGAAAGCGCCAAAAAAGCCCTGAAGGTGTGCTGAAATTTTGCAGGAAAGCATTGGGGATGCTATCAAAAAATACTGCTTTTGATCTAGGTATACAGCGATAATGAAACCGATCATTACTTATGCTTCAGTAGCTTAAAACAAAAGAACTAATCTAGCCACCACGAGATTTGGCCTCTCTAAGTGCAAAGATTAGCACGCGTATGCATGACTGAGATTACAAGAACCTGTCCAACAGGAGCTATCTAGGTAGTACTGGATCTTACCGCTCTCCACATTGTGATGGAGCACGTGGTAAAAAGATTCACACTCAGAATGATCAAGAAAGGAAAGAAATCTGACGGTGATCAAACCTGATACATGCCCCGAGATGACATGTCAAAAAAATAAAAGTTACCACAAAACTTAACAACAAAAGCAAGTGGGATCAAAACACCATCTTGAAACTGAATGGAAGTGCCATCAAATAGTTAGTTCTAACAAATATTATACCAGTATACATATGATCAAAAAAATGTTCCACTGGCGCACTATAGATGACACCACCAGCATTTTCTATTGTTGTTCATTTGTAGTGGTAATAAATTTTCATAAAAGAATAGTTGTGGTGCCATCTATAGTACGCCACATTTCTTTAACCACATGTATATTGGTAGAATATTTGGTTCTAGTTGGTTAGTTTAGCCATCAAATACTACTTAGCTCTAAAACGGTAGAGGGAACTGGAATAAGAATGTATTGAGCTTAAAACCAAGTATTTCGAACGCTTGAGGAAATACCAGAGTATCTTCCAAGCGAAAATACACGCTATTTCCGCAAAAGATTATCGTTACGTCTGATAGTCAAATAACTATCAAGCGCTGATATCATACGAAATCACCGCCAAGATGGTCTGGAGGTTCCTAGGGAAGTTAAACGAGCTAGGCAAAAGCAATAAAGTAATCCTCCTGTGAGTTCTAGGTCACACAGGAGTGGAAGGAAACAATATAACGGATAATATTGCAAAAAAGGGGCTGGAACACCATTCTTAGGGCTTGGACTCTTTTGCGGCATAAGCAGCAGTACAATACTAAAGAAACTGAAAAGTGAAATGGAGCAGAGAAAATCCAATTATTGGGAGAATCTTCAGCAAATGGCACGGGCTAAAACTTTTCTGGGAACCTCTAACCAGAAGAGGTTTACAGAATAAATCAACATGAGTAAGAACAATGTTCGTATATTTATTAACAAGAATACTTTCAAGCATTGCAAACTGAAAAGACATTTGAGTAAGCTTAGATTAGCAAAGAAATCTAAATGTAGATCTTGTGGGGAACAGGATCAAACACCCATCCATTTCCTCTCGAATTGCGTAGCACTGTGCAACTCAAGGGCGTTGCACCTTGAAGCATGTAAAATCGAAAAGAGAGATTTATCTAACCTGGGCCTTATCCTGCACCATTTAAAGGGATTAGGATTGGAAGGCCAACCGAAATACAACCAGAATATAGGACACAATAGATCTTTTAGGTCGCAGCGTACTGTCATCTTCCACACATACATCCTTGTCGTAACCTCCTTGGTGACGAATACACGAGTCTATCTAGAACTATGTATTAGTTCTATAACAATTTAGGAGAATTATCCTACTAATGCTATAATTGGAAATAGCTTACATTGAATGAAGAAAACGTAGAACATAAATTAAACCATTAAACATCAATGAGACTATTTTTAAATTGCAAACTAAAGGAGATAACAGAAGTGAGCCACGTGTGATGAGGAAGTTACGATCAGCAAGAATTAACCAAAATTCGCAATCACCTGTGATACACGTACTAAGAGTTCAAAACTTCAACATCGGAATACTAAATACATTCAAGTAACATTAGTTTGAGTTACTGAGTGAATAAAAATTAAACTGGAAAAATAAATTGCGCATTAACTCATTATAAGCAGAAATTAGATGAGAACATGTCAGAGTTAACAAACATTTAAAGTAAAGAACATAATTTTATTCATTTTTGTTTTGTTTGCTGAAGCTAAACTGTATTGTACTAATGCATGCTGATACCGCTACAACAAAGAGATCATTCTCGCATATTGTTCCGAAATTTGAACAACTCATCACCTAGGCTAGGACGATCAGTTAGTAGCAACTTATAGAGATAGTCCCGTACCCAAAACCACATCAACTGCTTTCAAGAATGAAATTAGGGCGATGTAGAGGAAGTAACTGTCTTCGACCCAGCTCAACATAGCACCAGAACAAACAGTCGCAAACAGATCGATACAACTCATTTGAGAACCTCGAAGCGTGCATACGTAAGAATTAGGACAAAAATAAATTCTATGTACAGTAAATGCCACATGGAAAAACAATGTGAAAGAAAATACCAACAGTTATTTGACATACCTAGATATAACCCCTAAGACATTACTAATGTCCCCTATTTTATTGCATCCTGTTTTGTGGTTATAAGCTTTTAAAAAGTTTACTAATGGTAAGAGTGCAAAGTCTATGAATTTCATACGAATTATATTGAAATTCGTAGACTTTGCCCTCTTACCATTAGTAAAATTGTTAAAAGCTTATAACCACAAAACAGGATGCAGGCAAGATGGATGGGCGTATTGATGAACAACTAATTATCAGAATTCCAAAGACCTTAGTAATTACATGTAGTTTTTTATTAATATTGATAACTAGCTAATTAACGAATGATAATTAAAAAAGTTGAAACCTTTTGCTATAAAATTGAATGACGAATCACGCACTTCATATCGCCTCGAAAACACCTCTGTGTTTCCAAAACTTCAGCAAAATATTGAAAGTTACCCCATCATTCAAGACTCCGACCAGGTCAATCTTTAGAATATTTACGACATTAACATAAAATGCGTGGGTTGAATATTATGATCTCTGTCAATAATTTTAGGGGCAAATTAGTTTTCCATCTAACTATGAAGATTGAGACAATACCTATTGCTTTATTTAAATAGAAATAGCCTAGAAATTCAGAAATCTTTAAAATGATACATTACACAGATTACAACCGTGTGAGCAAGGTTAGGGGGAACATGAATAAATTTCTACTTAGGCGATTAGACATACTCTGTTGTTGTTGTCGGCTCTCAGTAAATCACTAGTTAACACTGCTCCCCACTCATGACGCGAATAAACACGAGTGTATCTAGTCGCTGTAGAAATTTATTCACTTCTCCTATCTTGCCCAACACTGTTACATACTGTATACAACTCCCGGTATTACCAATCAAAATTTAATGATTCGTGTAACGACAGCGTTTGATAAATTAGACCCAATCGAAGTGGGAAGTGTAAGAGACGCATTAAGACGTCGAATAATAACATGCTTGGAGGTAAACGGAGGTCATATTGAGTAATTTTTTGATTCTCTATTTCATTGTTCAATTTTATGCTGCCTTTAAATTTTATTTGTTAAGAATGCATGTAAGGTAAAGTCAGGTAAGTGTGTAACCGGGGCAAGTGTGTAGTTTGTTTATATTTATTTTTAAAATTGAAATACGGACGTCTCTTGTTATAATACTAATGTACTAAACTTCATACTAGTTTTAACACAAAGTCGCATCTCCTAACGTGTAATAACTTGAATATCTTATCTCAATATATCATACCTTATTAAACAGGCATCAGTTTAGTATTACACTCTTGGCCGACTAAAGGATAAGCTATTATACATATAAAATGCGGAACGATTACACACTTGGCCAATTTGCTGGGTAAGTGTGTAGTAAACAGTGTGTGTACCCAGCAAAATGGGGCAAGTGTGTAGTATTGACAGTGTTTAAAATTTCTTTTTTTTCTAGTAAACCGTTGATAATTATAAAAGGTGTATCTATTGAAGGCTTTCAACTGAGCATATATATTACGTACTTCTATGTGTAAAATTTATCAAATGTCTTATTATGTGAACAGTGTTACATTTTCTTCGCACTATGCAATTTTTACTACACACTTACCTGACTTTACCTTATCTAAATATTCTTCATATTAAAACTTTTACAATTTTAAAAATACTTTAATATATCACAAACTTCCTAAGACATTTGTCTGATAAGTACAGAAGGATATACTGCGTTTTAGTGAAAAAATTCTTGTTATGCTATTGTGTTATCGTTTATGCTGTTTTCCCTTAATTTAAAACCAAGGCATTAAGAGAAATCATTTCAAAATTTTCTAAATTTAAACTTTCTAAATTAAAATAAGCTCCTGCAATATTCTTGATTATCTGATTCATAAGTTCCACAATAATATGCACCTATCTGAGCACACGACATATAACAAACAATGATTATAACAATAATATATTGTTGTGATGTCAAAGTCCCACCAGATAGGAATTATTCGACCGTTTGAAAGCGGTATTAAACTGAAAACTGAAAAACAGTTGAAGATAGGTATAGCAAGCCTTAGTAGTAATCGTCATAGAATTTTATGGTGAATTCAAAAATATAATAATATACAGGGTATTCCACGTAAGGTTCATTAAAAGTTTATGATGTTCTATTATTTACTCATATTTGAGATTTTGGCACCATTATCTGTTCAAGTGGAACTATAAATGTAAAATACTTTAAACCAAAAATATCACTCCGGTTGACCGGAAATGGATGTCAACTTTGTTATTTTAAATAAAATGATATAATTTTTTATTCATTCTTGGATTCTACGACCATAAATACGTCAGTCTTCATTAGCTATTCCTATAGCTACATGCTGGCGTTTTCAAGTTATTTAAGTTTTTCTTTTTTTTTTTTATTTATTGGTTAATACTGCAAGTAGAGACTCCAAATGTTATGAATGTAGATATAACTCTAAGAAACAGTACACACACTTTACATTCTAATATACAGGGTATTCAAAACTGAGGGACAAAGTGACATATTTTCAAATGCAGAAAACTCATTTTTTTTTAAATAGAACATCCTGTATTTTAATTCGGAATTAGAAAGTAAATATCATCCCCTATCATTTTATATCAGCATTCCCTATACCTATCTTTAATAGATTTTGAGATATGAGCGAGTTTTTGTTAAACAGACTAACTAGCCCTATCTTTAAATGTTTGTAGCTGGCTCTGAAATGGATTAACGTCAAATTCATGTATTATTCTTTGAATAACCATACAAGAATGTCGCTGTTCGAATCGTTATTTCTGTCAATGAATTTAACATTAATCCCATTCAGAACCAGCTACAAATAATTAAAGGTAGGGTTATTTAGTCTGTTTAACAAAAAGTCGTTCATATCTGAAAATCTATTAAAGATAGGTGTAGGGAATGCTGATATAAAGCTATAGGGGATGATATTTACTTCCTAATTTCGAATTAAAATACAGGTGTTCTATTTTTAAAAAATGAGTTTTCTTCATTTGAAAATATGTCACTTTGTCCCTCAGTTTTGAATACCTGTATATTAGAATGTAAAGTGTGTGTGCTGTTTCTTAGAGTTATATCTACATTCATAACATAGCAAATTTGGAGTCTCTACTTGCAGTATTAACCGAGATATTAATTTCTCAATGATGCAATGATAATGATTAAAAAAAAAGAAAAACTTAAATAACCCGAAAACGCCAACATGTGGCTATAGGAATAACTAATAAATACTGACGTATTTATGGTCGTAGAATCCAAAAATGAATAAAAAATTAGATCATTCTATTTAAAATAACAAAGTTGACATCCAGTTCCGGTCAACCGGAAGTGATATTTTGGTTAACGTATTTTACATTTCTAGCTCCAATCGAACAGATAATGGTGCCAAAATCTCAAATATAAGTAAATAATGGAACATCATAAACTTTTAATGAATCACTTACGTGGAATACCCTGTATAGGATGTTCCATTTAAAATAACAAAGTTTATGGTGACTTCCGATTAACTGGAAGTGCAAAAAAGGTGGAAATGTTTTAGAAAGAAAGTAAGTGCTAAATTGTGGCAAACCTCAATTTTTTAAAACAAGAATTTCATTAAGCCGGAAGGTAACTAGCCACTTCCGCGGAAAACCCTGTTCATATCCATTGATGTTATAGTGATCTAACAAACCTACCAATTCGATCACAGATGTCGAATCTGTGTAGTATAATGATACTATGTCAATATAAACACTATCAATGTATCAGGTTTATTTATTATAGAAAAGCGTGGTGCAACTTTAATTAGTATACGTTGTTGTTTACGTGCAATTCCACTAAAATGAGCAACGACAGGGATATGGAAGCGCAGTGGTATTATAACACAGATTCATATATTCCGTAAAACGAAAATTCAATTTCAATAATGAACCTAGCTCTAATTAAATTGTTGGAATATGAACCCACTCTAAGGGGTGAGGAGGAAATAGTATAAAAATTGAAGAACGTAATCACAGTGACGTATATTATGTAGACAACTTCCTCATGGATAACATTAAAGTCGAAGTAACCGCGAGACCATCACTTACATTTCGTTACAAAACCGGGAAATTAGCTGAAAAACTGTCCAGAATTAATATTATAAACTTCAGATTGAGAGGAGAAAGAGAAAATAAAATAAGAAAAAAGAGTCAAGAATGAAAAAATGAAGGATGTATTGGGAATATTCTTAGTTAGTTATTAGATATAAGTCAATCCTAGTACATATTAGCGTTATCACTGTGTTGTTATCTTGTGTTGTAAATTTCAATTTCAAAATAACATTGCTTGAAGAATTCTTGAGTGTTTTTTTTTAAAAAAAGTGATTCAAGAAACTCGAGCAAAATTGGCGCAGTCAGTAGGATAGTCAGATATGATATGAGAACTCCCTTTAAGAGGAGCAAAATTAACAACATAATATTCATCCCATGAATTCTTGAAAAAACAACTTTTACCTTTCCAAAAGTCCTCCTCAAGTGAGACAGCTAATTTATCAAACGTATAAAATTACTTGATTCTTTATAGTTAAACGCACTCACCGATTGCGTCGTCAGAGGAGGTGACGGCGAGCTCGTCGTCTGAGCAGGTAGTGTGGTAGCCCGGGTGTCGTGCGCCGCCGAGTTCCAGGATGTAGCTATGCCGCGGTGGTGAAGGGCTGACTTCTTCGTCAGAGAATCCGCCGGTACCGCATCTTCCATCGTACCCAGCGACGCTGATAGTTTGGACACTTCCACTGCAACAAACGGCGCCGATATAAAAGGATGAGACGGAAATGCCTTTTCCACTTATCGCCTCCGCGAGCGAGTTTGAAAATCACGAGGAGAGCTATTTTAAATTTAGTCGAAGTCCGACGACCGCGCGTGAGAGCGGGCGATAAATCTTTCGAGCGAAAAGGTCGGAGTATCAGCTCCTTTTTAAATAAACACCCACTTAGAAAAAAACTAATCTAAATAAATAAGGCGAAAAGGAAAGGAGCGACGAGTGGCTTTTACAGGAATAGATCTGTCCTCGGTATGTTCAGCGGGAATAAAGGATTATACACAACGGGAACAGGAAGCCTATTATCGGTGTGCTGGAGTGGTTGAAGTACTGGCGTATGATCGTTGTGTTCGGGGCTATTTAACGTCAATTTAAGGCAATTAAAACAGATACAGTTTAGAAGTGGCACCTACGAGAGGTTTTAATATAAACCGCAAGATGATATATCTATTGATTGATATTATACACGGTGTAAAAGAAGTATCATAAACAATTCACAATGTTACAATTCATTATTTGCAAGTTGTATTTTGCATGTTCTATTTTTAAGACATCAAATGAGATCCAAAGTATCTTCTGATTGTATACAAGGGTTGAGCAATAAATACTCGTGTTTGAAAACAGATGGCGCTCTTGAAGGAATTTGATATTACTGTGATCAAATAAAAAATATATTAGACTGATATATATTTTACTATAGAGCGTGTAAACCAATGCGGTTTCCAATAGGAAAAACTTCTTTAACCTTCGAGCAGACACACTTTTCCTTTTTAGTTTTATATCCGTTAAAAATATACGTTACTGGGGCCGGTTTGACCCCAGCGCGCCTGCTCCAAGGTTAATATCAATTTTAGGGAAAAGAGTCATTCTGTATAATGTTTTTTGCTTGAACTAACAAAAACGCTTTTCAAGTACAAAATAAAAAACCGTAATATTTACACTTTCTTTGCAAAGTCAAAGTTCCAGTTTTATAGCGTAGCCATGACTTGTCTAAAGCCTGTATGACACGATCAAAGTGTATCAAAGTTTTTTAAGAAATGTCCAAACTTTGCCATCGAAGTTACATTACAAAGTTTAACTTTGATAGCCAAAGATTTAAAGAGATAATTCAGAGGCGCCAACATACTAACTTCACGGTTGTTTATTTTTGAGTTTGAGGTTAACAGTTAAAACTGTTTTGGAGAAGGAGTTGTAGAGTAGCGAAGTGTTTGTATCAATTACAGACACAGCTAGTCTTAATTCTTTTATTTTAGTTAAATTGAAACCTTTTACAAAATAATTTGTGTTGGCCGCAATGCTTGCGCACGCGCACATCATAACTTTGACCGGCTTTGATAATAAAATTTGTTGCAACAACTATTTTTTATGTCAAAGTAAGATTTGATGTGACGTCATCAAAGTCTATCAAAGTTGCCATTTACACGACGAGTTTGAAGTGAATTTGAAACACTTTGACACAAAAAATTGAGGTACCTACTTTGATCGTGTCAGACAGGCTTAACAGATAGCATAAAATTCATTCTGTCATCATAGTGAATATAGATAAATGAAAAGATGCTAACATTCAATCAAAAGGTTTATCTAATTAAATGCTGTGGCATAGGAAATGTTTCATTTAATTATGCATTAAATTTATTTCACAAAATATATCCTAATGTTTCCGTATCAAGATCGGCTTTGGAAAAATTAATAAAGAAGTTTAATGATACAGTATGCTTTACTAACAAGAAAAGGTTAGATTTTTGTTTATGGGTAGGTGAAAATGTCATAAACCATCCGCTAAACCACATTAGTCTTTACACATACTTTCATGTATGGCAGAACATGTACATAAACAATAAAACCTCTTTGAATGATCTTCGTAGAAACAATTTGCTATTGGTTGCTTTAAAATTAATATAATTATTCATTGATCAGTTTTAGGATTATTTGTATGTATGTATGTTTCGGCCCTACCCACATAGCCAAATTTAAATTGCCCGCAATTATTCTTAGTAACTTAAAAATTTAAACATAAAATTACCTACTATTTTGTATTACTTTGATAGTTATTTTAATGCCTTTACATTGAATTTACTAAAAATAGTGGCGGGAAATTTAAATTTGGCTATTAGGGTAGTAGTTATAAAAGTACCGAAATATATGAAAAAAAGAATATTGTAACAATAAAATAATATTTAATTCCGTACACACAGTTCAAAGTCCTTTTTGACGGATAGTTTTTTTAAGCCGAGTTTAAGGTGCCAACTTGATTTTTTGTTATATAGGAATGTATGTATTTGAGTTAATTATATATTTCTTCAAGTTCTTTCAGTGTGGTAGAACATACAAATAAAATATAAAATCTCTATAAAAGAATCATTGCTCGGTCTCAAGATTATTTATACGTACATTTCAGCCCAGTAAGTTATGAAAACACCGAGGTATAAAAAAGAATACTGCAACAATAAATAATAATAATTGATATATTATTTGTTATTACATTTAATATTAATATATATAATATATTTATAATATAAAATAAAATATTATTCCTTACACACCGCACAGAATTCTCTTTTGAGAGTGGCTTTTCAGTTGGATTAAGTTAAGGTGCCAACTTTTGTTGTATGGGAGTAGGAATCCATGCATTTGGGTTTACTATATACTTTTTTGCAGTTTTTTTTTCCTCAAATAAAGTCTTTACATGTGTCTTATAGTAATGAATTCGTATAAGAACAAGGCAGGTAGGAGTTAATACTGTTTAACATGTGAAAGACAGGCTTTCTCTGTTTACTTGTATACACTGCAATTTATTTTAAATTCTTTTTGGTAACCACTGAATACATCTTTGATAATTTAAATCTCTTGAAAAATTCCTTAACATTGCAATTATTAAATACTTTGTACAAAGCCCCCTAATAGTATATTGTTTATCACGATTAACTATTTCAACTAGATTGACTAAAACTTTTAAATATGTGCATACTTTTCGTTCATAAATAATTTCAAAATTGTAAACATAACATCGTTTTTTGGTTGTATCGACAATATTCATACACTTTCCATGTCTATTAAGCTTCTACTAGTGACTGCTAGTAATAGTCATTGTGTAAGAGCTTGTTGACTGCTTCAACCATTCAATTACATTTTAGGAGAATAAACTGGTTTAATACCTACATATTTTTTTTTAGTTACTGAAAAGACGATTATTTTATTTATTCAACTAATAACGCTTATTAGAAGTTTGAAATACCTTAATTAATAATGAAATAAATAATAAAAAATCGAATAATAAATATTAAATCAACGAAAGAACGAGTTTTATTACTATTATCTAACCTTCAAATAATAAAAAATACTAAATAATGGTAAAATTTCAGAATATGTCATACGTTAAATCAATCATAAAAACAAAATAATAACTGGTTTACGTGGTGGTATGTCTGGTTGCCTACTAGCCAGTTACCAATGCATTGACAATTTGTTTTTTTTTAACTTACACATAGGGAAATTATATGTGTAATAGAAAAAAAATATCTCTGTATAATATTTATAGTTTAAAACAAATAAATAATTTTGCTCTTTCTCGACACTGTATTGTATACTCGTGTCAAACGTTAATGTCACATATATGAAACTTAGTACTGACCTGGCGCGCAGACGAAAATTGACCACTCTAATGACAACTCTTTGAACTTTTTAACTTTAACTTTTGAACAGATAATTTAAATCATTACTATATTTTGTCATTTAATTCTACAATAGCATTTTTATTTTGATATCACCTTCTTCAAAATATGACTTTACGTAATCTTATTCTATTTCGATTGATTATAAATATGTATACACAGATTAAACTAAATTACCATAATCTACTAATTTTTTATCTAAAGTCAAATTAGGATTTCTACCTACCACTTAGGTTGCTGTCAGCAAGAGGCAACAGAGGATGGGCAGAAATGCTGTTTCCGACAGAACTGTTGTGCATGTTGGTAGCACTAGAATAAGCGGTAGTATGTCGAAACGAAGCCGACCTGCACACAACAAGAGAACGAGGATGATATAATCATTGTGATCGAGTGTGCCAAAAAATTCAAACAAAAAAAAATTTAATATAATCATTTCTTAAAAAAAAAAACTAAATTAGTCCAAAAAAAAACAAAATTAAATAACTATACATATTGATGCATCATTTTCATCGTATTTCTAACAAATTTCAAAACAATATGGAGCATAGCAGCGAGCCAACTGGCGTTGATAATATTATCGCGTATTTTTTTTTTTACTGTCAAAAAAAAATATTAATGAATGAGAACCGAAAATGTTTGTCGTTTCTATTTGTTGTCTTCCAAACATCAAATTCATAACTATAACATGCTTCATCTCTGTTAACACCAAAACATTTACCAAGTAACATCCAAAACATCAAATTTCCAGAAAGAAAAAAAAAATCAGCAAGAAAGTTCAATCAAATCCAATGCTGTGCAACTCAAGCGTGACTCTTCACCCAGATTAGCGCCAATCCAATGATTCATTTAATTAATTGGGTGTAATTGACGCGTGTAGGTGCTAGCAAACTGGATTCTTTATATTCACGTAAGTGTTGCATATTAACGATGACGTGATTGGCGACTATTTTGAAGGTTTCAATTATCATTTAGACTGGTTTCGACGAATAAAAATGCAGAAATTGAAAAGTTATACACGATTAAGATTATGAATACGATATTATTTAAAGTAATTGAAGAAGTAAATCAAAATTTTATAAACAATTTCGTCACAAAATGACATTAAAATTGTTAAATTATGAAATAAAACTTTTAATGCTTGTAATATTTATTACATCAACTCCACGAAATATTAAATTTTTCAATAATTGCCTCAAAATCTGCATATATTACAGAAATTTTAAAAAAAATTTGCTTGTATTTCACATACTAGTTAATATAAAAATACTACTAATATTTACTAATATTGGTCACTGATCCTCTTACGCAATATTTATTTTCTTTGTTTCGTTTAACAAAAATCTACATTTTCAATCCGCAAAGCATTTAGAAATTACTGTATCCATGTTTGCAAAAAAGAATTCCTAACAAAACTGATAGAAAATAGAAACGACATTTATTTTGAAATAAATCACTAATTAATACGCGATATAAAAGAACTGAATGTCAATTAATAAAATTTAAAAACCCAATCCTCCTTCCCTTGATCGTTACTTTTTTCTTTATTTACGAAAAAGACTAGTACCAGAGCATCGGTAACAGCAAATTCTGACCAATCGCTACAACAACCATGCTCCAAACGTCACAAAGGGTCTACTTTTTATCAACTTGAACATATTTATGATAACCTCGGCAGAACAATGCAATGTAATGCCACAGGTAAATACAATGTCACAACAAAAATTACACGACATCCAAACAAAGTCAAGCGGGATAGAATTTATTCCTGATTAAAGTGCATGCTTACGCTACAAAGTAATTCGTTTTATAGACACAAAAAAACACTGCCAATCAAAGCGTTTTTTTCTTCCTTTATACCAGAGCTATAAATAATATAATACAGTGATGACTAACAACATATCTTACGATAGAATAATTATTGCTCACAATTTCAATAGAAATAAACATAAGCTTTTATATACTTAACATATTCGACAAATATATTTCAAGGTTAATTTGACATATTTTTGAAAATACCGCTATTCTTTTTTTTTGGCCAATCATTAATTGAATATCTCATAGGCGGGTTATTCAAAAGTATGGCAAATAATATGTCGTTAGTTAGTTGGAAAAGAAATGTTGGCTCGACAAACATAGGCAAGAGAGTGAGAATACACATGCCAGACTTACCTTTGGAATGCTTGCCTTTTGACGTAGTTATCTCTGACGAATTCGACTATTTGCTTTTGAGTCCTGCCACTATACCTGAGAAACAAGAAATGGTTCTGGTAAGGTTACCTTAGAAGACAGTCAACTTATGATTATTGTTATACAGGTTTCTGTTTATTAAAATACGATACCAAATACAAATTGAGCAAACTTAAGGCATAAGGAAACTCGTGGTCGCAAAATTCCTTATCAATGACTTCTGTGCAAGTAAACCAGAAGAAATAACTAATTAATAAGCAATAGATACCTCATGAACATATGTAATGAGCTTTTTGTATGTAGCTATCGTCTTTAAGAGATTTATCAAAGCACCCAGCCACTAAATCACGAGTGTTATAACTGCATGACGACATATTGGCGTATAATGAATAAATTCTTATTTTATTTAACATGAAAGCTTACTAGGAATACCACTCAAAAAGAACGCACCTCATTATTTACCTCGTGGAATAAAATAAAGCAATTTTTATTAAATGAAAAAGTTCTAAAGTTTTACCAATTTCTAGCTAATCATATTGGCTATACCACATCCTAAATTGTATTTTATGGAAATGTGAGATTTTTAAGTTATAATTAATTTCACATCTTTCCATAAAAGAATAAAAAACTTTCATCGTAACTTTGAAAAAAAAAAACTTCTATATCAAGAAAATGAACAGTTAATGAATTAAGCATTTGGACAGTTCTCTAATACTTACGCAACACAAATTACAGTTACGAAAGGGAATATTACCACTTCTCTTTCACGCTAGCCTAATCCTATGCAAGACTTACAATTATTTTTATTTCCAAAACAAGTTTTTGCTACATCAGTTTATTACAGTCAGTGGTAGTAGATTATTTCCGACCGTATTCTCATCTCATTATAAAGTGAAATAAAAATTTTACTTAATTAAAATAAATACATTTTCTATTTCGATCAGTCATCGATGTTAAAAGATAAAAGTAAATCATTTAATTTGGACGAAAGCATGATTCATAAATTTATACCTAAATGCCTAATATAAGAAAACAGTAACTAGTGAAAATAGCGTAGACATTTTTATAGGTATGTAATTCAAATAGATTGTATACAAAGTAATACCATAGATGTAATATACAAATAAGATACTTTTGCACGATAAATACATATTCAAATACATTTTTTCTTTATCCGAGATGCCATACACTTCGAGGGTTGAAGCACAAATGGTTGAGATCAACATTTTGCGTATTCATATACTTAATGAGAATATGGATTATTTTCCTTCTTATTAGTCATGAAATTTTTCGAATATAAATACTATACGAAATCGTTAAATGAATACTTGGAATATTTTAGGGAAATCTTTTCCCTAAATTGAGTTCTTCCGTTCGAAACAGGCGTATTCAATTGTAGATTAAACCTTCTATTTAATAAATAAACCGCATAACGTTTGGCTTTGAGGTATACAATGTTTTTTTTTGTATATTATACTATTTACTGCCTAAGAATTCTTTTTCTGTAGAATGAATGTTCCTCGAGATTTTTAAATCATTAAAAGTGTTGTTAAGACTCTTCCGTTTTCCATGTTTATGCTTTTATTTGTCGATTTAATTTAGATAGAAAAGTTTTATTTATTCTAGAATTTATGTAATTTTTCTAATACTTAATACAATAATTTGTTTACTAAGATTGAAGTTATACAGTAATAAATTCATTAATTATTAATAATTATAATTAGTTTAGTGTGGACTTAATAACAATTTCTGGGAAAACGTTTGAAACTAACAAAATTAGTTAGGCCAGTTTGTTGTGAATGTTCTAATTTCATATTAAATATAAAAAATACTTTAATCAATCTAAATCAATGGTAATTTAAAATTATCCCAATTTGGTATTTTCAAAAGCAAGTATCCTAATAATAATATTTATAACTTCAAATTAATTAACAAAAAGCCAAACTTACAAGCAAGCCATGATTAGCATCTAGTTTTTATGCAGTAACGAACTCCTTGGCAGCATACATGTTTTATGTTATTTGCGGTAAATGTTGCCAAACTTCTCCGCGAAACGTCACAGCATCTCAAAACCATTAAAATTAAAGCACCAACGCAAACGTTTAATTGTTTATTATTGAATACAAGTTTACGTAAAAATTTTAAATGTTAATTCCTTTAATTTTAACCTGATAGAGGCTCTTAGCGATTACTAACTATCAGACTACCGACCTCTCTTACAATAGACGTCAAAATAGTGTATAATAATAATAGACTAATATGCTTAATAGACTCTGATATATAATGTGAGATTGAAAATGATTGTCGTAATAAAAAAACTGTTTTCCGGAAAAAATTTATCTATACTTATTACCATTTAATGAGTGAAGTTAGCTACATACAAATTTCATACAATAAATCAATTTTTTTCACATTTAGTGACATTGGCGTTCGTGTTGTAGTTTTCCTTCGTTTATTTATCTTATAACTTTTTTCAAACTGGTTATATTTACATTTAATATCACCAACAATAGTATAGTAACACTGACTTAAAATTAGTTCAAACCTTCATTACAAACACGCGGCATATACCTACACCATGCTACTATCTATAGGAGCGAAATTGACAATCTTTTTGAATCTCACCGTGTTATGAAATTCACTAATTGTTAAAGTTTCTTATTTACTATCAAATGTAATACAAACATAAATCGAAAATTAGGGAAGTAGTGGATTTTTTTGCTTTATTTAATTAGGTTTCACGTTCATTGTGGAAAAAATTCATCGCCTACAATTTCCACGATCACAAAATGTTTGCGCTTCGATGGGATTGTGTTGAGACGGGTGATATTCTCCTACGTTGGCTGTAATTTGTGTTGCCTACGTGTTAGAAAACTGTCCACATATATTATATCTCCTTAACTATATTCGTCATCAAATAAATGATTGTTTGAAAACATAGAACATGAACACATAATCACTTTTTTATAAAGACAAAAATATTTGATTGCCTGAGTTAAATAAAAATATTTACAAAAGCTTTGCGCCACAACTTTTTAATTATTGAGTGTACAGAACAAAAATCATGACATAAAAATATGTAGAATACGATACAGTGATTAGTTTTCCTTAGTCCATACATTGTGATTTCAGTCCACTGTGCAACGGTTCTAAATAAATTAGATTAGTATTATCAAAGTTATTGAATATTCCTAGGAAAAAAGGGCTCAAAGGTATTTTTTTCGTTTTTTCACCCTTGTAAACCATTAAAAAAATTCTTTTAATCACGTAATCTGATATCATGTTGTACATATGAAGCATGTAATAGTTTCTAGGAAAAAACCCTCTTACCTGAAAGAACTACCTCTTGACAATACTCTTGTTTTATGTCGCGATACATTTTTCACCGAAGAACACCTAAAGAAGCCATGATTTTCCACGCATTTCTTCCAGAAATTTTTACATTCGTTCCTACCCTCGAAGAAGAACTCCACCATATCCTTGTAGCCCTGCAAAGACGAACGAGAAATCGCTTATAAGGGTACGAAGCCGAAAAATCGCCGACGTTCAACACCTACGTAACCTTCCGAATGCAATTTTATGAGGAATCGTTTCCTCTTAAACGAAAGTTTCCTAATTTTCGCCCACGAGAACGTATGTGATCTTAGTATACTGTTGGAAGACCACCACCCCCATATGCGCCACCGCCAAGTTCAGAGGTTCGTTCTCGTGATCCTTCGCCGGGTGCATTTTGATACCGTACAGCTCGCAGCGTCGTGCCGTTTCGAGTAAGTTTAGATCCGCCTCCGCTGGCGATTGTCCACTGAAACGTTACGAGAAAAAATGTTGAAAAATCAAAATCCCAGTCGGAGGCAAAACTTACGCGTGCTTCTTGTGATTTTCCATAATCTTCCTCTCCATCTCTTGATCTTGGTGCGGTACGAACTTGTGAGTCGAGAGGTAAGTGTGGTCCGGGTAATCTTCTGATACGTAATCGCCGCATTCCGCCTGTACGATGTAGCTGGCCATCAGAGACGCGGTATTATCATTGCACTGCATCAGTCCTTGGGAGAGGTCGCGTTTTACTTGAAGGCAGAACAGGTACCTCGTAAACTCCTCCTCCAATTGACAGGGGTCGGGCGTGTAGAATTTGACGCAGAAGTGCAGGAGAGGATCGACTAGAGATAAACCGAGCTGCCTGGATATGGGTTTCTCTAGGTCTAACCAATACTGCAAAAAAAAAAAGCAAATAAATATTCATATTTACCGAATTAAGGCAAAGTTATTCTACGCAATTGTACATGTTTTGTAACCTAACCTACGGACCTTATTCTTCCCTGTCTCTTATACTCCTCACTAAATGCCTACAACACAAGCGAGGTTCGTCAAGGTCAGTCGTTAGAACTAGTCTCCATCCCCCCCTACCCTCCCTCCCCCATCGGTCTTTTGGCATTACCAAATCGCAAATTAAAAAATCCATCAATGAATCGATACATAATGAGTCCAGAGAATAGCGGCAAAAGTCACCAGGACAGAGACATGCAAAAGAGTTTATAAAGGAACTAAGGCCTGAATTTACTAAAGACCTACTGAATAAAAAAAAGGAAGACTTGTCAAAATGATAGTAGGTCTTCTGACGGGTCATTATAGACTAAATAGGCATATGTACAACATAGGCCAGTAGATAACGCCAAGAGGAGGAAGAAACACTAGTTTATCTGCTATGCCAATGCGATGACGGCCTGGCGAGGACAAGGTTTCTAGTAATGGGCATGGAGAACCCCGCAACTAGGAGCTACACAAAGAACGGCTCCAAAAAAATTGTTTTTTTTTTTGCTTAAACGATAACTTTGTATCCCAAAAACATACAATGAAAATCCCAGAGCTGTCAGCTCTTTATCCCCCCCCCCCTCCATCCTGGGGGTTGGGAGTACCTACCAGGTGTGTGGTGGATAGGGGAAAGGCCATCTTGTCAGGGTTCGCTCAAGACGAGATGGTTAGTGGCTTTTTTGCTTAAACGATAACTTTGTATCCCAAAAACATACAATGAAAATCCCAGAGCTGTCAGCTCTTTATCCCCCCCCCCTCCCTCCTGGGGGTTGGGAGTACCTACCAGGTGTTGGTGGTGATTAGGGAAAGGCCATCTGTCAGGGTTCGCTCAAGACGAGATGGTTAGTGGCGGCTATAAGTTCGTCCTCTCTGCTTAAAATCGGAGCAGGGTGCATGAAGACCGTTGTCGTGAACCACCTCCCCCCCCCCCTCTCGCCCGAGCTGTCGTGTTGTGGCTAAGGACTTGCACAGGGTTCTCCAATGATGCCAGTTGTTGCTTTCGGCTACCGAAAGCCCAACTGAGAAACCAGGTCCCGAAAGGGATGGGACGTCTTGGCTTAACTGCGCAGACCGAGAGGAGACAACCTCAACAAAAACCTAAATCCTAAGGTGGCGGACTAGGCTGTTGGGATGCGTGGCTGGATAGAAGACCAGTCTACTAGTCCAACTTTGGGGCTTCTGGCGCACCCCATTGTATTTAGTCCTACCTCTGCAGGCGGGGCTCTGTGAAGTGGACCTTTTCTTTCCTAGCTACTCGTGGAATCAACCATTGGAAAGGAAATATTTTTAACCTGCTTAAGCGGGAAGACACTACTAGTAAACAGAAACTGGTGCAGGACCTCCATAAGAAGCCTTCCACTTCCAAAGTGAGAATACCTCACTAGGAAGGAACAAAGGGAGGAGCAAAACGAGCAGGAGGAACAGGATGAAACACTCATCCATCTCCTTTCAAATTGCATAGCACCGTGCAACTCAAGTGCGTTGGACCTGGGAGCACGTGAAATCGAAGAGGGAGACGTACCTACTAACTTGGGGCCTTCTGATATCCTTCACTTTCTGAAAGGAATAGAATTGGAAGGCCAGCTGTAAAACAGCAAGAATAGGGGACACAATAGATCTTTTAGGCCGCAGTGTAATATCACCCTTGCAGTATATATACATCCCCCCCCCCCCACCCTCCCCGTCTGCATTCCTGTTCCCTTGGACCGCTAGCGGGCTTTTCACTGCTGCAGATTTTGGAGTTTTTGCTACAGTTTTCGATTCTGTCAGTGCATGCATCGCGTGCAAAAAATGTCAAGTTATCCGAAAGGAAGTCATGATAATAGAAAAGCACCGCCGTCGAAAGGCAACAATTTTCACTATGTAAATCTTTAAACGCATTTTTCTCGGTTTTATATTTTTCAAAATTGCGCGATTCATAACCCACAAAGTGTTTGACAGATCGACTTGAACTCGCCTGAACAGATTGCTGGAATATGTTATTTGTCGGTGAACCACTCCAAATTGAAAAAAAAAATGTTTCAACAATCTTGTTTGGAACCAATTCAAGCAAATTTTTGAGTGAAAATCGGTTTTTTTTTGGAAACTATTGATATTTTACACCACTTATTACAGATATAAACTTAGAAAAACTTTTTTGATTTTTGTTTTTTTGACGCCTGCATGAGGAGCTAGGAACCATCCGCCCTTATAAATGAATTATTGATGTATCAGGCTAAAAGTAATTTACAGTAGCGGTCCAATATAACGAATGATATGATGGTCAGGGTCGTCTGCTACATCGAAAATTCGCTATATCGAATACCGCATTCATAATTACTTAAAAGCAAAACAAGTTCAATTAATTTTATAACGTATTACATAATTTACATTTATTAAAAAAAAAAACCAATTCAATAAAAACACATCAAAAAAAGCAGTTACAGGTGTCTTATAGAAGGACAAGATACATATGTATGTACGTATGCTGTGTACTGATTGATTTAAATGAAAAATGCAAAATGAATTTTATAAATGAAAAAGAAAATAAAATTAGCTATCTCAACGGATACGATTTTAAACAAACGCAAAAGAACTATAAACTTTCAGAGTCACCCTCGTGAATTAAAACTTGAATCTAACCACGAAAAATATATTGAGTGAATGAAATTACACTTACTTAATTACCCGAAAAATTAAAAAGGTTTCAAATAAAATAAAAGAACAGAATTTTAAACCCAATGACCCTAAATAACAATTAATTTGTTTCAACAACGGGTTAAATTACAGATTGTGCATAAAAAAACCTTGAGCTGAAGGTTCTGGCCTAAAATAAAAACTGCACTTGACTCTAAATTAAAATAGGACAATGCTATATCCTATGCAAAGCAAAAGTTTTGTTTGTTCAGGAAGATTATCCAAAATCTTTCAATTTCAATCCACGTAGTTTCAAATTAAAATAAACTAAGCGTGAACAATTACTAGAAATTTACAAAATTGAAAAACTAAAAGCAAGAACAATGCTTCTACTCACCCAAACGAGGTGATTGATAATTAAAAATGAAACAGCACAAGAATTAATAACGGAAAAATTAACTCTTAAAAATATAATGAGAGAAAAAAAACTAAAATATATCTTTCTAAACAAAAAATAATAATTGATTTTATATCTATAAAGTGCACTCTTCAATACATTAACAATTATCACAAAAAGAAGCCCTTGATCGACTAAATAATTACAGAATTAAAATGAAATTTACAATGATCAAAATGGATTACAAAATGGCAACAAAAATTTAAAAATACGTCTACTCACGCCAATAGTCGAACAAGGAAGTCCTTAACAAAACTCTACAATTGTTTTTCTTACAATAATCCCTCTCCCAAAATCGTACAACGCAGACATATAACATTACGACAATATTCAATAGAAAACGCATTAAATCAGCACAAGCGACCAATAGACAATTGAATGAATGGATTAATTAAAAAAACTTAACACTAAATAAATTAAAATGATACAATAAACTCTTTAACTAAACTTATACAAAATAAACATATCATTTGTGAAAATTCCCGGTAAATTGAAATCAGCTGTTTAAGCAAAGAAAACAACCGATAATAACCAAAAATATGCAACTTGAAATACACTCAGTGAAATGGGTTGTCTAACCACAGCAGTATATATACATAATATGTACGCTATTACATAGGTAATACATATTTAGTTATTAGAAAAAAAATCGCCAGTAAACTTTGTTTCATTGCGCGAGAAAGGGTTAAACTAATAGCTTGTTCATGCAAACTTCGTAAAACAAGGATCTTAGAGTGTTCAATTTCATTGTCTTCAGCCCATTTGATACACATATGAAAACTTGAATGGCGCCAGCATGCTTTACTTTTTGAACAGAAGTTGCTGGGAATACACCATTCCCTTATTGATTGTCGATTTCTATTGGTGCATTATCTTCGTGATCACTGGCGCTTTCTTCTATCAAAAATCAATTTGGATTGTTGCAGGTCTCTAAGTCTTGTACACTAAAGGTTGTCTCAGAAATTTAATCCCGCCGTTATTATTTTATTTTAACAGTGTTGCTGGTACATACCTCGGGAAAAAATGAGTTTACAAGAGTTATAGTATTCGCCATTATAGCCACATCTTCCTGATTTCGTAAGTCTGCTAAAGGGATGTCATCTTGTTGCATTTAAAAATTCATTTACAAATTTTATTTTACTTTTCTGTTACCCTGTATATAACCCCTAATCCGCTTAACATTTCTTTCGGTATTATTTTATTTGTCATGAAAAATTCCAATCTAAAAATAAAATTCTAAGAACACACCCCCAAAGTTTTAATCTGGGCATTCTTTCGTAAACCTAGTACATATAGCAACCAATAACATCGATTGCTCCCTTCTACCCCATCTTCTGATTGGCCTCGCTTACTGTCATTATAAACAGCGGCTATTATATTGTTATACTAGTATGAGGATAATATACGCTAATCGTCATTTATTTGATAAAAAAAAAAAAATTGTACTACGCAATGCATTCATTTAAAGTAGATTTAATTACAGCTGTTCGGTGTATGGTCCGTTTCTTGACTATGTTGATAACAGAAGAATTCAGAAAGTACAAAATTCGTGTCTTAGGCTTATTTTTGGTATTAGGAAATGTTATCATGTTTCTTTTAAATTAAAAGAAATTCTTTGGCTTGACATGGAGGGCCGGAGGAGGTTGCACTCTTACTGCTTATTTTACAAGATTTTGGCATATAAGACTCCCGACTATTTGTAAAATAAATTGACCTCTCGTACAGACGTACACAATTTAAATTTGAGATTTAGGGGCTTGCTTACGCCAGCACTCCATCGGACGTAGCACTTTAAGAGATGTTTTAGCTATAACATTGTACAGGCTGTTAATTGTAATTACGATATGTACCAAACTCGTACTTTAGGGATGTTTAAACGTAGTTTATTCACAATATTATTTGGGCAGCAGTGTGTTGGTGGATAATATTCATTTTGCTTTTTGTTTTATATCTTCAGAGAAAGAGAAAAAAAAAGAATGTACTCTCTGTGCTTTAAGTAATTTCCTTTATAGCGATTATTAATTGTGATGCACTATTTGTTGTGTTTCTTTTTCTTTTGGCATCTGTTTCCTGTTATGGTTGGTTGGAAGAACAGTCGAGGATGTAGTTCTCTATATCCCATGACTGAAACTCGCCATTTTCCTTTTTCTTTTTTTCTCTTTACTTACCTTTTACATTAATAATTATACTGCAGTGTGTTAGAGAAATTGTTTATTATTACTTATTATTGCATATATTTGCTTGTTATTGTTTATTTTTTGCTTGTTTATTATTACCGTCTACGTAGCGAAACAAATTTTCAAAAGCTACAGACACCCACCTCTGCTAGTATCAATGATGTCGAACCTTTCCAAATTCTTCAATCGAAATATGGTTTTATATAAGGCAGCAGTTAATAACGTATGGGACACGGTATAAGAAAACTAGACGAAATTAAACGCGAAGAAGGAAACGTGTAAGGCCAGAAAGAGAGAAACTGCTAAGTTTACTGCGTTTATTTACCTGCTAGGGGTAATTGGAATTCGCAACGTTCGTGCTCGGAATAAGCGCAGAAGAAGAATATTCCGCCAATGACGGCCCTAATACATACCGCCGTCGGTCGACTCGAATGGCATCGAGTCGCGCACCGCCTGCCATAATTTATTGACGGCCGGTCTCGTGGTGGTTCGAGTTTCAGGTTTGCTGGGACCGTAAGTTACTGCGGCTACATGCCTCGGAGCGCATCTCGAAAACGAACCGGCACCGGTTCTTTATTAGTCTGCTCCTGGTGCCGTGAACGTTCAACCGTCAATAGAACGCCACCGCCACAGTCAAAGAGAGATACGTGATATCGGACCTCCAAGGGAGACCGTGTGAGACGGAAAGGCGTCCATCTGCGGGCTTTGCGTCGTTCGATTTTATACACACAGGAGTGGCAGATTTTTCTGATGTTTCAATCAATGTTCACGTTTAGTCTCACACATTTTATCCGTTAGGCTAGTTAGGTTAGTTATTTTTTTCCTCTGTAGTTATATTGTAGTTTCAGATCGACAATTTAGCAAATATCTTCACATTAATAATGAGATTTCCATCTTAAACTCTCATTCATTTATCCTTCCACATAAAAAACAAATGCCTTGGCATCACTATAATAAATCCCGAAAAATGAGAGCAGTTACAGTTCAACCTGTCAAAACCGTAAATTGATATCTGCGGTCGTTCCACAGATAATTCGATTTTTGTATTTTTTTTTTTTAATTTTAGCTCGCCCAATAAGCAATAAGTGCTACAATTATGAACTTTCACAGAAGAACACATTAGAAGCACATGTATTATATTCTAGTTATATTGGCAATATAGGCAACCAAAATTACCTGCGTGGTATTGGTTGCCTATGTTTCTTGTTTCTTAAATTTAAAAAAAAAATCATTAACACTTTTGCTCAAATTGACATTTTTTCAGCCTTTTGTAGTAAAGTCACCGTCAATATTTTCAGTCTATATCTTACATCTTTTATTGTCTATCAATTTAAACTCATTACAGTAACCCACTTAAATGTAAATTGTATTTCAATTAAATAGACAGAAATGGGATACAGATAAGTGTTTTTTAAAAACATAAGGATAAGGTTGGTTCTGGAGGGAGACATATCAGGTAGAAGATCGATGGGACCATCTGGGAAGACCAAGAATGAAATGGCTCGAGGCGGTGAAAAGAGATCTGATGTAAGTGGGGGTCAGAGGTTGGAAGAAACTGGTATAGAATAGAACAGAATGGAGAACAGTTTGCAACAAAGCCATGGGCACAAGAGGCAGAGCTGAACATATATATTGCTCTGTTTTTCAGAACACAATGCCCGGATTTCAAAATTTTATTTTTTTAAAGTTCAATACAAATTTATTATTATATTCAATTTTATATATTCAAATCTAAATAATAATAGATTATTTAGCTTGTCCGTTTACGGTTTATTTTTTTTTTTAATAAAAATCCATTAAATTAAAATAGTGGTTTCAATACACCCAGCGACCTCTCTAAATAAGTGAAAGAAAACTGTGGAAAGTGACTTCCTACCTGCTAGGTGGCACGGGACGCTTCAAAGGGCACCAGATCGTCTGTCAAAGTCATACTCCGGACGCTTATTAACGAATAGGCAGTTTCTCACCTAACGGGCGCATCCCAAAGCCCTTCTCGGTTTATTAAAATTTGAAATAAGTAAATATCGAAAATCGATGTAAAACACTAATTGTACAAATAAAAGAAACGTTTCAAACCAAAACAAGCTTAAATCTTTATTTATTTACCCAAATGCTAGGTTTCATCATCATTGAGACTCTTTGATCACAAGGTAGTATGTTGGAATCAGTAAAATACTATATAAGGCAAATTATTTAATACAAAACCACGTATTCGAACTTTCCTGGCATTTTAATTGACTATGAGGTTATGGAAATGTCATATTTAAATTTAATTACATTCAAATAACGGTGCCATCTACCCGTAAACAGCAAATACTAAAATTTGATAGCAAACGATTATCTGTGATTATCGATATTTGTTAAAGATAGCTATTTTATCACAGACCAAACTCAGTGATTTTTATATATAACCCTTAAATATTAAATTTCCTAAAATAACTAACAAAAAGGCGGTTATTATAAATCTAACCCCAAATTAACGTATAGTGAAATAAAATTACACAAATATAAGTTTCTAATTAATATTGAAAGGAAACTGATTGATTTCTGTTTTAGGTGAGGTGATTCAATGGAATACTAACTTGAAGTGGACACGACGCTTGACAAACTCTGGTACGGGATGGAGGTTCAGTTAGACGGGCCCCCGGTCTCGGTCAAAGGCATGGAAAGGCAATCTGGTCGGGAATTCTTCGTAGGAAATTTTTTATAGGAAATTTCTTGACAAATTGCAGGTATTCGATAAAGATTTAATTATTAAGGAGTTGTATCGATACTTTTTTTTAGGTAACACTTCTTGGAACTTTGATATTTTTTCTGAAATTGTGGCATAAAAATCGTTATAGGAAAATTAATACAATCATCGTCTCTTGTGGCCACCAACAGAATGAGGATTCAAACCAGATATTTCAGTTAACAGCCTTCGATTGTTATCACAACAGGCAGGCAACCTCAATTTTGAAAGATATAGCTAACCGACATTTAAAATACCGTTATTTTCTCTAGTTTGAGGGGAATACACCAACCTCAGCAAAAGAACAACCCGAAGAATGAAAAAAATCTCTCCGAGCAAAATATAACAAAAACAATAATATATACCAGGTAAGCTTGAATTAACATATAAAATAAATTTACATTATAAAAAGGCAATAATTATCATCTAATGCTAATATTGTCCATTTTAAATAACTATCTTTAACAAATTCATAATTCGCCTGTAGAGTAGGCAATTGAGCACGAGCCTCACTTTTGAATTACTTGTTAATTTAGTTTGGAAACCTGTTCTAAATGATTGTACATTAGATTCCATACCTTAGATATCATAGCAATATATATATAAGGATAAGATCATGCAGTTTTAATCATCTATGGTCCAAAGTGCCACTTTTTCTTTTCCTGGAATTATCGAAAAACTACTGAAGGTAGTCATTCCAACAATAAATAATATATATGATAAATTGACCAGCATGTACGGACATAGGGACCCCTAACGTCTCTATTTTAATATACAGGCATTTTTTAAACTGTACACTACAACGTTTATTAATTCCACATTAAATATTTTCAACAGATCATTTACGATAGAAGATTCATTACATAACTGAGGAATTTGCGAACGCTATCTACTTTTTTTCAGGTTAACCATCGCATTTTGTAACTACCGGTGAATAATACTGACGTTAGCGTACTACCTATCGATGTTCAAGATGCTATTAGCATTGGACCATAAGATGACTCACAACGAAACTGATGACAATGGCTTTGTGATTTGTTCATATGATTTGTGTGAAGACGAATTTTAAATTTACCTGGCACATAAATATTATCATGTGAAGAATAATGCTGTGGTCTTGACACGAGGCTCATCCATCGCATCTACGGTTGGGCTTTGAGTTTGATGACATTTTAAGGTTAGATTTGATAATTGTGTTTATTTAGAAATACATCAAAAAATGTTGCTTTAAATAAAGAAACAAGAATGAATAAAATAACTGTTTAACCAAAAGAACTTCCTCGCGTTATTTAAACGAAAATTGTCACTGAATTTACAATTTTTTGGTTGAATCAATGGATGCATTTTTCTGAGTGCACCATGATTACGATGCTTACAAAATTAAAGAATTGAAATATTTTTATAGGTAACTATGAAGAAGAATTTCTATTCCTAGATAACCCCCACCCAGAAGTTAATTCTATACACATCCGACCACATAATTATGCATGCCGGCCGTAGAGATATACAAGCCCAAACATTACAACAACTGACAACGGTTCAGGTGCGTTTGAGATGTAAATTATCAGTATAGGGAACTCCGAAAGGTCGACGCCGCCCTTTCGTCTACCCGTGACGACGCAGTCGATGGAACATGCGGCGTAGACTAGGTAGAGGGGTTGCAGTACCTAATTCAAGATATTTCCCGAAGGGGAAACAGACAAGACGTCGGCAGATAGACAGCAAACGGTAGAACAACTATTCATCGTCATCCTCAAGTTGCGACGACGAATCTCGTCGTCTCAATAGAATTACATCCCCACAGAGACTGATAGGCAAGTACTTACTTTTGTTCCGGCGATGTCGTGGTATTCCAAACCGAAATAGTCCGCCTCTAGCAGGTGCAGCTGCTTGCAGACTTGATCGAAGAGAACCCTGCCTATCGCTTTCGCCTGAAAACAAAAATTGCATAATAATAATAATATATATTTATTCAGAATGCCAATCTAATATTGGTTTGAATCGTCAGACAAAAATATATATAGTAATTGTATAAGGACGTCATTTACAACACATAATATATCACGTATATAAAAATAACTATACAAAAATAAACACAAAATCTATTCATTTACGTACTCGCTAATGGTATAGAATGCCCTCTCCAATAACATATGTTTTACGCGTTGTTTAAAAAGTTTAGAGTTTAACCAATTGACCGTACCTTGCTGGACATATTGAGACTATTATTGAGTTTTAGACTCATTAATGCCGGAGATTTTGTTGTTAGTGTTAATTTGTGTTGTGGAATTGTCATAATATTTAATTGCCTAGTTTTGTGCGAATGCATCGTCTTATACGATTCAAAATCATGTATGAGTTCCTTAATGCATGTCAATGCTTTATAAATAATAATGCAGGGGAAGGTCAATATTTTTTTTTATTTTTAAATGTTTCTCTACAACTGCCTCTATAAGGTAGATTGAAAATTAATCGTATAAAACGTTTCTGTAGAATAAAAACTCTTTTCCCGTTGGTGGCCACACCCCAGATAATTACATTGTAGTACAGATGCATTGTCAGTAAAGTTTTTGTTTATATTTATGATAGGGTTTCCGTATATGAAAATTAATAATTTTTGTTTTTTGTTCATTCAAAGTCAGTCTATTTTTACATAATGTAATTTCATCAAAAAAAAAGTTAATACGTACGTATATCAGAGAAACATTAAAATACTGCTGAAAATAATGATTCTCCCAAAACATAAGTACAATGCAGTAACTACTTTCTTGCGAATAATACATAAAACAGAGTTGATAGCATTTCGCAGAGATATATCAATGTCGGAATTATAACTGTAAGACATACGGTTCAGAATTCTCAAGAGGCTAATTACAAAGTCAATAGTAGACAAAGAGATAGCCATGACGACTTTCCTTGACATTGAGGAAGCATTTAACAATGCCCACAAATTCAATTATCGAGGCTTTACTGAGAAAAGACGTTGCACCTAAGCTTCTGCAGTGGGTAACAAGCCACCCTGGAAAAAGGGATAATTACATCCACAACTGGTGAGGCTACTATCGAAATGGAGACTGGAGAAGTGCCCACAGGGCAGAGTTTTATCTCCCTTATTGTGGGCTACCTAATCCGGAAGCTGACGGGAAAGGGCATTCATTGCCTAGGGCAGGGTACAAAGAGTAAGGACAACGGATGAGTCATCGGCGTCTGAATTTCTAAGCCTAACTTCACTTCGAACAACAGCTTCCCCAATATGGCAGTTTGTCGTTGTTTACATTAGTACCTACATAAATTAGTTTACTCATCCGTTTAATCTACATGATTTACTTGTTTTATTTATTTATTTTACGTATTTTACTAGTTTTAAATTACCCCTGCAGTTTTAAAAACAATTAATGAACCTGATAAGGTGCATTGTGTAAAAGGTAAGATTTGTGGCAATAACATTTACATACTTTGCTATATATTATATTGTTAGGTTTAAGTGAAATAATAGTGAAAGAAGACGCCAATGAGAATCATGCTATTGTGCCATTCCCACTTGCAAGATAAATTCTGATGTTAACGATGATTGCAGTTTCTTAAGATTTCTGAATTTATTAATCATTATATTATATACAACCGGACAAGAATTAAGAATGTACATGGATAAAAAGAACTATTGTCGTTGTACAGAGGTTCCTAGGTCACATTAAATCAATTTATTTGTTAAATACTTATTTTAAACTATATCGCTATTTATCATAATACTTAATTCATTTTACTTTTTAAAATAATGTGATTTTGGTATGAACTGCATTATACTATTTTAATCCTCACATTTCACAGCTAGAAGTTACACAAGAAATTCTTAAGGATGATAGGCCCAATTACAAGGGCAAAATTAGAGAGCGTCCTCTAGGAAAAAAGGGGATCACAATAGATCTGAAAAGGTCGCGGTGAAAGAGGTCCGTAGGCCACCAGGCCAACCCCAACCCTAATCTAGTCTAGTGTCTATTATACCTATTCTCAACTCCATTCCTGGATACCTGTATATTAAAAATAACAAGGGTCCCCAATATGGACTCCTGTAGAACACCGATTTTTAAAGGGGACCTGTCAGATAAGCAGCCTTCCAAACGCACGACTTATTGCGTATTATCTAAATAAGATTTGATATATCTCATTGATAAGTCATCAAAGTTATACTCATAGGTAATTCATTGAATAAAATTTTGTGATCTACACAATCAAACCTTAGTAATATCGCTAAAGGTGGCTGCACAATAAAAATAAGTGCTATATTAATTAAGAGCGTCAAGAATTATGATAAGAATTTTGATTTGTATCATGTAAAATAGATCTCTAACATTCATTCCCTTCAATTAAAAAATATCGCGTAAACACATATTTAAAAATCTCTGTGCTATTTCGCAATTTATTGCCAATTAAAACCAATTGTAGGATGACTGTAACTTTTAATTAAAAATTATGGAACTATTATTATTATTATTAAAATGAATATATACCTAAAAATACGCGTAGAAGATGATTGCTCATAATTTTATGTAATTTACGAATAATAAATTTACCCAGTCTATACCTTGTATCAAAATTAGAAAGAGTAGCGTAACTGGACCGGTATACAGTGGAAAATTTCATTAGCGTAAGATACTTATAAACATAAAACAGCGGAAAATTTAAATTTGTAACAAACGCGCAATTTTTTGACGTTTACCAGGGTATGTAATTATATAATCTTATAAAACAACATGTAAAGATTAAATACTTGAGTGCTAAGCGAAGATTTGCAATTTATGTACAATAAAATCACTGTACACTGATCTTTTTATTTTAAAAAGTAGCTAGTGGCCACACCTCGAGAGAAAATATTGCATATTTATAGTAATTTTATGGAAGAACTGACATATGTTTAATTAAATAATTGTAGTCAGGCTGATTACATTTTATTAAATTGTCAACATTTTCTATAGAAATAAATAAATATTGAATATTTCTTTCTGTTAAAATAAATAATTTCATATTTAGGTCTCTTAATACCTATTTGCTGGGAAAATAAAGAATACTATACCAGATACCTAGCTTTGCGTCTTAATTTATTAATATAATTGGAGGATGCATAAATAGATAAAGGTAGCTCTACTCATTCCAAAGTGTTTCTTAAACATATCATGATCATATAGTGGCACAATCCTCTCTACATAATTTAAATTGCGTGGAATTTGTCCCCTAACGTTTAAATTATTTGTCACCAGATTTAAAGATCGCGCCGTTTCAACGATATTTTCAAGTATTAAAATTTAAATTGTCCTCTCATAAAAATAATCAGTGTGGTCTAGAATATTTCCAACAGCCAACGTTACCGTAATAATATGAAATGTGCGATACGAACTTGGGATTGTAGTATTTATTTAAATAAAATTAAACTTATATTTAAGTCGCTTTAAATTGATACAAGTTTGTGACATTTGACATTTCATTTGATTAACTGAATTAGCCGCTATAGATGGCGCTCGTGTTAGGAAAACGATCGTTCAAGAGACGTTACATTTGATATGTAGTGGGAACGGTTTATATGTATCATTTTTCGCTCAAATTCGTACTCTGAACGCGGCCATTGAAATATCTCCACGTCTGATAAGATCAGGATGTAACCAGGAAGCAACAGGAACTTTTTGAAGGTTCTCGACATTTTTGACAGTTAACCCTAACCAGCTGATTTGGGCTACCTTTTTTTAAGGGCAGTATTTTGAATGCTCAAAGAAAGTTCCACAACGATCGATTATTCATCGAAATAGTTTATCAGTGCACTTTTTGAAAAACACATTTCAATTTTAGTGCAAAATCAAAATTTACTACCATTCAGCAAAACTTCAGTCAAAGCTATAGTTAGTATAATTTATTAATCATTAATCCAGTTGTCATTTTAACTGTCAAAATTATCGTTTTTCTCACAACAAAAGCAACAAATTTTCAGTTACTCTCCCTATCAGAACTCCACAAACAAAACTAACATGTTGTGCCCAAATATTCGTTACCTCAGAGCCAGCCTGAACTCTACCTACAGCTCGATCTGCAGGCTACGCAGACATCGAGAACAATTAACCAATAACTATTACCGAATCAAGGTGATTGGTCAGCTGAGCGATATATTTCGGACGGCGGATTCCAAAGACGTCATTAATGCCTATTTGTACGAGCGTCGCATCGACAAGAGGAGACAAAATCAGGAGAACAAACTTGCGATCGTGAAGAAAACGAACAAGAAGAAAAAGAAAAAGCTCAACCGCAAAAGATACCAGAGAGATGCAAGGCATGATCTCCGTCCGAGATTAATTGGCGTACGTTGAGTTAGACAAGTATTTAATTGTGTTAAAAGTTGTAAGAATGTGTGTACATGGGATCGTCTATACTAATTCTCTTATGACGATAGTTTTTGGATTCAATAAATCGGAGAAGGAAAAATCGAAGAGTGATTTTTAAGTAGAAGGAAACTATTTTAACTGCAAAATCGATCAAATATGTAAAAGTATTAAAAGCAAGGATAGATGGCCAAAAATAGAGCACAAATCAGTTTCAAATCTAAACGTTAGACTTTATCAATCTAAAAAATATATATTTGATTAAACAGTTTAAAAGAGTATAATATGATAAAAAGTTACCATTAAACAAACCAAATAAAAAGCTATAGTTATTAAACGTGTTAAAAAAACAATTACCCATCTTAATGAGTAGAGTGGTCAAGAGCGGTACTCGCCCCGCGCTATGCAGAACATTTAGCCACAGTATATCTTCAAGGCAGTAAAATCACCCTCACCGATTCGTCTATCTAGTATCTAGCATGGTATAGAGTGATGATACGCGATGTGAGCACATACACGACGCGAGCATACAGTAGAACAAATGAATATACTGAGAGCATCCATAATGAAGTTTAAGAAAAGTTTTAAACATTTAGATTTAGATAGGTAACTTTTAATATAAAAGTTTATTTCCAAATTTAATGTGTTCATTAAATGTGTGAATTACTCTCACGCGTTTTGCTATTCTAAAAAAAAACTTTTTATCATAGCTAGTCAGATAATTTGAAATGTTTCGATTTTGTTTTGTATACATCTTATGAATTAAAAAAGAACAGTTATTTAATCAAAAATTATAAAAGTGGTGATTTTTGCATCCTTTCACCGCACAAGCAGGCATTTTATACAATTTAACGACCTATAAACAAAATTTCAATCACTACCACTTAACCACTCACCTCAAAACGTAGTATTTGTACGTAGATACAAAATAAAATAAAACTTAATTCAGAAACTATATTTAAAATAAAAATCGTCAACAAAACAATAAAAGCAAAATATTGAAAAATAAACGTTTATAATATTAAACACTTAAACAAACATACACTGTAAACGCTTCGAAAAATACAAAATGGCTGTCTGATGACGCGCGATGGTGATGCGCAGAAAAGTCTTATTTTCGTACTTCTTGTGAGCATACCTAATATACTTACACCATGGTATCTAGTATTATATCAGTGTTAATCGAGTCTTGATGCGAGATAGCACAATTGTCCGTTAACGTTTTACGCATTATAAATGTAATACAATGTCAGGCGTAGAAAACCCCAGAAAACGATCATTGTTTCATAATGTAAAAAAGTATTTCGGCGAATTGTATGTAATGCTATGTTTTTCCGAAAATGGTTGGAATGAAACGCAGTGCAGTCGAAATGAAAGCGAAAACGATTTGGAAATTAACGTGTTTCTACTTTTTCTCGGTCTGTATATAATTTTCCTTGTAACGGATATTTCGTTTTCGAATCGCAAGCTCACCAAATTTTTATTCCATACTTTGCTGGTTTCGATGGAATGTATTCGGTGAATTTAGTTTTTCCACGATATGGAAACAGCTGTTCATCAACAGTAATATTTTTATGCGGTTCGTTTTTTCGCGGGGTTTTCATTCATAAGATTCACGAACTGGTGCGGCTTTGTGAAGTTGTTGACGAAATGCACGTGTACGCTCGTCATTAAAGGGGATATATCAGCTTTGTTCGCTGTAAGGATTCAGAACTAATTCGGAACTATTCGCATGCGCAGTCCAAATATTGACGTTCGCGAATCACAAAATTCAGAATTTCTAGTTACAGTTCTGCGTTCGCGGATCAGTCAAATTCGGTTCATAATTGATTCAGAATTAGTTCTACCAGTTACATGACTTTAGCAAGAACCACAAGTTCGAGACATGCGCAAATTGTTCATAACGGCATTTGACATTTTACGTACCACGAATATATTCTCGATTTTTGGTTAATACATGATGTTAATACACGTTTTTGCTTGATCTTAAGGGAAAAAAAATTTTCAGTTTAAACTAAACGTAAATAAAGTATTTGAAGTATCCAATAATATCAGATCATTTATCATCAAGCGATGAAGATTTAGAGGAACTGTTAGACATAGTTGAAATTCCTTAAAGTGAAAATTATTTCGAGGAAATCGTGCTCCAATTTAGTGCTGAACAGTATGTGGAACATTTTCGATTAAGCAGAGATATGGCACAAGAATTGGCATATCGCTTTGCTGCCTCAGAGTTTTATCACTGGCAAGAAGGAGATTCTAAAAAAATAACGCCATTCAAATGTATTACGGTTTTTTTATGGTTTGCGGCAAATGAAGCAGCTGCGTCCAGGGATGTATCTGACCGTTTTAATATAAGCATTATTCAAGATCGTAAGAAAAGTAACCAATTTTTTAAGTAACCTATCGGTGGAAGTGATTACATGGCCAACCAATGAAGAAAAGATTGAAATTGAAGCACATTTCAGAGCAAATATATATCATATCCTTAGTGATAGCGGCTACTCTTGCTTAAGACATTTATTAACGCCATTCAGAGATAATGGACATTTTGCCCGTCGTCAACGGAGTTATAATTACTTATTATCGACCAACATGTATATATATTATCGAACACTGCTTTGGAATCATGAAGCAAAAGTTTCGGCAGCTATACCATATTAAATTAAAAAACATAACAGTCATTGTATATTTCATAAAAGCATGTGGTGCCTTGCACAACTTCTCTTTAGATGATGTTCATATCGAAGAACACATACGAGGTGTACATCAAGATGCCCCAGAAGTAGCAGTAAATGAAAATGATGAACCCGAGAGAGGTGAAAGAGGTGGAATAAGAGTTAGGAATGAAATGATGAATAATTTGCAATTTGTAATTTGAAGAAAAAAAATTAACTTTAGGTTTTTTAAATGTTTTTTTTTTTATTAAATAGTCCTCATGAAATGTTTTCTTGTAATTTACAAAAATATTGGAAAAGTCTTTTTTATATTGAACATTAACTTATATTTTATTTTATCATAACAAATAAGGAATTTATGTTATTATCCATTATGTTCATAGTATCGATGGCAAGAGCAGGACTAGATCGACATTTCTTTTTTTTCCTAGGATTTCATTCATTGCTTCATAGTATTCGAAAACTTTCCTTTCTCTACCAGTTTTATTCATGTTTTCAACATATTTTTTATAATTCCTTCCTAGAACCTTCCACCTATTTTCACAGTTTCCAGGTGTAATAGGTTTTTTTTTTATCACATTACCTATTTCTTTAGATATCTCCTCAAACATTCTTTTGAGGTTTTTTATTTTAAGCGACCCCACCTGTACTTTATGTTTTTTATACATTTCTATAACAACAATGTTGTCTGATGACCAATTTAAATATTTCATCAAGTTATTCCGGCTGGCTCGTTCCTGGAAATACCAGAAACTCACTCAAAGCCGCTAAAAATAAAAAAAATTATGAAGGCATATCCGCTCAGCTACCCTATTTTAAAATTTATTTTTCATTCTCCTGTTTTATTACCAAATTAATAGTGGTAAATACTTACTTCTTTCACTTCCACTCACTCCTTTTAAACAACAGAAAACTTAGGTTAGGCATATGACCACAGATTGATGATAAATATATGCCAAGAGATTGTTCAGAATTCTCGCTTGTTCCGAAATCGTTCGCGGTAAATTAAATTCCTGTATCGGTTCATAATCGCACATGCGCTTTATAAGAATTCCATATTGATTTCGAATTGATTCTGAATCGGTAATAAATGTGTTCCGCCATCTGTGCGCCACAAAACTTCTGATTTCTGCATATTATTGTGTGAAATACCAGCGGCCAGAAACATTCCAATAAATGCTTCCAATCCAGTCAACTTTAGGAAAAGTAACGAAACCTCAGGTGCTTAGCCTTATAGGAAGTATGTATACTTAAATTACAATTATTGAAATCGAAGAAGCTCTGGCTGGACCCATGTGCCAAGCGGAGGGTTAAATAAATCAATTACCACCGCAAAACTAATAAAAAATCTTTTTTTTTTAATTGATAGTTAGCATTACTTCTTAGCCCCATTTACACCGCCATGTTAAGCCTGATTTAATTTTAAGCGGTACTTTGAAGGTGATAGTTCATGTCTCACGCATATAGTGAACGTCATATTCTAAGCGTCACTTAAAATTAAACCAAGCTTAACGTGTCGGTGCAACGGCCCATTAGTGGCTCTTAAATCTACATTCTAGACTTTGCAAAACCTTAGCATAGTGTTTTCCAATTCCTGCTTATGCATCTCAACTACCTACACATTTCTGGTTTAAAATAAATAATTGTTCTGATAAAAATTCCATTTCGACATAATCTCCAATGTAAACAATGACGTTTGTTATAAAACGTGATATAATATCTAAGTATATTTATTCTCTTGCTTTATCTATTGAAATAAAACACTTCAAATATTCCCATGGCATTTTACGCGTATATACAGCAACGGAAATCGGCGTGAAAAAACATGATGTGCAAAAATGAAGCAACGTTAATGTTTCATACGACTGACGTATATACCTATATTACATAAAAAGAACTACAAGGTTTTATTTACTCATTCAAAATCCCCAGTGAATTTAATATACCCTGTCGTATTGCAGGTCGGATTTTTAATAGTAATTTAACCTCCTATCCTTGTTTCCTTGCTATCCCATTCAATCATCTGCTAAATTAGCGTCGAGCAGGAGACGTGGTACGCAATAAAATTAATGGTGGCCGCCTGCTTTTCATCCTCCTCAGATCGTTTACGTTTTAATTGTAAACGGAGGCTAATTAGATTCCTTTAAATTGGTAAGAGGCCGCTGTTGTTTATAATGTGAAAGAATTTCGGAAATTTATCTGATGTCGTAGCCCGCATTTAACGTCGTAAAAATCGGGAACTTTTCGATAACTCGACGGATTTTAACCCCCCGATACGAGGTCAAGGAGAAATCACTTATGGAAGGGTAGGTGGCTTAGAGCGTTAACCCCTAGGATATCTACGCTTTAGATTTGTGTTTACTCACGTAACTGAAGGTAAACTGAAAATTGGGATGTTTCTTTAAGCTTATAATATGTTAATACGAATAATATGTAAGAGAACAAAAAAATATTCTTTATTTTTCGTAAACTATAAGCAATTAAACATCTAATTCATAGTGCAGGGATATAAAAATGCCAGATAATCAAATATTTCTATCCTCTAGTAGGTCAGGCAATTTTTCTTCTTTAAACTTAAGTTGGCAGCAGTGGCGATTCGTGAGTTATGAAAGAGGGTGGGTACAATATAAGAACTTGCCTATTTTTTGTACATAAAATCCATTCTCCTATTTTTCATGCTGGAAAAGACGTCTATGACTTTGTTGTAAAAATGCGTTCAGTCGATCTTCTGACATTGTGCTTCTCAGAAAAGTTTTAATGCGTTTGAGGGTGGAAAAACATCGTTCACATACTGCTGTCGACATAGGGGTTGTACAAATAATATCCAACAGTTTATATGTTTCCGTCAAAACTTTTTTTAAGTTGTTGTGTGTTATGAACACTAAAAGCGGCAAAACACCACCTACATCTACGTCACACATGTCCTCGCGCTCATAAATTACTGAAAGTTCACTTTTTAATTTCACGCTGTCCAACATAGGATAAGATTGTATAAAAATACACATAATTAACCGACGCAAAATATGACGATTTTTTTTCACATCTTCGTTGTACTTAATTTTATGTCGTAAATAAGCACTGTCTAACTATTCACGTATGTCCACTTTGCCTAGAACATTAAAATCCACGCATGCATTCATGTAAAAAACGTGTTTCTTTGCTCTCTCTGCGATATGCTTTAAATCATTTAACCCTTGTTTGTTCCACGCACTGACATCTTTCTTAAAAATTAAGCAGATAAAACAAAATAGTTTATTTGTTAGTGAACGTCCGCAGATTCACTCATATTTTTCATATATATTTTTATCGAATACTCTATTGTAAGTTCGAGTTTTACTTGTGGAAGAGTAGTTTATTTGAAGATCAGGAATAGGCCTTCCTTTCTCTTTAATTAAAAGTGTTTTTCTCAAATGAGAGCGGGTTTTTTTTTAAGATTTTGCGCTCAATTAACTTCCAACATTAATAATAAACGTCGTTGAAATCACACATGCGCGGTACGCGTTGAAAACGATGCAGTCGCAACGAATGCAAGACGTTAACTGGGGACACGGCATTGCGTGCCCCTAAATGACCGTATAAGCGCATATAGCGATTCATACTCCAAATAGGTACATCGGAAAGAGTGCCCCGGAACAGAGTTAGCTTCGCAACTTTGATACCATCGTTATAAAAATAGGTAAAAATAAAATAAAATAATTCACTGAATTACATGCGAATTTCTTTCTGTGTTTAATTTTGGTGGTTGGGTGGGCACGTGCCCTTGTGCCCTTTAGTACCAGCCGCCACTGGTTGGCAGTATAAGTGGAAAAACGTGTAAGTTGACTTATTCTGATAAATTAGGTTTTGTCGTTTTGACAAATAACTACATACAAAAGTTTCACTTGAAAGAATAACAAGTTTAATAATAAAAAATCAGCTATAATAAATGTTCAAAGTTAACTCTTTCATTTTCTATACCTAACGCCACTCTTTGTATCATGTTATTGACGGCAATCCTTAAATTATGTAATAATAATAAATTTCCTCACAGACATTTCGAGTAGCTTCAGAAATTCTTCAATTATATGAGGACAATTCATAAATACATACTCTATTTTTAGGTGTGGATAAATGAAATAATCCATAATTGTCACATCTGGAGATCGTAGTGGAAAGTTTACTATCTGATTATTAACCCTTCGTTAGTGTAGCGTAAAGAAAATTACGTAGTTAGTGTTCTGGGGTATGTCATACCCCAAATCAAAATTTACTCGGAATGCAGAAAGTTTGCAATATAAATGTTTCTTTGGCAAAACATGATTCTCTACCTATTATAACTGAAATAAAAATAATTGCTTCTAATTTTTTTTTATTAGAAATATGTAAATATTAATTCAAAAGAGAAATATATTCTGGTCCCAAAAAACATAGGAAAATATATTGGGGTATGGTATACCCCACCACACAAGCAAAGGGTTTAAGAATTCATGCCATAATTGTATCGTTTCCTTTGTCTTATGAGGTGTTGCATTATCTTGCTGGAGTTCATCATCATGTAATTAATTTAAAAGTGGTTGTACCTAATATCTTTACAATATTGTTCCGCATTTATTAAATAATATTGGAACAATAATCCTGTTACACGTTAAATCGCTTTCCTACAAAAGACTCATTTCAAACGTATTTCACCGTATATTTTTCCTAGAATAACTCGTTTAGTTAACGAATCAATGTTTATTTCGCTGTATTTTTGCTTAAATTTCAAATTTCTAACTATTGCACTCGCTAATAGTTTCATAATGGTATAATCTTTCATCCTGTACTAGAAAAATTGAATTACATTCATCAATTATTAAGAAATTTGTTAATGAGTCGTTTCGCACAATTTCAAATTGGCATTCAATGTTGTTTTTTATCGCCGTACATCTTTATTTTACGTTTTTTTTTCAAGTTTTTAAACCATCTAATTATTATATCCAATATGTCGCATCGCCCTGTTAAATTTCGTTAAAATTAATCCACAAATAGCTTCGCAATTAATTATTTTAAATTTCACTAAACACAATTTCGGTCTAATGCATCCTAAAATTGTAAACAAACAGATTATCCATCGCACGTGCACTCGCACGTGCACCTACTCGCATCCCATTGACCGCAGAGTACATCTGCGCGTTGTCCGGCCGTTCATTCAGACTGCCGATGCCGCCTCGATTCGCATCTTTTCGATGTACGACGATTGATTTTTTCAACAACGCTTCTTCCACACCACGTGCCTGCTGGCATAGCACCATTAAGGTGCGATCACCTGGGGACGAAAATTATTTTTTACGAACCTTGGATATTTCTGGCGTTTTCATAGTCAAGATACGTATATTTTGTACGGATTACTGTTGTTGGGTCATCGGTTATCATCATTGAAGCTATCCTGGCCGCTTGCCTTCTTTCTTCCCTCGCCGATAAACGTGTATTATCTCAGCCTAACATCGATGTAAATATATGTAAGTTAGTTTAAATTTTATTATTTATAACGAACTATAATTTAGCGTATTTTTTCTTTTTTTTTCGCTGACAATTTAAGTTTTTTTTAGACATTTTTGTCACCACCAATATGATATTTTGAATAAATAAAATCATGGCTTGCTAGAGAGTTTATTTAATTGATCATAATTATTGTACTTTGCATATACGCTGAAAAATCGATTCATTTGATAGTACCAAATCTTGTTTAAGCTAAGTAAATATTGAGTTAAATATGGCCCAAACATATATTTGGTTAATTCAACCAAATTCTTTATTCGTTTAACCCTTTATTTATTTGAAATAACGAAATATTTTATTGGATTACCTAATTTTTCATGATAAAATTTAATTGAAATTATTTTGTTGTCCTGAATAAACTGGTGTTTCCGTGTAGGTACTGCTGTGGCAGTACCACATACCGCGAGTGTATTTTGTTTTGCATATTTGATTTGCTTAAATCTGCTGAATGTATCGAGAAATTTTCATAATAAGATTTAGTTTGTATAAACTTTAGTTAAAGAGTTGATTGTATAATTTATTGAATTTAGTGTTAAGTTTTTTAAATTAATTTCAGTCGATTTAGATGTCTTTTATTTGCTCATGTATGTTAGCGCCTTTTCTGTTTATTTTTGTCGGTGAATTGTACGACTGCGTTGTACGCAGTTGTAAAGTTTGGAGAGGCAGTTCCTTGGTAGACGGTAGCGTGAGTACTTGTATTTTTAAATTCTTTGCAGCCATTTTGTATTACATTTTTATATCGTATTTGCTTCGCATAAATTGTTTTATTTCGTCCATCAAGGAATTCGCTTAATAATAATTGTTATTATATTGATGCGTACACATTATAGATATAAGTTCATTTATTATTTATATGCAGGAAGATATATATTTTAGTTGTAATTTTTTTTTATTATATTTTGAAGAATTATTCATTTTGCATTTTTAATTTATTCAGTACACAGCAGTACGTATGTAAATATCTGTGAGCAAATGAACATACAAGCACCTTTTTCGCAATAATATGTGATAAAACCGTAAGTACGTCATGCAATCAATACGCAGCAAAACTCCATTTCAGTCTCGATATATTGCATCGTTACTTGCGTATCACGACTTACGAGCTCTAAACATTAGCGCTTAATGTCCCGGAGCGAACTTCCCAACGACACGACCAGATTAAATCACTCTCGCGGAGTTTTTCTCGTAAGACGCTCGGAGTATTGCACTCGGACGGACCTGCTTGCATCATTCGGGTAATTCGAAGTCCCCAAGGCACATACAACGTTCGTGCTATGTCTCCAGCAGTTCGTGATCTACATCCAGATGAACACGAAGTATCGGAAAATGTTAGTGCAACGTATTCCTATCGGCACGACCGAACGAGAATTGTCATTATGTTATTTGTGGTTATTATTTACTTTTAGCTTGTGGTAGTAGAAGGCTATTATTTAATTATTTAATTCCTTAAAAAAATGGGTATATACACCAACGTCCATATTAGTTGGGACACTCAATGAAATTTTGTAAACTCGACTAAAAATAATATAATTGCGTTTATATTGCCACAAATCAGACTGATTGAGTGGGGATTATTGTATATATTCAGTGTACGATCTCGACGCGGAGACTTCCGTGTAGCGACGAGACCAGCAATAAAGAGCTCATTGTTAATAGTGTCTTGATTGATTCTTGCTGCCCATATAGTTACGTTCAAAAGGTAGGTGTAATTATTATATACGCATTGCTGTGGTAGCCTACCCGTGTTAGCGCTGAGTGTAATTTAAGTTGCTTAGATTTTGTCTTGTTTACTCCGTTTCAGCCATTGATCAATTTACCGAGAAATTTTCACAATTATGTTTAGTTTGTCTTAAATTTAGGTAAAGAGTTGATTGTTTTGATTTAATTTATTTAGTGTTAATTTTTTTAAATTAATTCCTTTCATTTTTATGGCTAGTGTTCGCTAGTCTAGTTAATGCGTATTCTACTAGATTTTGTCGGTAAATTGTGCGTTTGCGTTATTGTTGTAAAAAAAAAAAACGATTTTAGAAGTTTATTCTAGAGTTCCTTGGTCGACTGTTAACGTGAGTTTAAATATTATTGATGCCATTTTGTAAATCATTTTAATATTATAACTTTTCGCATAAATTGTCTTTTATATAGCCAATCAAGGAATTCAATTAGTAATAATTGTTATTATATTGATGTGTGCACATTATAGATATAAGATCATTTATTATTTTTGTGCAGGAAGATATGTTTTCAGTTTAATTTCTCTCATTATAGTTTAAAGAGTTAATTTTTGTTTTTTCTATTTTGCTGATTCATTTTTATTTTATCAATCACCTCGTTTGGGTGAGTAGAAGCATCGTGCTTGCATTTAGTTTTTCATTTTTGTAAATTTCTAGTGTTTGTCCACGAATTTATTTTGTTTTACTTTGAAACCACGTGGATTGAATTGGTATATTTAGGATTATCTTCCTGAACAAACAAATCTTTTGCTTTGTATAGGAAATAGCATTGTCCTATTATAATTTAGAATCAAGTGGAGTTTTTTATTTTTGTCCAGAACCTTCAGTTCACGGTTTTTTTTTCTGCCATTTTGTAATTAAACCCATTTTATACAATAAATTTGATTGTTACTTAGCATTTTTGGGTTGAAAATTCTGTTCTTTTATTTTTAATTAAACCTTTTCAATTTTTGGGGTAATTAAGAAAGTCAGATTTCTTTCATTCACAAGTTACTTTTCGTGGTTAGATTCAAGTTTTAATTCGCGAGGGCATCACTGAGGTTAATAGTTCTTTTGCGCCCTTTTAAAGTTATTTCCGTTGAGCTAGCTATTTTATTTTTCTTTTTCATTTTAAAAATTCATTTTTGCAATTTCAATTAATTCAATCAGTGCACAGGCATTACGCCCAACGTGATATTTGGTGGAAGCGCCGGGTAATCCAAGTCCATTCCAGAGCCAAATCTTCAGGCGCATTAGAACGATGTCAGATGTGGTCGAACCCGCCAAAGTAGAGAACGAATAGGAAGTATTGAAAGCAGCGCCGCCAAATAATTACTAAACCGCCTTAAAATAAAATCAACAATCCGGAGGCAGTTCTTCAGGAGAACATAAAGGCCAATCTGTCGAGATGGACTTTTGATGTATTTTAGTGCGTAGATCAAGATATTTAGCTTTACCATTATGGTTTTTGTGTTTAGTAGGGTATAGGTAAGCAGAAACTAAGAATTAACTAAGAAACTATCTCCTGTATGGTTATAGGTATTAAGAAATTAAGTAACTAGAATAAGTAAGCTAAGAAGTCCGATTTGTGGCTTTCAGATAAATAATTTCATGCGACTGTTTTTAATTTTACTCCTCTTATAAAAGACAACCCCTGCGGTTTTATGGAGGGGAGAGAGGGGGAGGGGAGGGGAAATGCCACAAATTGGACTGATTGAGTGGGGATAGATATTATTGTACATACTGAGTGTACGGTCTCGACGCTGGGACTTCATTCATATTTTTCTTAGTAATATTACAATGGTAAAGGTTTTTTTTTTCTGAGATACAGAATTTTTTCCATTAATACTTACGTAAAACATTTTGTTCATTTACCGCCATTGAATGCGGGAAATTATTAACAAAAGTGATTTTTACCAAAAAAACAATTACCTAAGTTTTTTAGCAAGTGAGTGAATTTTTAACAGAAAATGCTGAATTAGTTCCAAAGGGCATGCAAGTTGTTTCGGATATTCCATGTTCAAATTGTAGCAGAGTTTAAAGCATTAATAGAACAACAAACAGATTTTCTAATATGAATTAATACCACCTACTAATAATCAGTATAATAGTTCTAAAATAGCCAGAAAAGAGAACCACGTGTAGCCGAACCCCATATCATTTCTGCCCTATCTGACTTGAACCAGAATATTCGTTAAGTTAACGCATGCGCGCTTTCCTTATTTCCTTATCATTTCAAAATTACTATTTTTATGACTTCATTTTTCCCAAATTGTAAGAAATTTTAAGTTTTTCTAAAAGATATTAATATTTTTCATGGTAATATTACAATGTTAGAGATTTTTTTTCTAAGAAACAGAAATTTTCCTATAATATTCACATAAATTACTTGTATAATGGGAAAATTTCTAACATTTCGACATTTTCTGTACATTTACCCACATTCACTGCGGAAAATTATTTTTACTTTATTTTTACCAAGAAAAATTACCTACATTTTTTAGTAGGCATTATGCAAGTTTCCAGAATAATCCTCACCGACACAAATACGATTATTTTTGGGACAATATTGCAAGTAATAAATTTACAATACTCTTTGGGATGGGAGCAGGCCGCCCGAAAGAGTATTGTGTATCGATAAATGCTTTAGTTTCTAAATAAACCTGCTTGCTGGTGGGCTAGTGTGAAAAGCGTATCTTGTGTGAACCTGATTAAAGTTATTAAAATGCCGAGAGGAACCGACATAATTTATAAAAGCGCTCTGTAATTGTTGGTTTTCATCGCAAAGATTATTCAGTGTCAAATTTCCGGAAAGACATATAGTAATAAATCGACCGAATACCAACTAACGCCGACTAAGAATGTATAAAAATTGCTGAGCAAGCGAAATAGGAGACTGGCAGCATCAGAAATCGCTGTAGAAATGAATCGCGAGTGTACAAGAGAAATTTCTGATACTAAAGTGAAAAGAAGATTAAAAACTGCAAATCTTCACGCCGTCATTGCAGCAGCAAAAAAAAACCTACTTCGACAGGAAAAGCGGTTTTTGCCTGTTTTGCCAGAAATACAGAAATTCGACAGTGGATGATTGGAAAAGGGTGCTATGGACTGATGAGTCAAAGTTTGAGGTGTTCGGACAATCAAGACGCGTTTTTGTAAGAAGAGCGAAATGCCAGAGAATGTGACAGGATTGTATATTACCAACGTCAAGCAAGGAAGAAGTTCTGTGCTTATTTGGGGTTGTTTTTCCTACGCCAGTATAGGAGACTTGAAGCAAATCAAATTTTGCGAAAAGAGGTTTGTTTAGAATTACTGCAAGAAAATGCAATACCATGGGAGCAAAATCTAATCGGCGAAAAAATTGTATTGATGCAAGACAACAACCCCAAACACTCAGCAGTGATATGTAAAAATTGTTGAAATGGAGAAGATAATAGCACTTTATAAATAATGACATGGCCATCGCAAGCTCCGATCTGAACCCCATCGAGCTGTCATGAGATGAAATGATAGGAGGATCTGAAAAGTATACCCTACCGTTGTAGCCCACCTGCGGAACGTTTTACAAGACGAATAAACGGTAATTTACATTGCAATATTCTCTATGTAGGCGAAATAGTACGATAAGTCATACAATTTCTAAAACTCTTCTGATTCTAATCTGTTTATCAAAAAAGAAGAAAAAAAAAACAACAGGTTAATTGCCTATTATAGAACTGCAAAGTGCTATTCACCTAATTTGGACATTTAAATCCACTGATATCCCCGCAGTTATATCAAATATTAAGCGCCAGAATTCATAATTAGATTCCCGAAAATCTACGCAAATCGAGGGCGAATAATCAACGCTAATTCTCGGATTTAAATTCCGCCGAATTTAATCAAGTTTCAATGAAACTCGCGTCCGTTACTACGACGAGCAGCAGGTCCGTGTCATTCATTGTGCACGCAATTAAAAACGAACTATAAGCGAAGAACGATTCTAATTTTAGCGGAAAATAGTGGCACACAAGGCGTTTATGTGTAGAATATCCTCAGTTGTAGCAAATGTAATACGATAATATTATCCCCCATTTATTAAGGACGCTGGAAGTTGTGGGAGAAAAAATAAATTTGATTATAAGTTTATATTTCTTCTGTTAATATTTCTATATATATTGATACGCTACACAGTAGCATACAGCCCGGATTAAAAAAATAAATTTTAAAAGAAATACATTAATTGAATTAGAAAAAATCAAGTTTTATATATACCAGTGTCATCTATCTTTAATAATTTTGATTTAGAAGTGTTTTCTCTCATCAGCCAGATGGCATGCAGGGCGCGAATTTTCCGATCGAGGGGCGGTGACATAAAAAAATATTGAATAGCTCATTACTTTCTTATATATTTTAGTAAGAGTAGAGATTATGAGCAAGGACGTTGTCAGTTGTCCTCTCCTTCAAATTCACTGTCACTGATCAGTTTAAATGATATCCTAGGCATGATAATGTCGTGCCTTAGTAGATTCACTCTCTTATGTAAAATTCAAACATTTAATTGTGTGGATAAAAGTGATTTTATTTAATTAAAAAAAATTCAAAATGTGACTTGTTTAATATCAGACATAAATCTATGGATAATTATCTCAGGTAAGTCCGTGAGTCCGTTTAATTAATAACACTAAAACTTTATTTAGTAATTCCACCTTTTGCAATTCAAATTCATAGTTTCGTACTTAAATACGTTTAAATTAAATTTTAAAAATCCCGCGTTTTCTGACCGTTCAAACGGAGTTAAGCTAGGCTTAAATAGACGTGTGAAACAGAGTAGCCAACCTTGATGGTAAATCACTGGATATTGGTTCGTAACGTAAATACACTTTAAATACTTATAAACCTAATTACACAAATTCCTCAAAGTAACCGCGAACGGTTTTTTGCAACGATACAAACAATATCTAACCTCAATTCTTTCTGAACGAATAAAAATGAAATTTCTTATAAGTATAATTAAATTTAGATTAGAATTGAAATAATACGTTTATTTTTTTTAAGTAGATTTGACGAGAAATACCTTCTGTGAGCATTGGAGTAGTCTGGAATGTTCGAATCGGATTCGGATCAGGGCCCTGGTACATCATAGGCAAATCAGATCACGGAGTCTGGCTCAATCAGGACGGGAACATCACAGGAAACTCGGGAAAATCGTCGTTGAAGAAAAATTACCCAAAAAGGTTGCGGGTAATTTGGATAATATTTATGTGAAAAACTTTAACAATAAACAATTATTTTTAGGTTGTGAGTTGAAATAAAATTGGATTTTATCGAAATAGCCGTTAAAATTTTCAAGAACAAAATGAAATAGGTCTACCTCGAACAGAGTTCGGTTAGTGAATGGTTCGAATTGAAAATGTTTTAACTGACTTGAAAGCGATTGTCTTCGTCAAGGGATCCAACTGTCTGTGAAAATCCGTTAATATAACCGAAATAAGGGGAACATCCATTGTTTTATATGAGAAAGCCCATGTGATCGCCAGAACTATCGGATGTTTCAACGAAGTGAAAATAAATAAAATTACAAAATCTGGAATCACTTTACACTTGTGATATAACAAAGGTATGTGTCTCTGAATTATGAGAAAAATACATTTGAAATTTTTAAACGCTTATTACTATATAAAATTAACAATCTTAAAATTCATTATTGCACCTAGAAGGTAGGCATTTATACACATAGAATTGTTACAGAACTCAATTTCCAGCAATTTTACCCTGTCTTTCAGTTGACATATCAAAGCATATCCAAACGTTATTAGAATAAAATTTGAACGAAATACATACACAGTAAAAATGATAAAACTGTACACTTGAATTAAACGTGGATCCAAATTTGATCTGTCAAAATCTATTGTAAATTATACTATTCAAATTCTAATATTCATTTTCGATGTGTAGGTGTATCACTGCTGATCATCTTGCTTCCTGAAGGGAAAATTCTAAAGGAAAATGCCTCGAAGGACTTGCCAAATGCAGAGATTTCCTACACCACCGGGACATCGTCCAGCTGTCTGCTGCTATATATTATATCCTTTTTCTATTATATCTAATAAGTTTTAAAATATAACTAAGTAAAATAGAAACATTCCCTTTTTTAAATAATAGTAGAATATCAAGTAATCTCTCCATGACAATATATTATATATAACTAATTTACTTTCCAACATTATAGAATCAACGAGTAACTGGCAAAAGTTAATTTTGACGTTCTTTGGAATCTATTATTCACACCTTAATACCTCAGATAAAACATAACGTAAGATAATATAGATTTTTTATCGACGTGTTTTCGTATAAACTAGTTTCCTCTCTAAGTTTCCACAACTAACTTGTGCTTCGGTTACATCACTTCGGTAAGAAAAACTGACACGTTGGAGGGTGTTCCAACGTTTACGTCTTTTCGTTACATTCGTTTTTTCGGACATTCCTTTGTCTAATTCGACGCTGGCATGTCGTAGAAGAGACCATGCGAAGTGGAAGGCTGACGTATGGCACAGCTTGGTCTCGAGGGAGATTGAGGGAAACAAAGTAGGTCATTTCTTCATTTCCCAGAGGATCGAGGACGAAATACGCAGACCTAAGGAGCCACTCGTACTATGGCTATATAAAGTCGAGCGACTACACTAAAAGGGTGCCATTCTTATTAAAAACGCAGAAACCGAGAGAACAAAGTTTACATTGTGTTACCGTCTAAAGAAGTATAAATTGTCAAGGTTCCAGTGAAATATTTATTTAAGATATATACGGTACTTGCACAGAACTCCTGAGAGGTATCAAATCTCACCGAGTTAATTAAATTTGTTCTGGGATGGAGATTTGTTGTAAAATTTTCAGAAGTTAAAAATTTTAACTCGTTTTAGAGATGGCGCTGTTCCATTCCTCGTTGAAAACACTGTATATAATATTTCAACAATTTATTTGGTAGACTAAACGGCTAAGTTATCTGCTGCATTCATTGCTTACAATGCGCAACAGTTATATACAATAGACCGCATTCTGTATATAACGTGTCATTTACAGCGCGAGAATTTCAAAAAGAATTCGATCGCTGTAAATGACCCAACGCACACAATTGTATTAAATTTTTGTCTGAGGAAAAATATTCAGAAAATCTTACTAAAAAAAATTGGGCTAATGTAGCGTCAGTAGATATGGATTGGTACCACAGCATTTTGACAACTGAGCTCAGCCTTAACTCTATCTCAAAGTGAATTCTTTCATAATGATTTTTCGTCAATAGCAATAAATGGATGTTTTTTTTTAACTAAATTAAAGGGAAAAACAATAATTATGGTAGCAAATGCCGTGCGCTTTACCGCACTAGAGCAGTAGAATGAACCTACTACGGTGCATCAGCAGGCAGGTAGTGCTATATGTTTACAGTTGACTAGGTCAAAACAGTATAGAATAGTACACGAGTACAGAAAACAAATTGCATGTAGTTAACTAACGCTAAATTTGATTGCTAATTTATACAAATATGGAACAACACAAAATTTATATCACTGAGTTCGTATTTTCATGGAGTGGTGACCCATCTAAATTACTTCGCACTTATTTGTATTCCAGAAATTTAAATGGCGGCATTAAAAACATCTGCCACCGCAATATTCCGCATTTCTCAAACTCACAATAATTTTGTACAAAAAGACTGATGGATGGATTTAAATTAAGTTTTCTTAGAAATAATACCATTTTAATTTGTTATTCTGGATGAGAACCTTAAAGATCTTTCTCTATTTCGATGCTGTAAATGAAACAATTTGGCAGTAAGAAATTGTTCCAATATAATGGGAGCTACTGTTTGCAGCATTGTTTCAGTTTTGTTTTAATTAGTTAAATAATAATAAAAGCTGTTCCGATGCATACTGAAAGCGTTCGTAAATCAATCAACTGAAAATCAGCTGGTTATCAGTTGATAAATGATAGCGTGACGCTAGTCATACAATTTTAATAAACCCCTTGATCGACACATGATATTGATATTTTAGAAAACGCTTATAAATATTGTTTTTTTTCTTACAAAAGTCTTGCATATTCTACTTTCTATTTTATGTTTATAAAATGTAATACAGAATCATTTTACGTCAACAGTAGCAGCAGAAGCCCTGAAGATGTTCCTTGCGATTGTGGATGAAACGTCGCACACTGAAGAAATTTCCCAAAATCGTGGCCAAAATACAAAATAAGAAAGTCGTTAATTGTTTATGTTGCTTAAGCTTAATCGACTCTAATGTTATCTAGGTACTACCCCCGCCCCACCCTTTTATATATAAATGAAGGGCTAGCCGAATATATCAGTCTAAAGTTAGCATTTCTAACGTATAGATATTTGTAATTCTGTGAGACTGAGTGATTTGTGAATTACTTAAACAGGATTAAAGTGAACTATATTAAATAAATGAATATGGAACCTGTTGCTGGTGGTAAGTATATCATTTTACACTAAATACATGCTCAAATTATTTACACAATATTCTTAAAAGTAGGCGTACTTTAAATGATTGAAAGAATATCTTTCTTGTGATTTCTGTTAAGCTAAAAGTTGTCAACAAGATCCAGCGGTGAATTTTTGCTATATCATACCTTTCAATTTCAATCTAATGCATCCTAAAATTGTAAACAAGCAGATCATCGATCGCACGTGCACCTGCTCGCATCCATTTGGCGGCATAGTACATTTAGGCGGAGTTGCGCGTTGTCCGGCCGAAACTATATAAGCGACCGTATCGCGATAACATTCAGACTCCTGCCTCGATGCGCATCACTTCGATGTACGACGATTGATTTTTTACAACAATGCTTCTTCCACAGCACTTGCCCGCTGGCATAGCACCATCTAGAGTGCGATCACATGAAGAATTTTACTAATGTATTAATAACAATTAAATTTATAATTTTGGTATAGTAATTATAATTCGTACCTTGGTGGATAGCTATGGGTTTAATGAACCACAGATGCTTCAAAAATATTCTCTGGATACTATCAATGGACTTCTTGCATACCTCATAAAAAAGACGCCAAAAAATTGCGGCATATTCTAACTTGGGCGAACTAATAAGGACTACAACAGCTTCAAAGGAATTAGGAAGGATTTTATAGACCGGAGGATGAAAAGAAACGAGATCTAGTTGAAGAAAGAGTACCAATATTATGATCAGCAAACGAAACTTCAAAAATCATCCCCAAAGGTGGTAGGTCCCTAATCCTATTACAGCGAGCCAGCGAGTTAATACGGGAATCAAAGACAATCTGTTTTTTTTTTTTTTTCTACTAAAGGTAAATGCATAGCTTTTGTTGTCATTGAGGGCTAATCTGTTAATCTTACACCAATCCGTAAACAGTGATTCTAGGTTTTTTTTTGAGTTGTAAGCAGTCAGCAATGGATGAAATAGTATAACATATTTTAACGTCATCAGCGATCAAAGGAATGTTACATTCAATGATCTCCGGAAGATCGTTAATAAACAAAAGAAACAACAAAGGGCAGAGATTGGACCCTTGTAGTACACCCGATGTAATTATATGACCATCATAGACTTGAAATCATTGTAGAATACATAAAAAATGACTGTAACAAACCAGTGTAAATGGAGAGAAATTGATCACTAATTTATACAAATATGGAAATTTATAGCACTGAGTTCGTATTTTCATGGAGTGGTGACTACTCTTTATATACTCTATAGATTTGGCCCTATTTTCATATTTGTATAAAGCCAAATGTGTGATCAATTTCACCCCATTTAGCGATATTGTGTAAATTGATGGAGATTGATTCCATGTAAAAAACTGTGCTGCAGATTTTTTTAAAGAATATATTGATCACTTCAAGGCAGTAATATCAAGCTTTATTATATTTAATTATTATATTTAATATTATTTCAATTAAAAAAATAAAATTTCTTTATGTGAAACATTTTTATTAAAGATATTTATGTGAAAAAGAAAACTTAGTACTTACATCTGAAATAATGCGGATATCGAATGAGATGGTCTGCAATGCCAAGCATGTTGACTGCTACTAACGTCGTTGATGTATAGAACTTGAAGATTACGGACACGCAGAAATGAACTTATTTGATCTTAGCACATCGTGATATAATACTACAAGAGTTGGAGTACATTCGTAGAAACATCCCCTACAACTGCCAAGGTAATATCTGAATTATAGAAAACAGATGACTCCTGAGCCAATGCCACCTCGTCGGTAAGCGAAATTAAATGCGGTGTTCCCAAGGCGCCATGGTAAGCCCACTACCATTTACAATGATCTCCCTCAAGCATTCCCGATGCAGAAATATGTCTCTAAGCTAACGATACTGCCATTTTGGTGTGATCAGAAAATACTTCAGAACTAAACGGCTAAATCGCAAAGGATGATGCATCAGGAAGCACAGGCTTGGTTCTCTTCCAATAAATTAATAGAAGCAAGAATAAACGAATAGAGGCAAGCCGTACCACCCTAGCGTTTACACTAAAAGAGGATGCAGCAAGATCACAAGGAAAATTTCTCGGCCTTGTGATAGATATAAATTTAAAATGGTCCAAACCTACAGAACTGCTCGCTAATGTTGTGCTCGCAATTAGAAGATTAGTGCAAATTGTCAGACCAGAAATAGCCAAAATTGTCTATAGTATATATTTTATCTCTTTATGACAATTGTTGCTATAAATACATGCTTAAGAACTTAACGAATTACAATTTGCTATTTACAAATAAAGTACGTAAGTATTACTATTTGTGGGAAAGAATATTTTTTCCTCAGCATATGAAAGATTGATATCGTATGCAGGAGTTGAAACGTCATTTGCTCACTATCAAATAGCGTCAGTGGTCACTTCTATTATTGCAACTTTACGTCAGTTATTCACTTCTTGTAGGCCTTGGAACAATCCGATTTACATATTCAATATACAAGCATTGAATACATTCATCAAAACCGCTATTTTTATTAAGATTACTATCGTTAAAGTGTACGATAATAGTAGGCCGATTTCCTTTCCGTCTACATATGTTGGAACTCCCACACTGCTAGCAATCCTAGCAAGCAACGAACTGAACTTGGGCTGTTTACGATACACCTGTATCGTAACGATCCGCTGTTAATGGATTTCTTCCAAGAATCGCGCCGGAACGGTGATGGAAAGATTTTAAGGTAAAAGCGGATCACAAGCGAACCATGACCGTAAACACCGGAGGCAAATTGTTTTGTACGATGTAATGGAATGGAATGGTATGTAGTAGTACATATTTACGTACGCCGCGAAGTGTGCAGAACCTATATTATATAAAAGTAGACAACAAATTCCATGGCAGGTGAATCTCATCGTCTATACAGGGTATCAAGCATGTGCAGACGCGTGTAAAATTAAAGAAACAAAAAAAATAATCGAGGCGCAAGTATTGTTAACGGTTAGGGCCGCGAAAGCGTATTCATCTATTTCGGCAGACGCGGCGTGCGTTATTTCGGGTATTTTACCAGTAGATTTACGTTTGAGGGAACTCAAATTTCGTAGGGACGCGAATAAAATCGGGCCGATTTAGAAAAACGAGTAGATATAGGAGGCCGAATTCATTCCACGGAATTGAAAAGTATTATTTATAATAAATTTATTTACACTTTTGGAGAGAGTTTAGAAAAAGAAAGGGGCGGCTTTTGTTATTTATAATAGGGGTATTGAAATTCATAATCAAAAGTTTAAATTAGGGGATTATTGCAATACTTTTCAGGCAGAATTAGTTGCAATAAATCAAGCAGTAGTTTATATTAGACGCGAATGGGAATTTATTCGGGAGGTGCGAATTATAACTGATAGCTGATCTGTATTAGAGGCGTGAGGAAATTTAAAGAAAAAAATTAAAAACCCGACTGATTTGTTATTAGATACTTGAGATATGTTGCGTGAGGGAGATATAAAACTTTTTTGGACTAGGGCTCACGTAGGTACTATCGGTAATGAGAGGGCGGTTTTGTATTCACTTGTAACGTTTCACATTCATATAAAATAAATTGTTTAATTTGTCAATCACATTTAGAATTACGATTAAGGATTTAGATGAAATTTTTATCAATTTATTTTAATCAGGGACACGTTCTTTAATCTATCACTTACTATATATAATTTTCAAATGTATTTATTTGTACATTGCTTTCTGAACGTACTTGTTTGTCATGTCAAAGCTGTTTTTTTTTGTTTTCATTTTATGGTGTATAAGCATGACAAAACCCTTCTTTGAGAGACCACCAAGAGCACCGAGAAACCGACAGATGCACCAACTCTCCTGGTGTTCTTGTTAATTTTGCTCGTGGAAAAACTGTGTGGGAATTAACAAAAAATCATAGCCTGCAAATTTTGCATACGTATTTCGGCCAGAGCTGAAATTTGTGGGCAAAAGAATTATAACAATACCGACAGAAGGAATACCTACATGATAACTTGTTTGGGGAAGAAGCTACCTGCATTTTGATTAATATTTCCACACATACTTTATATCTTGACATCAGCTAATTTATACAGGAGACCGCATACCTAACAGTCAATACTGCAATATCTCTGTTAATGTATTGTTCAAGGCAAAAGCTAACACAATCCAGAAAGATCTGATTCAGTGCTGCACAGATCTTGAAATAGGTATGGAACTTATTTCTGGCATGAGAAATCTAGACGACTAGAACGCACTGCGATTTTGGAAGCCCGCGATAACATGATATCTACTTTCTTGATTACTTGTTTGTTTTTATGTAATTTTCTGTACTTTTTATGTATGTATATTTGCTCACTGCCCATTAAAAATAAAGAATTATGTTCTGCCTGTTTACTCCTCTGTGTAAATAGACTCACCTCATGTACTTATATATAATTTTCCGTGTGTAAAAAAAAACTGTTTAATCAAAATATTTGTCTTTTGATTAAAATTGGATTGTAATCCTAACTTACTCACGTTACTTAGCTTCTTGGCTACGCGTAGAGCTCTTTATTAGTTTATTTGGCATTCCGTCAAATTATTACTAGTAACCATAACCTTCTTTCACCACCTGTCAAACACGTGAATTTAATTTACAGTTTTATTTTTTTTTGCAGCGCCATCTGTGTTTCAAGGAAGTAGCTTTCGCTAGGATAGAAAACTGCACAAGCTACTATTTAATTTATTGTTATAAGGAACAATTAAACAAATTTTATTTAAAAATATTTTATTTGCAATTTACAATATCTGTTGCTGTAAATTAATCCCGGCAAAAAAGAAACAGCGTTATACACTATATGTGTGTTGTTTATTTGTTAATTAGCAATTTGCTTGAAAATATATATTGTTGTATGAGTTGCGATAATTCGTTCCAAAATTTTTGATATAGCACGAAGAATTGTGCAGATATCCAAAAAAGGAAAGGATCTTATCTATCTTTAATGTTTTCACCAAAACATTTGTTCTTCTTAATTTTTGTTAAAGAAAATACAATTTCTTATTTATTTAACACAACAAATATTTTCAGTTTGCTTTTTTATTGTTTTAGTGTATATATTATTTCATTTCTGTTGGAATCTTTTAATTAAGAATTATTTATTCACTGCTCTGCTGAACGCCATTTCAATGTTCACAAAATAACGTTTTGGTAAATCGATAAAACGACAGTTTACTTTTTTGTTCCTTTATTATTATATTTAAAGACCACGCACAGATACACGGAAAAAAAATCTCTTGAAAAAATTTACAACAATATTGTAGAGAAAATATTGTGGCAGTAATTAGCATAATTATGTAACTTTATCACAGATTTCTGTTAATTATTACATATTGTTTTCGCAAATAATACTTTAAAATTGTAGTTAAACTTTTGTTGTATAATTTCACACAACTGTGAAATTTTTTTCAACAATGTTTGTGTCGAGACGTACACGACAAGATTGTGCCGATTTTTGACACAAAACTTCCTATTTTTTCGATGTTTTTGTTTCTAAATAAGTGAACTAATTCAAATACACCAATGGCGAATTAGAATGGCAAAATCTAACAATGAGATACTGCAGTCGTCAGAGGGCGTTATTCGAGTACAGCACCATCAAATTTTTAACGGATAGTCAGTTTATATCATAGTTTACACGGCCATTTGAGCATTTTGAGCTGTTGACGTGGTTTATGCACCTATTAGATATACCTAATTTGGGAACGATGGAGGAGTTTGTTGTAATCAAAGTGCAACAGTGGAACCTGCAAAAACCACTGGATGTGTTTAAAGATAAGACAAATAGAGAATAGAGAATATGTAAACATATTTGTCTTAACTGAAAACAATATAAATTTAATTTAATCCAACAATAATTAAATATTTCTACTAGTGGCTGTATCTTGCTGGGTGTGTAACTTATAGTGGGTGATGGCTCAAATTTTACTGACAACGCTTCTTAAGAATAACTAAGAGTATAATTTCTAGGCTATTTCCAATTGCTTATAATTATAGAGAACACATTCGTGTTATCTAATCTTAACTCATTTTTGTTTTAGATAACGATGAAGTAAATGAAGAATGCTTCAAGAATTTAACTTCAGATGACATTAAGAAGGAGCTTCTCTTGTATTGGGTATTCGAAAACTAATCGAGGCCATGTTCAAGGAATACTTGTAATACCACCAAATGGTGTGTTGTTGAAGTTTTTGTTTTTTTTTTCGCATAATGTATGAAAATATATTTACATGTCATATGTTTATCACACTGTTATATTTTAATATTATATTATTTATTCATATATATGAATAAAATTTTGCATTTAAATGCGTTATTATTGATACAACACCTAGTACTCTTTACTATAAATTTTAGTGTTACCTGAAACAATACTGTTGTATGTTTTCACACAGAAGTATAGTAAATAGAAAGAAAATTTATATTAAATTTTACTTCCTAATAAGGTGATTTTTCGTACAATATCTGTAACTAAAATGTACACACCATTGTGTCAACGCTTGGAATAGATTTTTCAGTAATTTTTACAACAATATTGTATTTAATAGAAATACAATCCGTTAACTACAATCGTGTGACAGAAATTTAGATAAGTTGTAGCTAGTCGTATTCCCACGACAAATTGTAGTTAACTGTTCTACAATTGTTGGTTTTTTGACAACAACTTTTTTTTTTCCGTGTATGCTTTTTGTTTATTACTGACCTGTATTTTTTGCGGCATTATTCGGAATTCATGGATTTATAGTAAAATACTATTAGTTTTGCTTATGAAATTAAAAGTGGCTATTTAGACCACAGCACTCGTTAATAAAATGCTTCAAATGTCTAAATTCAGAATTTTATAGATATGAAACACCAGAACTTGGAAATACGACCATGAAATTGCGCTTCAGGCTATAATAACCAATTAACTGTTGATTTAACAGGTAAGCAAATGATATCATAAATTGTATTAGAAAGGTATCTATATTATAGTGACACAAAATAAAAATTTAAGAAAAGAAACCTGCACGCTACTTAACAAAGGTAGGTATAACAAAGAAACATAATTTTTGCTTTATTTCCCACGCAAACTTCAAATTAATTAAAATTCTCCAAGTGGTCAAGTAAAAATTTTCCCAAATATTCAATACAACATCAAACAGTCAATTAATATAGCGAAAAAATCAGAAGTTACGCTGGCCACCAGAAGAAAAAAAAACAAGAAGACAATAAAGGAGGACGAACGAACAACTCAATGCCATCAGATAAAAACCCACGGCATCAAGTGTCCATATACGGAACGGCTTGCGGTGGCTCTTGCAATGCCGACGTCATCGACGAGACTTCGGTGTTGTAGTATTTCCTTTTTTTCCTCTCTCGATGTTTCTGATCGAACGCGTTTGTCCGCTAACCTACACGGACGTGTCTCGATTCTAGGATTGGGTTTGTGCACGGGTCTGGGGATATGTCGTGCGACATCTCGAATATGCGAAACGGTCTCATTCGATTGTCAATGACGACAGGCGATTTGAATGGGATCGGTTGGAATTGGAAGAGTATATACTGCAAAAAGTGACGGGAATTAAATTCGTCGGCTGGTATTTATTCTGGCTGAGTATTTTAATACGAGCCAGCAATTCAGTTCTTTGGGGGCTTTGTGTCTAACGCCGAGAGCTTTTTTTCATTTCAACTAATTCGAGTTGATGCTGGATAAAAAGATATTTCAACGTAAGATATCTTGGCATTCACGAAAGTCATTAGTAACACAAAATTTATATCAATGCTTTCAAATTCCTTCCTGTTTAGAGTAGGCCATGCTTTTCTTTCAATCGTTGGCCACACTACATGCACGCTTGCACGCACTACTCACTTTAACAGTTTGATAGTTTGTATGTCATCAAAATGTGTTCAAAAAAATATTTATTATACGCTGAAAATGTTGTCCTTGTACATCCATGTTCTCAAAACCATTTACCTACAAGGAGTTGTGGGGTTATGTCAGTACAGGAATCCCTTAATAACATTGCGGAGCTTTTAGATTGTGTGATATCTGGTCTTAAAAATGATATTCTTTAAATATGGGAAAATAAAATCTAAAATTGTCAAGTTCGGAGATCTTGCATGAAAATTAATAATTAATAATTCTGCTATCGAAAGGACAATTATTAATTTTCATTCTTGTATCGAAAAATTGTTTCAAGAAAGCTATTGTTTGTAGAGATTTGTAAGCCGGTGCATTATATTGCTAAAAAAATCCTCTGTAAGCTAGTCATCATGAAGTTCATTGATAAACGGCTGTAATACTTGGTTTCGACATCTTTCAGCAGTTATTGTTTGATCAAAAAATATAGGCCCAATAATTCGTCTCCTTGAAGCTGTTGGCCAGACGCCTATTTTTTTGCAGATGTAATGAAGTTTCTACGAATTCGTGAGGATTTTCTGCCGACCACATTCTCATATTTTGCTTATTTAAATAACCAGAAAGATGGAACCAAGCCTCGTCAGATAAAAAGAGCATTTATCGAGAATGTTGTCATTAATTATTCACCAAAAATCATTGACAGTAGTGTATTCTCACTGCTTCAGTTCTAAAGCTTTTTTCATGTGTTTCAAATTACACTTAGAACAGGTCTTCACGTTTGAAACGATCCATAGCTTTGTTCGTTTGTCATAAATGGAGTGGCTTTAGAGTACTCTGAAATTGAAGTCACGTGATTACGGTGGTAAATTTGAACGGCACAGAACTACAATAAATAGATACAAAAGAACATGCATTTCATGATTTAAATGTTGTAATTCAGTATTTGTACGTATCCTAACCTCAAGCTGATCGATTGTTTTATGTTTGTAAGTTGTTTATATCTTGAACAATATGGTAGTAGTACACGTCTTCCCCTGTTATGTGGCTATACTAATAATGCCCGAAGTAAATCTTAAAAATATTACAATCATATGTTCACAATTTAACATAACCATAGCCATAACCTATATTACCCCCAAACTGCCCAAACTTGCTGTTCCTCTAGAGCAAGTGTAGGATTGGACTATTCAGAACAGTTCAAAATAGCACTAGATTTACAAACGAATATCAGTAACTGGAATCCTCGATTCGTCTGGCACAAACGAACACGTAATTTTGTGTTCTGAACTACACAAAGTGACTAACGAACAAAGCTCATATCTTGAGAGAAAATAAATTAATTTGCCAAATGCTTGAAATATGCAGGAAACAAAAACTTTTCTGCACATGTACAGACTTTTTTTAGAAAGCGGAACTAAAGTTTATTTATGCAAATATTTCATATATATATTTCATGCCATCTAAAACTTTTGATTCAAATTTATACTACTTTGAAGTATAATAAATACCTGCAGAACTAATATACACCCCATCGGTCTTTTCAAACTTTAAAGCCGTCTATAAGTAATGCATTTCATCGTGCAGCGATGCTATATCCGTATCCTGGATCACGCATGAAAGATGTAAATGGGCAGATCGCATTGGTGGGTGAATACAATACCGTAGCAGACGTAAAGGCTGCTTTACAGTTCGCAATTTTTTATATTGCTTGCAATAGAATTGCGTGCAATCCAAATAGCGTATGCGCATTCAATGAATTTCGATCAGCTGTGTGCAATCTTATTGGTATTGCACGGAATAGGCCGTGTTCTAATATTTCATTGCGCGCAATTTTATTGCACGCAATACGAAAAATCGCGAACTGTAAAACGGCCTTAACAGTTTCTATTGGTAGATTGTATGCTCGTAACAGGAATAACATTTGAGAAGATGAGGACTACTTTCTTGAAAAAAAAAACGGCAGTTATAGCACTTGTGAATATTACGTTTATAAGTATGTGGCAACTGTGTCAATATTTTACATTAATAGTAAGGTTCAAGCTCTCTCGGGGCCGATACGGTATATAATTTTATTTAAAAATTTATTACTGACTACAATACACTTATGAAATTCAACCGGTGTATCTATAAAATAACCAAGAATGACGAGAATCATTATTTGTCCCTCAAGAAATATATGTATGCAATAACATTTGTTTATTTTTGGAGTTTTGGCCAATAATTAAGACACTACAAAACCAGTGTTGGTTTCAGTAGGTACACAGTCATAGCCTTCGCGATATAGTTTCAATAACTCGCTCCAGTATTTCGGGCATAATTTCCAAAACGCTGATTCTTTTATTTGTTTCCTCTTTTCGTCGGCATTTAAAGGATGCTTAGTATATACTTTTTCTTTGATAAAACCTCCAAACTAAGAGATCTAATGGACTAATATCAGGTAGCCTAGCGGGCCACGATATTGGACCACCACAATCAACCCATCTGCTTGAAAAATATTCGTCCAGTCACTCCTCTAATATTAAGAGCATGAAGTTTCATCGTGCCTGCACAGCATATTATGGTCGCATAGTCAATGGCATGTTACCGTAACCTCTTCCAAAACATTGCGATATTTAGCAACATCTAGACGCTTTGGGAAGTATATTGGTCTAGTAACCGTATGATTATACTTAAGTAAACGTTAACAGAAAACTTTTGGTTGCCATACTCACGAAATTGATTAACTTTCCTCTGCTCAACAGGTGAAAGTCTATGAATGTCTTAGAAAAACATTATCGCTACGAATTTTATTTAAAAACCATGCCAGGCAATCAAAAAATTTCCCACAATTATTTACTTCAACGATGAAACATAAAATTGCTTCTAATTTTCTATTACATTAATGGTTATTTTAATATCTAAATGTTGAAGTTACTAAAATATAATGCTAGAAAATTTAAATTTGGTTGTCTGGGACGGGTTAGATTGAATTTTTGAGTATTTAGAATTTGTCGCAAATTGGGTAGATATTTGCAGAAATTAAAGAAGAAAAGATGTTTTTTGTTTTATTTTTTTCTAAATCCGAACCATCACCTTAAGCTACCATTTTATTCACATCATCGAGCACAATATTTTTAATACAAGTTTATAATTTATATTAGGATTTGCATCAATATTTTGTTAAAACTGCAAAGGAATGTGCTGTAATATCTATTATATACAAGAATTTAAATATACAAGCTTGCGATATGCAATCCATTTCCGAAACAATTCAAACAAATGTTTTTATAAGATTTTTGTTTGTTCTATGTTAAAGGAAACTTAAATCATCTCCAGATTTTAATATAAATATTTTATATCTTGCAATTTAAAACAATAAACATGGTAGTTGTGATTGTAGGTATATGTATCTAAATATTTCCTGGAAGTTGGTTGTTTTACTGGCAGGAAATTGAATGGAAACGAGGTATTAAATATTTAAAAAAGTTGAAACATTATTTTTTGATGCGAGGCATGCTGTTTATGTTACATTTCTGTTTGATTAAATTAAATTTAAAAAAAAAATGCCTTTAAACCTCTACATTTCTAAAATCATAATTCTCCTACATTTCCAGAAAGCAATAGTAAATGCAATGAAATCAATCAATAATACGACATATGTGTGTGTGTCCTCCCGCGGATTCTCAATTGTTGTGTATTTTCGTAATGGAATAAATTATCAGTAGTTTCTGTTTATATAAATCAATAGCTATATGATTGATGTTGACGTAATTAAACTGCGTATATTTAGTACAATGATTGGTATAATTAATCACCATTCCCCTACTGTAATGGTGTAAATGAAAACTACGTACATCGATTAATTAAAACTGGATAATGTGATATCTATATGTGAATGTATAGGTTACGTTTTACACTATAATTTTGTAGGTGTCTGCAATATCTTGTCCTTAAGTCAAAGTGATTATACCGAGTGGGTCATTTATAGTGAAACATCTTGTAATCGTCAACATAATCCTTGCTATGAAAATAATGAGTGCACACTAAAATCAACGGTTTAGTTATTTTTAAAACATTAAACGAGATTCATATCTTAAAATCTTAAAACATCAACTTTCAGATAGATATAATTGCAAAAACTAACTAAACCACCTTACTTTTGAAACAATTATTATTTACAATATTCTAAGCCAAAGCTCAACTTACGTTGAAGTTTGATTAGGACAAACATCTGTTGTGCAGCCAAAAAATGCTCAATTTTGTTAAAATAATGTTCACACTATAAATTTTACTTTTGTTGGACAATATAAAATATAATCGATGGACTGAACTTGATACGTGAAAATGCGCCTGTAGAAATAACACTACAGGCGCATTTTCAGGAATAATTAAAGAATCTTTGAGCCCGTCATATCTAGGAAGATTGAAATTAAAAAGAAAATAATGGCAAGTTCTATATCATCATAAATGGCATTGCTAAATTAACTAAATAATTGGCAAATGTTAAAATGACGTTTTAAATTATTGCTTTCCAAACCACTTTTTTGTTATGCAACATCGATTGTTCAAACAACATTTCGTACTATAGTTTAATCAAAATTGGCATGCATATTATCTACATCAACGATGTAATAATTTTTACTCAATACTGCAAAATCAATGTTTTTTTTTTTATTTCCGGAGAATAGTAAATAAAAACGGTAAGCTTGTGATTTTCTTTGCCATACAAATTTCACGAATTCGAGATAATTCGTGCATCTTATAACACTAACTTTTTTTCAATTTACTCGATCTAAAATTAATATCGAACAAAACATACTGAGAAATATGCAGTTCTCTCGTTCATAATTACGTAAAATTAATGATTGAAATGTTGAATTGAAACCTCCGAATTAGTTCGAAATTGTAATTAATTTACTCCATTCTAATATCTTTTCACTACCAGTGTCGGCATACTTTACTTCAGGTGAAAAGAGAAATATTTAAATGTAATATTCAAGTAAAAAACTAAAATGACTGATCGTATCGAGGCATAGGTAAAAAAAAACTTCTAGGAGTGCCGCACTTATTAACAGACAGGAACTGCTTTCTTTCGTGCTAGTGATTATGATCAGAATTCGCTAATTATCAATAAGCGAAGAGAATTTCAAAAATACGTAAATTCTGTTGGAAAGCAAGTAATCGTAATTCTGAATAATTGCCCGAACAAATGTAACTATTGTTACACTGAAGGTTACTGCAGCTGTCTGGTAGAAGGTTCGCCAGCGGCACCACACTAAACTTTATAATTTTTTTATTTACTTATGTCTCGATGCGATCATTCATTTTAGTTATTTTTTTTTGTCGGGGGAAAATGCTTTATGCACACCAAACCAATGGTTTGTTATTGTGGAACTCCAGAAAACTGTATACCCACTAAAAACCCCCGATGCTCTCCCCGGGATGTAAAAGAACGCTGCTGGAACCGCTGATAAGCCTCTACATCAGACAGTCTTTAGCTCTCCAGTAGTCTGGCTTGTCTGGGCCTTTCTTCTGTCTCCTTGGTGGCCACGATAGTGATTATCAGTTTATGAATTTTTTGCCACCTCTCCACGCATACAAGGAACTATGTTATCCGGGGTTAGCTCACCCAATTCCCGCACAGCCGCACTTCTCACATCTCCCCAACGCTGGCACACGAAAACTGTGTGTTCGACAGTGTCCACCTGCCGGCAGTACATGCACTCGCAGCCTCGTCCTTACCAAAGCGCCTGGCATAGTGTCTGAAGCAACCATGGACGGTGAGAACTTGTGACAGATAATAACCAGCTTCCCGATGCTTGCACTGCACCCAAGATTTGATATTTTTAATCTTCTAGCCCACGAGGCTGTCTCCCTGCAATTTTTCCACCGCTCTTGCCACCTCTCAAGCGTCAGTTCTCTGGCCTCCTTATTACTGAGTGGACTTGCTCTCTCCTAAATCATGAGGTCAATCGGTGCTACCCCAGAAACCATCTGTAACGCCTCAGCCGACGTGGTCCTATACCCAGAGGCCACCCTAAGGAGCATATATCTGTGTGTTCTTACCAACATGTGTACGTATTTCTGGAAGGTGAGGGCTTCCAACCAAATAAGGGCCCCATATAATACTGCAAAGCAACTCTCTCTTGCCACTCCTCGGGCCTCCGATGTTTGGCAGAATCCCACCGATAGCTGCCAATCGGTTTTCCGCCTTTAATTTAGTCTCTCTCACATGCCGTCCAAAGTTTCCCCTCTCGTCAATAATAACTCCCAGGTACCTACCGCTCTTGCTGGGCTTTATCGTCACACCCTCCAAGCTGAAGGTTACGTGGTCGCGTCGTCCTTTTACTATTACTTTCTCGGTCTTTTCGGACGCTAAGGTCAACTTATTTTCCTCCATCCCAGTTGTAATTTCCCTTCAGGCAGTAGTTGTATTTCTTCTTAAGAGACTCTCTTATCGATTCTCCTACATCAGACCAGGTCATCGGGCGAACGCGAAGGTCGCGGCATCCACGATCAGGTCCAGCCTAAGAACCCCGTCGTACAAGACGTTCCAGAGAGTTGGGCCCAAGACCGAACACTGCGGCACACCTGCGCCCGTATCCAAAACCACTCCTCTCTCAATCTCGATTTTTCTATCTTTCAGGTAGCTAGAGATAATATTCACTAAACAGTGGGAGACCTTTGCTCGTAATTGCTCAATTATGCGTTTATGGCTCGTCGAGTTGAAAGCGTTCCTGGCATCTATGGTCAGCATAGCGCACCACCTGACATCGCAACCCCCAATAAAGTCCATAACCGCTCCCAAGGCCTGGATAGTCGATTTCCACCTCCGAAAACCAAATTGGTGGTGTTATAAACCTTCCCCTTCATTTAGCTCATGCAACAGTCTATTGCATATTAGGGTTTCTAGCAGTTTGCTAATCGTGTTTTTTTTTTAGTTATTTAATTGACTATTATATTTAAATATTGCTGTTTTTACCTGAAGAAGGCCAATTATGTGCCGAAACCGGTAGCACACCGGTAAATAAATTACAAATTACAACTAATTACGACGTACCTGCTTATTATTTTCAAACTTCAATCATACTGAGACATGTTCAAATTCCCATTTCCTTGGATATAGCAGTACCTAAATCTGACACAAGCTGGTGTTCTTTGAATCCTAACCATCATTCGATTATTGACGATCATTCGATAATTTGATTATCATTATTTTGAGTTACGAATGATCATTCGATATGAGCGATAATCGATTATGAATTTTATTGGAAGAACAATTGGGAGGAATAATACATAGAACAGGAAATGAGAACCTAAAAATATTAAGAATTGAGAAAAAAAATTATGCACGAAAAAGGAAGTGACACCTAAAAAAAGCCTTATCATATGATCATTCGAATATGGATCATTCGATTACCGATTCGATTAAGCCCATCACTAATCGCGACAGTATTCTTATTAAATCGTATCGCAAGATGTTTCTAAACATTCGGGTGTTATGTTCGTGAATCACCTCTAATTTCGGATTGTTTCTTTTTTTGTCAGAAAACCTGATATGAGTATTTTTTTAGATGTCTATTTTTTATCTCGCTTTTTCAACTTTAAATTTAGCAACCTGTATGCATAATATTTTTGATATTAAAAGGAAATTCCTCCAAAGACATAGTAAAAAAAAACATACCGCCTGATAGAAATACATAAAACATATTTTATGTCCCTCTCTCGTATATGAAAACAGACGTATGAAAGAAATATAATATGAAGGATGGAGAAGTAAAAAAAATATTTTTTGTCTCGTATACAAATAGGTAGCTGGAATAACAAAAAAAAAATACATATCATTAAAAAGCTTATTTCAACAAATATTTTCAGCAAATCCCTCTCAACTTTTATTAATATACTTTATGTTCTAAAACATTTGCTATGTACCTCGTTTGACTCCTAGTCTGCGATTTACTGTATACCTACGTTATTTGCTTTTGATTAAAATTCCAAATATACATAATGAACATAAATTATTATTCTTTTATAATTTATGCTAGAAACTTAAGATAGACAAATTGCCTCCAAGACTCGTTACGTATTCCCTTAAGAACGCATTACTTCAGGCTAAACCAGCATCTTCAGGTGTACGTGTGAGTATCAGACACTCTCAAGAGAGATCCCCTTAATTGTAGCTTCGTAAAACCGCTTACGTCTTAGCATGAAAACGTTCATTAACACTGACACTGAACATTCACAAAAGAAGCCCAGCAGTTCGTCTTCAACTCTACACTAAGCTTTACTAATATATGATGTGTTGCTGTAGTCGATAATATAATGCAGCACCTGCTTAGCTGGAGAATATTAGATTTGTCGCTCATATTTTAACCAATTAATTGTTGTAACAATAGCTTTTATACCCAGTATAGTGACATTAGAAGTGTTACATCCAGAAGGAATAATTTGTTTAACTTGATTTTTTAGTATCAAAATGACTATATTTAAAAAACAAGGTATGGTAAGAATGTGAACTTTTTATCCTTGATATTTTTTTACGAAATAAAAAAATATCTCTTAGTTTTTTGTGAAGAAACCTGTTTATGAGAGCTGCATAGTATAGAAATGTTTAGTTATTGCGTGTCTACGAGTGTTAAGCGTTACAAAATGTCTAGAGTTTAAAGACGTAAAAATTATGTCCTACACACCACTTTACTACCTTATCTAATTGGCCGTCCACACGTCCGTTTTCAGCAAGACAATACACGTTCCAATGTTGCTCGTTGAACTATGGGCTTTCCCCAAGAAACAAGCGTTAATGTAAAAAAAAGAATCGTATGCACATATCAGAGTTGAATTAACACTGAACATTAAACATTAACAACAAAGATACAAGTACAAGTCCGGAGCCAGGAACACACGCTACTCCACACCCACAGTAGTTATATTACTAATGAATTCCTGTATGTCATAGTAAGGATTATCTATTAAATAAGTTTTAATTACTTTTTGGAACATTATGGCATTAAGATCTTTCCATTTAATAGGAAGTAAATTATATAGTTTTAAAGAAATATATCTAAACGAGGTCCAAGTTATTCCTGCAGTAGATCAGATATTGTAAAATATATTGATTAGTAATCGTTAAAACTCCAAATTGTTTGAAAAAAGGTCTGCAAGAATCTCTATTGTTGATGTTTGAAATTATTCTGATTGCTCTCTTTTGTAAAAGCAATATCTCTCTGTGATGTGCGGACTACAAAATCACTGATGCCGTTAACATAGATAATGAAAAGAATGGGCCCTAAGACGGAGCCTTGAGGACGCCATACAAATTATGTTTCAAAGATGATGTTTCGTTGTCTTTAATAACACACTGATATTTGTTTTTAATAAAACTCTCAATAAATGAAAGAGGGGGGCCTCTGATTCCGTAATGGGCTAGTTTTTCCAATAATAAAGCATGTAATAGACAGTCGAATGCTTTGGTCAAATCCAAAAATTCACCCATGACTACATTATCCAATTCCAATTCATCTGTAATATATGTAATAATTTCCACTAGTGAGCTTATAGTTGATCTATCAGAACGGAAGCCGTATTGAGAATTACTGAAAACATTTTTGTTTTCTAAGTATTTAACAAGTCTATTTTTAAAGGCAGTTTCTAATAACTTAGATAATATGGGTACAAGAGATATAGGTCTATAGTTGTTCGGCGAGGAATGATCGCCCTAATATCGGAGTAACTTTATTTATTTTTAAACACTCTGGAATATATTGCATGTTAATAAAATTTCTTGCAATATTTTCTTGATATAAATCTTCAAAAAGTTAACAAATTATTCCTTCTAGGTGCAACACTTCTAATGTCATCAGGGAGTATATTTTGTATGTAGAAATATTTAAAAAAATTAATAGTTATTTCTTGAAAAATTGCATGGGGAATTAAAAATTATTTAAATACATAATTTTAAATATGAGAACACAGCAGTGCACGATAACATAAACAGTAAGCATTTTCTATTATTCGTTGGCATTATGTACGAAAAAAAGGAAGCAGATTTTATCCAAGCTTGCATAAGACAGGTTGCAAGTACCTATATATAGAACCTACGTCATATTTCATTGTCTGAAAAAAGCATTCCGCAATTGAAAACCTTTGCGATTTGCGTATTAATAAACTCCCAATGGGCAAAAATATATTAATATGCGCCCACAGTACGTCAAATCCATACTTTTTGCTGACAGTAAGGCTACTTGTAGCAGAAGCAATTACGTCAGAAATTTGCTTATGTAAGAAAGTAAGTTTTTCTAGCGCTATATATGTAAATAATAATATACATATATTTTTGTTTTATTCAAAGATTCATTTACAATTATAGCATATCCATTTTGTACAGGATTGCAATATTAAACGCAGGCATGCATGTACTGCTTGTTACCGCAACGCTAACCACATTTCAGTAATATGTAATTAAGCGCCTATTCATGCTGATGGAATGTTTATCACTGTAGAACTGGGGGGCAATTTAAAACACAAAGGCTGGAACGCGTGACTCGATTCTGTTATTTCAGCATGTTCATGCCGCATGCATAAAAAATACAACATTCTCTTAGCAAGTTTCCCTTTCGACATTGTGATGACAGTTAGTTAACTTGCGTACATTACATTTGTATACGCGCAAAAAATGCCAGCATGTTTTGTAATAGTAATTTTGTTCATCGTCCGTAAAACAGCACCTCAGAAATACATATGCACCTAAATGTATATGAAATTCCAAAAATCTAACCCAATTTGTAAGGATAATCTCGTCAATCTAGTAATGGTGAAGATGTAAAGGATGCTTAAAACCTTGCAAGCTTTAATTTCTTATTTAACTATAACTTAAATTGAATATATAAATAATTGTCCTTTCCATTCATAAACTATTTAATTAATATTTAAAACAACATGTTTCGACTTGGTTTTAAAAAACTCATGTATCATCAAAATACTGGATGAAAAATAGATGATGGTGGCATTCATTCTAAGCCGAAAAATGTTGTTTTAAAAATATATAATAAATAAATAGTTTATGAATGGAAAGGACAATTATTTATACATCCAATTACCAACTCCATTCAAGCGATTTCAACATACAACAACTTAATATGTTCACCAATATCCCATGCTACTATACATAACCGTCTACTAATAACGGATACTGACTTTAATATTCAGAAGCTCACTATAGGTAATACATGTCGAATTTCCAATTACATACTTAAATGGATATATCTTCCGCGATGTCATGTACACCTCCAGACAGTATTTCGTACACCATGTCATTTGGGGTCAATCAACCCACCTTAAAGATAAAAATGCACAGTAGTTATTTTAAATATGATAATGTTACATAATTTAATTTATACGGCAATAAATGTATACATATTATTTCACAGCCAAGTATGCACATAACTTTTAGAAACCAAACATGCATCAAAATAACGCTCACTTGTTTCTAATTTTTCATATGCTACTTTAATTTAATAAAATACCGAAGTATAGAATTACTCCTTTCAGATAAATTATTTATGTATACAACTCTTTTGAAAAAGCGCTGAAGAAACTATTATAATTACATATTAACGATTGATTGTTAATATTTACTTAAAGCCTTGTAATAATTGCAAACTGAGATACAAAAGATGATCCGCTAAATGTGCCTTCGAGCAGCATCTATCAAGTTCAATCAGAAAATATAGGGGATTTTAGGATGGGCGTTGTGGATTTTAACATTATGCGATGATATTATACGTGGCCGTCGTTCAAATGCATCATCGCACGCCCTCTATGACGTCCTTTTTGGGTTTCGTACGTAGTACCTTATTACGAAACATATTGAGCTGTCACGACCCCTATAATGCGTGAAAAAGAAGATAATTGATGGCTTTTTAACGCGGTAAAATCCTCATATGAGCGACTTAAGAAATACTAGGTTCATCATATATTTGAATCGGTTATTGCTTAAACAACCTGAGTCAATTCACTTTACGTTTAATTACAATTACCTTAAGTTGTGTAAGGAATAATCGATTTATTTATATTTAATTAATCATATTGCACTTAGCCTAAATAAACACAGAATACGAAAAATAACTATTTTATTACATATAGTGAAGCTGGCTAATGTTTTCTTTTCGTTACTAATTGGAATTACGCGGGAATACGCAGCTGAATACAGTGCAGCACATCTGAATTGAAATTTTACGATGAGTTATAAAACGTTTCCAGTTTCCATAGTGAAGTAGTTGCCGGACTATATTCAATTAAATTCACACTTAAGCGCATTTGCCTCTATTACTGAGTTTAGTGTTATGTCACGTTGCATTTTACGATCTATTAAGGAAGTTCTGGAGATTCTTAAGCAAGGATGCTACTGTAGATATGTATATAACGTAGATCATTTACAAACATATGCTTATCTTAATTAACTTATGTGTATATTCGTAAATGGTAGCTATACTCCAAATAAAATTGTTGCAAAGGATATAAGTTACGTGAATAATACCCTTCAACAGTTTTTTTTTGTCAAGCTAGGTGCTTTTTATGTATCTGCATAACATCAATCCAAAAAAGTCATAATTTCGGCCAAAAATACCTGAATCCAATTTTTCAAAAAAAATATCTCAAAAACCACAAACAAGAGAAATGACGTCATCGGTAGTTTTTTTTTAAATGAATCACCTGTATGTTTTCGTATTTTCGGAGAGACACTTTTTCAAGAATTACAATGATATACGGTTTGGTGGGTGTGCGACTGCAGATATCGAAATAATAGCTATTAACACCTTTTTTAAGCCTCCGTCTAGAAACAATCATTTTACTTTACTTCTTACTTACTATGTCTTGTGATACAAATAACTATTATTTTAGTGCATAGTCAATGCTTAAACATTATTTTCATACATAATAAATATTGCTTATTTTATTAAAAATAATAGGGGAGGCTTAGACTCCGTAGCCTCCCCTGACGAGCCGCCACTGCTGTGAAAGTGTTGCATCATGGAATGATCAGAATCAGATATGTACATGAATTTGTAAGAAGTTAGCATCCGAATGTGCTTTAGTTTAGTAGATATCTCAACCTGAAAATGCTTGATAAATTTATTATTTCAGTCAATTTTTGATTTTCAAAATAGAAAGTTACTCTAATCTTAAATTTTCTACCTGATTTGCATAATTGCAAAACGTTTTACAACTGTATACTCCAATAAATCATTTACCTAGAACAGCGGACGCCTGCCAAAAGCGCATCTGTCCAAATGGCGAGTAGTTTTGATAGTCACCGCGCTGTAGTCGACGACATTAATTAAGTCGGGCAGTGTACATCTTAGGAATAATTTAACATTTCTATTACTCAAATTTTACTGCTTTTGAATATTTTTTTTTCTTTGCAGTACCATCTAGATTAAAAGTACATAGTTGCTAGAACGGACATTTATAATATTATGCGAAGATATGAAGGCGAAACAATAAAGGAAAAACTGGAATATGCTCAGAATCTTCTTAAAAAAAAAATATAAAGAAGAGCAAACGAAAATATTTAAATACGATATGTCCATGTTCGGCAGTCAATTCAAAGAAAAATGGTCAGCTGCATCCAGGAAAAAAAAGTATGAGAAACTTGGCTTCATGGAAGTTTTAAAATTCCTTGTAGGGTGCCATTAAATATGTATGTAAAGGATTTAAAGTAAGTATCAATTTCATTATCTATGTATTTCCTGTAAATTTATTAACCTTCTTATCTGAGATGGCTGATCAGTACATTTATTTCTAATTACTCTTGGTCTACATAATTACAGTGTGTTATGTTATGATAGTAGGGGTAATAAATTCATTTCAATAAGAGAATGAATTAATATAGCAATATCTATCCAACATTTGTGATAATGTTACTCTTATAAAAAGTTCTGTACTACACCCTAAAAAAATGTGGTAAAATTATCCCAAAAATAGGTGATAACTGGACTACCTCTTATTTTTAGGGTATTTACACCTATAGGTGTAAATTTACCCCAAAAATACCTCAACTTTATTATACTTTAATTTTACCACATTTTTTGTGGAGGTAGCCTAGTTGCCACCTATTTTTGGGGTAATTTTACCACATATTTGTTTAGGGTGTATATTGTGTATAATAATAAATTACTTCATGTCATAATAATTTTGTCCAACTAGAATCGACAAACATCTCACTCCAAGACGTTTGAAGTAACTATTCTTCTAGATATTCAAAGTGCGTTTGAAAAACAAAAACGGTTCGGAAAGTTACTGGTTATAGTAGATTTATATAATCATGTGTGTCATTTCGGTTATAGGGTTTATACATACGTGGGAATTTGATGAAATGACATATGTTTAAAGAAATCACTTGATATAAAGAGAGAATAACAGAGATTCTCGACTAATTATTAATAACTAATATTTATAAAAACAGATATCGGCCCCAATTAACTGCCTCTCTCTTGTTCTTCCGTGTAGGTCAACAGATAATCTTGAATTCTATTATCAGTAATACAAAACCGCGGAATAACATGTTGGTTTCGCTTCCTGTGGTTACTACTATCCTACTTATCGATTACATACTGTATGGTCACAGAATATCTAACAACCAGAACATCATCTCTTTGTCGGCTCTTTTGATCTCAGTGCCAAAATTTCGTGACCTTGATGTCACTGTTCATGCGAGAAGTCAGGGTGGACTTTGATAGAATTCAGTGCCTGACAGGACCTAACTGAAGTGAATTTCGAGAATATGATTCATATCTACATTAAACTGAATGTACCACGTGATTCAAAATGATTGTCGTAAGAAAATAACTGTTTTCCGGAAAAAAATTATCTATACTTATTAGCAATTTAATGAGCGAAGTTAGCTACATACAAATTTCATACATTAAATGAATTTTCTTGACATTTAACGACATTGGCGTGCGTGTTGTAGTATCTTTCGATTATTTATCTTATAATTTTTTTCAAATCGTTTATATTTACATCTAATATCACCAACAATAGTATTTCTGAATACTGTAAGAAAATAAGGGAATTTATCTCTGGTAATCAGCTCAACAAACAGGTAAAAAATCAATATTAATATTAAGTGAAATAGTTTATTACATTTTATATAATTTTATAGGCTTATCATACACTTCAGATACTGTGACTTCAGCGCAATGAGCTGTCAAAAGAAAGTTACATTTTCATCCCTATAAAGTTTCTACGGTACAGGAATTATTACCATTAGATCACGATAGGCGATTGGAATATTGTCATTGGTTTAATAACAATTTAAGGGACGATGACATGCTGAACAAATCATTTTTCTCGGATGAAGCCTGGTTTTATCTAAAAGACTATATCAATTTACAAAACTATTATATCTGGTCTGCAGAAAATCCACACGAATTTCGAGAAACGCAATTGCATCCCGTAAAAGTTGGAGTTTGGTTAGCTATGTCCAGGCAACGAATAATAGGGGCCAATTTTCTTCGAGGAAACTGTAACAGCCCAACGTTACCAACAGATGTTGGAATTGTTTATTGCCGAGTTACAAGAAAATGAGCTTGAAGCAGGTTATTTTCAGCACGATAATACTCCAGCACATACTGCTCGACAAACCTGCCAATATCTTCAACAGTTTTTTGCTGACAGGTTCGTTAGAGCACAAAGATGGCCACCAATATCGCCTGATCTAACCCCATTAGATTACTTCATGTTCGGCTATCTAAAAAATAGGATCTATAGAAACCGCATGCATACCATAGAAGAACTGAGAGATTCAGTTTTGTCACTTAATAATTATACAACTGTATGTTATAATTTAAAGTAATAAATAAATTTAGTTAAACACCAATTAGTACTGAATTGTAAAATCATAATTTAGTAAAGTTAAATTAATTACATTTCATTTTTACAAGCAGAAACACCAATCCATAGTCGTTTATATAATGCGAGTTCAAATATAGGTTACGTTTTCCTTATTTATGATAGATCCGTTTACTTTCTTATGTTCCAACACTGACTTAGTTCAAACCTTCATTACAAACACGCGGCATATACCTACACCCTGTTACTATCTATAGGAGCGGATTTGACAATCATTTTGAATCTCTGTGTATTACGCTTTTTACAGTTTTTTACTTTCTTTTCAATTATTTTGACACTATCGACTTGCACTTGATAAGCATCATTTAAATTAACAGATAAAAAAAAAACTTGAAATCAGCTACGTCTACCTAATGCAAAGAGCGAACCACAAGTTCTCATCCGATTTAATGGCGCGAACCCTTCGCGCCAGGCCAAGATGATATTCCGGTTGTTAGATATTCTGTGGTGTGGTTGTAAGCGAGCGCATCATAGCAAAAGTCCGAAAAATAGACGCAAGCAATGTGAGAAATTATGGGAGGGGTACGCTGTAGGTCAGTTGCAGTCAGAAGGCAGTAGATATTAGTGTAAAACGGATAAATATTCATTATTTCACTCCTCTCCCATAGAACACCAGATACGTAATGAACTTCATAATGCGGTCGCTTTCAACCATACTATAATCGTCAAATTTAACTAGATATAGGAAAGAAGGGGTTAGGAAAGAGCGCGCTGCTTTAAAATAGAAACAGACATATAGCTGTGTCTCACACCACATGCCTAGCGCTCAATATCGTTGCAAAATTGGCATCTGTCCAAATAGCAAGGTCATTTTATACATAATATAAGATCCCTATACTAAAGTTAAATTTTGTCAACTACAATATACTAATTTTATTTTCAATTTACTCACTTTTCACGTAGTCGTCATTTTTTTTTTAATGTAAATCTGGATTTAAAAAACCCCGAAGCGAAAACCATAAATATTATTTTGATCGTTCGAAATTATTTGTAACTCGCACAGGGCCGAATCTACAGGAAGCGTCGGACAGAAAAAACAAATGAAACGCATCATACGAGAGAGGGTAAATTTCGATAGTTTCCCCTCCCCATTGCGCGTACTATTGGTCCGCACCCTGCGCTATTGTTGAACATTGATAACAGAAACTTTCAATAACGTTTTACGCCCAGTGAACCGAGACTGAACGCATGAGTAAACCCACAACTGGGGGGGTTTCCTGTTTGTTACGCGAAATCCACCGAAAAAAAAACTGGATTCTTTTTTAACTACCAAGTAATAAATGTATGGATGGGAATAATCAAATGATAAAGGTAAAAGGCGTTACGCATAGTTGGCTATTGTGTAACGGTTATCAGGTCTGTTTTTGTAAATATGCGGTTAAAAAAAAAATGAAACTACATACATGGATTAGTATGAATTGTAAGATAACTAAACTAACTACCGATATTTTCCTGTTTCTGACAGTGTAAAATTGATTGAAACAGAAAATTTAGTCTACAAAATAAATAAATTGTACAATATCACCCTAGTACTACCAAAAAAAATTATAATGAAAAAGAAATAATATATATTTGCATATTGATGAAGGATCATCACCTCGCACCAACACGTCATTATGACTTTCAATTTTGGTCACGTCTTACGTCATAATGACTTATTATTGTACGTAAAAGATACGTTATAATGACGTGTCACAGTATCACTTCTAATGAAGGTCATATATTTAAGTTAAAGAAACGTGTTTTTTGTGGGATTTTTTTATGGGACAGAGAATAAAAGAAAAAAGAAATACATAAATATTTATTATGAACTATAAGACTACATAAATATGAATGAAAAATTAATGGAAACGATACCCAGCATGCAGTTTCATTTTTTAAAGGATAAAGTAAACTTAGATATATATTTGAGAGTCCATAATCATTAGGTAATGATAATTTTAACCGATGATATAAATATCGGTAACAATAACAAAAGTTAAATTTCAAAATATAATAAAAAGTAAGGTTAGATTTAACACTGTATCCAGCTACTAAACTTACAATTAATTAAAAGATAAGCAAATAGCGAAATCTTGATAGTGCATCTTGTAATAGGTAAAGTCAATGTATAACTTTCAATTGATTACCCAACTCAAAAATAGTTCGCAAAAGGAAAATAACAGTGCCTACCCCCTCACTATTATTCCCTGCCCTAAACAGTCACTTTCAAAGCACAATAAAGCAGATGGCAGGCATGTTAGAAGCAACTTCATAATTAAATTGTTGAATTGCCATAAAAAATATGATAGTATACTAAATAATTTTATTTATTTAATATACATAGCAAATACTTAAACAAGGTGAAATGGACGTGTTTGTAACGTCATAAAGACCGACAAAATTTCACGTTATAGTTACGTGTGTCAAATCACGTTATGTGATCGTCCCTTATTGGGTTACTTGCCGTCATTTTGACCAATATGACTTAAAATCAACGTCATAATGACGACAGCTTGCTACCTGGGATCCAATCCCCCTACCGTCATCGGTCTAAATCTACGCCAAAATGCTGGCAATACCAATGATTTCAGCTCAAAGGAATCGAGTTATATTTTATGTATATCATATAAGAAAACAATATCTGCCCAGGAGAAGATCTGCAATGATTTTAATAACTGTGCATGCTTATTATAAACTTACCTGTGGATAACCTGATGCTATGATGTGTTCACATTATGATTTGAATAATTTTATACTAAAATATACACAGTAATATAAAATGCGTAGTATATACTTTGTAGTTGTTTATTAATTTTTTCTGTGAGTTCTAACTACTAGTTTCAACTAAAAAGTCATTTTCAGGCTTGCTACAGAGTTCAAAAATGGGAATTAAAGGTATAGCGCACTATCTTCTCTCTCACTCAAACCGGAGTTGTTCCTTCTTTAACTTACTTCCAAACTGCATGCAGAAGCGATCGACACTGACAGTGACATTGCAATGATAATTGCCGCCCAAGTGCTGTCAGGTATTTGACGTAAATATATATCCTCATCACTCGAAAAGATATTTATATCAATTAAGGCCATACAAAGCGTACACAGCTCTAATATTAAAGAGTTTTTAGAATAGTCATGTGCAGGTGACAGTATTACGCATAGTTAGGTTAGGTAATGTGTTGTCATCTGGATATTGACATATCGGCTGCCTTTGATAGCAGATAACTTATCTCTTCGTTATGCAACAGACAAATTTTATTCTTAGGCTAAAAACATGTTGCATAATACTTATGTGTTAGAATGGTTTATCAACAATTTATCTTTATGTGAGAAAAATCTTTAAGAAATACCATTGATTTTTTTTTTAATTTTCGTTAGATTTAGAGTAATAAATTTATTTTTTATATAGTATTAATTACCTTTTATTTTTTGATTTCTTAAACATTTGTTACTTACAATTAGTCAAACTTTCGCTAGCGATAGTATATGTAATTAGTATTCAATTATATGTTATAATAATATGTTCAAATACATACATTTTTTTTATGTTTAATTAAATGATTTTATACTGAAATTGTTTAATTTTGATGCCCATCAACTAGCTAAATTTGAGAAATGCATACAATGAACCAAAAATGGGTCCTAAAACCATGAAAGAAATCGTTGTTCACATGAAATAATGTATTAAAATTGGTCCAAAGAACAAGTTCATTAAATCAATGAAAAAGATTTTCTTAAATGACGAAGGAATGTATTGAGCAATAAATCATCCACTGTATTAATGAAACCAAAATCATTGAACAAGAAATCGTAGCTTGATTGGTTCAAGAAAATATTTTATTGTTGTAACGAAGATCAGTTTTAACAACTTTATTTGATTTACTGGGTGATTGCGAGTTATCAATTTTATGTATGAACTGCAGTAAAAAAAAATTGAAGAAAGGCATCAATACAATGAATATTACTTGTTGATATGCTAATCGTAAATGGTTGACTTAATTAATATATGTTATTCATAATCTTAATAAGTTTTAGTTATTGTTATCGAGTAAAACTTCTAATTAAAATAATGAACTTAATTCATTAATGCAGTAATAGCATTTCATTCATTGTTGAGTAAGTGTTGCAGCTTTATTTAATTGGATTGCAGTAAAAGTAATATTAAAAATAACAAGATTGATATCAAGCATTGATAATTACCAAAAACATAAAAAAAATGCTTAAACAATCGTGTCCGAAGTACTTATTCCCGATTTCATCCTAAGAGATCACGAGTTTAGATGCACGCCCTCTAGAGGCCACACGCCAAACTCTCACTCAGTCAGCGACCGCGGTGTAAGTTGGTGTAAGTAATTCAAACACCGCCGTACACCTTTCATTAAGGTATGTTATCTGTTCATTCTTGCAATAAGTTGCAAACCATTGAACTAACGAAGGAGGTATCATGTAATACTTTATTGAGTTCATATAGTGAATAATTTCATGAAAATGTACCACCGCGCACACATACTCTGGACGTATAGAGTGATAGAGGGTAAATATAATAGGGTAGCAGCTGTCATCATATACAGATCAAAAGTCTTAATGCACAGGGGTCTATCTGTAAGCATTAACGAAAAAAAAATATTTTATAAATGACGTGGGCTAGAGCCGCACCTGTGCCCAACTAAATGCTGTCCCGAGTATACCCCCACATATCCACTATCATTCAGCCATTGCCGGCTGTTAGTTTTGTGTGGATCGCCGCTTGGAGTGCAAGCCACTTCGAACATTTTATTTAAATTCTTCCGTCTCGAAAAACGATCCTTTTCAGGACCATCATGATTTTCATATAAAGAAAATCGAAGCTTGATGCATCGGCGAAAAGCGCGGGAATGTATAGATTCATTTCGCGCGATATCACAGTAAAAAAGCGTGTTTGCAAATTTTCTGTATCTACATTTATTTCTGTGTAATTCGATTCAATTCATTTTGCGTTATATGATTAAATAAATCCAAAAGAAATAACTCAGATTCATGTGGTACCGCTTATTAACAACTAACTCTCGATTCGACAAAGCAAAAGAAAAATATTTACGTTTTTTGTAACTCCGGTGAAACTCGAACGTCTTATCAGGATATTAACAATAATACTTTGTAGACTTACGGAGAATGCTCTTAACAAAAAAGGAATGTTTATTTTATAAAAAGAAGAAATTTAAAATGCCTCAGTTTTGCTATTTTTACAAGGGCGTTTATTTATTCAGAATGACGTTAAATGAACTTAGGGCATACCATTAAGAATAATACTAAATGAGAGCAATGTATTTATACATAATACCACGCTTAGCGGGTGCTTAACATGACGTTTCCTTGCCCAGGCCGGACTAAAGAATTTTTGGCTCTAAATTTTACTTTTTTTTATTCTTTAATGATGAAATCCGGTTTCCGTGGGTCTGTGTTTTATATGTCGTGTAGTTAACACCCAAGCAAAATTTGATACACCCTGTATACCTATCAGTCATATTCATATTATTAACAAAATTATTTATTTAACGTATGAAAATATAGTTACCATAACACATATTCTCCATGGATTAATGTACAATCATTTATTATAATAATGAAAACTAATTCATTTCACTGATGAATCTTGTTCTCACTTAATCAAAGATTGTAAACATTTTATCATAACAATGACACATTTCATTTTGTCGATGAAAATTCACTCAATGAATGTAGATTATTTATATCACATCCAGTATTTTTCTCAGAAGTGTAAGCATCAATATCATAGTTTCAGTATTCCGTTTATAATGCATGCCCAGGTGTGACGCTCTTTTCGTTATAACGAAATTTTACTGTGCTTATTTAAAAATCTAAACCGTTTTCCAGGAAACATGATCGCTTTATACTGTTTGTTAGAAATTCCAAAATGCATGGCAGATAATACGTATACCAAAAAAAAATGACAATCGTTCACTTCAATCATATCGACATCTGTCAAGCCACCGCTACAGCTCACTGTTCAAATTTTGCGTACGCGTGAAGAGGAATCGCCGCTGATTCATTAAACGATAAACGATCATCGACTGGTCGAATATACATCGACGTTCGACATAATCCCATTCACCGAGCGAACGGGCCGGATCGTTCGATGAACTGGAATCACCCGGAAGAACCGTAGTGCGAGTCATCGCTCCGCCTTGTTTATAAAGATGACCCTGACATAGATGTATCAGGTATTACATGTACGCGTAACAAACTCCTTATCGATGATAAAGATTTACATACACGAATTTATAATGCTATAAACAGTGACCGAGATAAATGTTGCTACACGTGGACTTTTTTTAATATGGTCAATTCTTTCTGTGGGGATATTAGGTTCATTACTTCTTCAAAGTTTATTTTGACACATGTCACGTGGCGACTAGCATAATTTTTCCATTAAGTATGTAATATTACTAATAATTTTATTTAAAATAAAGCCATTTATTTCAATATTTTACCTCCAAATACAAGTTAATTTGCAGGACATTTTCGTTCAATAATAAAAGCAAAATTTATTTTTATTTTATTTATTTATTTATTTAGGTTTCTACAACGAACCTAGAAAAGTTGTAGCCTAAGTACACATAGAAAAGAAAAGAACATTAAAGACTACACAAGTACGATCTAGCAACAAGTTATTAACATCATGTAGAAAGTAACATTGAAGCAGATTATGGGGAAAATATTATTTTAGCTAATTTTACTAAAATTGATCAAATAATATCCGGATAATGTGAGTTTTGAAAGAAGTTAAACTACAGTTAAATATATCACGAGGGTTGGAAATATCGAGTTGCTCATTGTAAATGCGCATGAGTCTGTTAATATGAGAGTTCTGAAAGGAGTTGGTATGGCACAAAGGCAAATAAAACAAAACAACGCCACGAATATTGTTTAGAACAGAATTATATACATTTGTTTTGTCCTAACCCGACTCCGTAGTTTAGTTTTGTTACGTCCCATATTTAGATTTAAGTTCCTTCAGTTCTAAGAAGTTAATAGTGAAGACATCTTTCCCTTTTTCGATTCTTTCTTTATTCTATCAGACACCCTCTTCATTTGTAATTTACGACCACTAGAGTTCCTTTGTACACCACACGCAATCACTTTTGTAACCCCACCAAGGGAAAATGATCAGTATAACAAGGGACTACTAGTTCAAAACTATATTGTAATAAGCAGTTCTGTTCCGACATTTCATACATTTGTAAATATCTTACTATGTAAATATATGAAATTACAAAAAAGGGTTTTGTGTGTTTTGTTATTTAAACACATCAACGTAGAAGTGACAAATCCAGCACCAACGCATTCACAAAATTCTACAGATGTGATGAAGAAAAACCCGAAAGGAAATTAAGGAAACCAGGTTAGGACAGTCAATATTGTTAAGTAACATTGAAGCAGATTATGGGGAAAATATTATTTTAGCTAATTTTACTAAAATTGATCAAATAATATCCGGATAATGTGAGTTTTGAAAGAAGTTAAACTACAGTTAAATATATCACGAGGGTTGGGAAATATCGAGTTGCTCATTGTAAATGCGCATGAGTCTGTTAATATGAGAGTTCTGAAGGATTGTATGCACAAAGGCAAATAAAACAAAACAACGCCACGAATATTGTTTAGAACAGAATTATATACATTTGTTTTGTCCTAACCCGACTCCGTAGTTTAGTTTTGTTACGTCCCATATTTAGATTTAAGTTCCTTCAGTTCTAAGAAGTTAATAGTGAAGACATCTTTCCCTTTTTCGATTCTTTCCTTATTCTATCAGACACCCTCTTCATTTGTAATTTACGACCAGTAGAGTTCCTTTGTACACCACACGCAATCACTTTTGTAACCCCACCAAGGGAAAATGATCAGTGTAACAAGGGACTACTAGTTCAAAACTATATTGTAATAAGCAGTTCTGTTCCGACATTTCATACATTTGTAAATATCTTACTATGTAAATATATGAAATTACAAAAAAGGGTTTTGTGTGTTTTGTTATTTAAACACATCAACGTAGAAGTGACAAATCCAGCACCAACGCATTGACAAAATTCTACAGATGTGATGAAGAAAAACCCGAAAGGAAATTAAGGAAACCAGGTTAGGACAGTCAATATTGTTATATAGTAGTAGCCTACGCATACTCAATGGCAGAATGCCAAAGTGCTCACATGCGACGAAGTCCTTATAAAAAAATTGGCCTGACTTATGACATAGAAGTCTAATAAACTTTCGCTGTATACTGCGGACTCCACACAACAAATGCATAAGATATAATCGAGTTTATATATGCAAAATAGGGAGATCTGAGGCACAGAAAGACAAATTTCTGAATGTTAAGTAATTTGGTACATTTACTAAGGATATATTGTACGTGGTCACAATATACCAGTTTAGTATCCAGCATGACACCCAGATCTTTAATTTTGGACATTTTGGTTAATATACATCCGTTTAAGTCATGCGAAATTTGAAATTTAGAACGCTTCTAGTGAACTGTATAAAATTGCATTTGCAATTTAAAAAGAGTTAGACAGTAATCACACAATTTATCCACATAGATCCTGTTGTAGCTCGACACCATCCAATACCGACCGTACAGGTTTAAATATCTTTAAATCATCAACATTTTGAAGCACTCAGATATATTATTGATATACAGGTTAAAAAGTAAAGGACCCAAATGGGATCCCGACGGGACACCTGATGTGATAACTACCGTCCTAGACGTGTAGCCATCCAATTTAACAAATTGAGACCTGCTAGATATGCAAGACTGTAGCCACCGAAGAATGTCCACCCGCAAACCCAGCCTTAACAATTTATTTATAAGAATTTGGTGATCTATTTTGTCCAAAGCTTTGCTGTAATCCGTATAAATTAACATAGTGAGTTAATGCGAGGGTGGTTACGGTGGACCTACCAGGATAAAAACCATATTGTTCAGCACCAATGAATGGTTTAAGTTCATTAAAAACCATTTTATAAATAATCGATTCGAAAACCTTTGCCGAAGTGCACAAATAACTGCACTTTTAAAAATCGGTACGACAGAGGCACGCTTTTACATTTTATATTACACTGACAAATTTATTTACATATGTATATGTAAGAAAATCATTAAATTAATCTTTTTATTAATGTTACACTAACGATATTGATAAAACACCTGCTTAATTCCATCGGATACACAAAAAAAAACCGATTAAATTATAAGGAACGATTAGTAGGCCCCAGCATTTGAACCAAGGCCTCTCCACCAATAGTCAAACGTGCAAGTCATTACACCATTAGCTGTGTATTATATTTAACTAACCATATCCATGGAGCGGATCGTCGGCAGACTCTATCAGCAATGATTCAAATAAGGTTAACGATTTATGTATGCACTTCCTCATGCAGCCAAGATATTTTGCATCCAATTGCATTTAGTCGATTAATATCACCTACCTCCTTGTGACTATGCTCAAGTTTGTCGTTTCAATGTGGTTCCACGCCTGATATGGCCTGTAGTCTCTCCGCGCTCTGATAATATCACATAAATCTTAAATACTTAACATTATAGGCTTTCTTGAAATCCAAATACAAACTAATCTCTCTTTAAATCTGTTGGAGAAGTGTCGGAAAGCCGTGAGCGCAAGATTTGTAACAAGGGGCGTGCGAACATAATACCTCCCTGGCCACAAACACCGCACCCAGAGCGTCCATTTTCCGATACCGATGTATCAATAGATAACATCTAGATAGTTTGGTTTGGAGACGTAGTGACTGCGCATCCGAAACCACTATGGTAGATTAGTTTACGTTGCATAAATAAGGGAGTAATCTGTCATTTTCGGAGGAAGCAAGGCGCGTGTTACTATAATTAATACGAACCTGATTCACACAGTGTAGTGTTGCGGGTGACGTCAATACACACGTTTCATATTGTGCCCGCATACATACGTTATTTATATCATGTATCTGTTAATCAATTCCGAAACAGTGGCTCTAAACTTCTAATATCCATCCACAAGGGTATATAAAATATGCACTAGGCAAACGGATTATAACAATGATTGACCAACGGCGAGCAGCGCTGGAGCAGCAGCTGCACTATAAATTAAGCCTCGTTTGTTTTTAATTCCATTCTGCAGGCGCATAAAACTTATTTTCTGCTAAGCAATGTATATATTTATATTTTTTTAGGAAAAATAATGGGTTTTACTTTGTTGCAATTATAATATAAATAAAGACCGACTAAAAACGCTTTATGGCCAACAAAAATGAAGTAATTAAGTAAGTTGTAATGTATAGCAACAAAACATAAAATACCCGATCACTCCCCATCTACACCAGTTTATTAATTTAAAACCGTCGTTTTGGGAATTCGTGGATGTTAAACTTTCATCGGAAGATCGAATGAACGAAGAAAAAATCTTTTATTGAAACATACCATGTTATTCCTCCCTTAAAAGGCTCTTACAAGTGCTTTTCTACACTCATTTAGGCCTACTATAATACCAAGAACTATTGGAAAGAAGAGACCCATTTATACCTCGATAAAATTACAGATAAGCGATGCATATTCCCACAGTTAAGTAAATTATTTGAGTGTTTGCTCATATTTATGGCATTGCATGCAACACTGAATGATTTGAGTCTCCCATAGGGGTAATTTATTTTGTATCAACGAATTAAATTTACCTATCAAGCACTTCTTTTTTTCTCAATACGTAAAGTAAATGCTTTCATAAGGTATAGAGTTTTTCACTTTATGTTGACGACTACTTGCATCCGTTACTATTACAGATGCAAAAAAAAAATGTTTCAAATTAAAATTAAGACTATTTGACAACTATCAGAACTGTAGGATGTGGTCAAAAAAACGTTATTTTGATTGGTTTAATAGAACATTGGACCTTGCGTCGGATAACAATATCAGAGTCTATACTACTACACACAGGTAGACAAATCGCTCGTGAGAGTTGCGCAGTGGCAAAAGTGTTCTTATGCTATCCTACTCATCCACCTTATATCTAACCTTACATAAACATGTTTGCCTGTTTGTCTACTTGGTTTATAAATATTATTCAACCTTAACACTTTGTTGACTAACAAACAAAGTATACATTCAAGCATGTATATACCTTAACCTACATTTCCATATTTATGCTTACGTCTGTAATAGTTTCTTGCAATGTAGTGCAAGAGCACATACTACTGCATTACAATGTGAAAAAGTAATTTAAGTTTATGAGATGACGATCTACGTACGAAGTTTTTTGGCGTTACTATTTGTATATATCGCATTTTTTATATATATATAACAAACGATTTGTAATTGAAATACAATGTCACATTAAATTTAATTCCAAAAATACGAAGGGAAGTAGTCTTATGTAGGTGTATATAGCAATGACGATAACTTCCTAAAATGAACATTTAGAAAAAAAGTCCAAAAACACGTAACCTTTATTTTTTCATGTAATTTAAAGACTAAAACAAGAAAAAATTAATTTAAAGCACGGGTGAGAAAAATTGTATTTTTTAATCTCCTAACCAACCCATGGGTATACCACTGTTCTTTGTTCAACCTAAAATGTACGGCTTGTAACAAGGAACGGTCTCGTGTTTACCTGATCTCTATATCTCTTCTCGTTTCTGAAGTATTGCAAAAAAATGTGTTTTTGGGGGTAACTTTGAGCCCCCATTACTAGAACCAAATATGGAACGCTAAAGAAAATACGTAAATTTTATCAAAATCGCAGAGAGAGAATTGGGTGCCTTTCCTTGTAAGTGAGTAGAAGGTAGTAGTAAGTAGAAGGAGTTAATTCTATATTTGATTTTTATCAAATCTAAGAATTGGATTTTGCATCTATTTTTTAATCACATTTTTTTGCATTATTAGTCTGTATGCCTTACTAATTATTTAGAATAATCTTACGTAGTATAACAAGCCGTCCAGAAAAATCGTTTGACAAATTTTTTGCAGTTGTTTAAAGAGACTGGTAACGTCGCGTCAGCGTCGGTTGAAAAACTAGAAGTGGGCGGCCGTGTAAACAAACAGCTGAAAATATTGAAGCTTGAAAATCCAAGAACCTCTATTTCAACAATGGTCCAACAATAATACATTAAAACGCCAGTGTTACAATGATCATTGTCATTGTTTTCTTTAACGGAATAATGAACAGTAATCCTATTATTATCCAATGCAGTTAACTAAAATTAATTTAAATGTTACTAACTACTGATATTTACTTTTCGACATACCTAATTAAACACTAGTGCCAAAAGTGTGCGTAAATTAAACCTTCTCTTTTGTAACTTTATTACCAATGTAACTTTTTAATTTGAAAATAATAAACATAAAAAACATTCCGCAAGTTATGCGAGATGTGAAACTATATGGTGCTCTAAAATATTAACAACTGGTGATCATCTATGGTTAATATTTTACGAAAGTACTCCAACGAGTCCTCACTATCAACTGACCAGGACCAAATCTGAGCTTAATACTTGGCGGGTTCTCCTTGTCAGATAGCTCCTAATCTTATTTAGTTAAATAAAAGTCTTTGATAATTTAAATAGTCCCATACAATATATTTGAAATCGCAGAACAGGAATATTTATTCAAACAGGAGATGCTATTAAAAAAAAAAGCTGTTTTGTTGGCCACGCGCCCTATCTGCAATTCTGAAAGTTGTAGAAATAAAATAAAATGAAAAGTCCTTTTTATGTGCGACAATAAAATTCAGAATAAAAAAAAAATGGTGTGCAGTTGCAGTTACAGAGAGTATAATCATTAATCATGCATGCCTTCATATTTTTTCAATTACATGAAGTACACATACATAAATTATTAAAATTTTGTTTACCGCATCTGTATATCGTTTTTATTCGTCGCATTTCTAGCTCACCATTTGACTGTTTTCACACGGTATGAAATAACTCTTCCGCAAATTTTATAGTCTCGATAATAATCAAAAACAAACTTGGGAGATAGAGAAAACCCATTAAAAAAATCATAAAAACGAATATGAAACGGAATAGTAGACGTGCTGAAAATTACTGGTAAATTGTTCTTTATTTTTATGGCGATCATTAAATACCCCACCACTGCATAATAAAACGAGAAGATCGGACCAGAAATAATTAAAACGATACGGATATTAAATGAAGCCGAAATGAAAATATCTCGACAGAATGCGGGAATATAGTTTGGAGTTGTTTCATTCACTCTTCAAAGTAAAGCAGTAACATATTCGCCGACGGTAACAAACTTATTAATACTCATAACGATTGGGATTTAATATATGAGCTGTTCAATTGAAGTATGTAATGTAAATAAATTTGTATAGATATAACTTACTCAGCAATGAAAATCCATCTCGCCGAGATTTTTGTGTAAGATTTTATCAAATACTGTAGTTGTTCAAATTTTCTTTAGCATACGTATGAAATAAATCGAATAAACATGTAAAGGTCTTTTCATTTTATTTTAAATATATCTCCTATTTCAGAACATATAGCGCCATCGAGAAAAATCATGATTAGAAACTATGAAATGTAAATGTTTTGGGTTGATACTTTAACCACTTCCATGTCATGACATTTATGACCTGACATTTGAAAACTACGTTTATAACCCAAAATAATACTGCAACATACAGAGAAACACATAATTAATTTAATATTGAAAAGATAATCGAAATTTTGTATAAAACTACAAAATTGTAAAAATGTTGTGTTTACGTTTAAATACAAACCAACTCTTCTCCGCATTCCATTAAAAACAGTAAGTATGTAACCTTTGCGGTGAGTTTTAAATCATATTACAATTTTTTGTTATGCGATTTCTAAGTTCTTGTGGTGGCGTTGAATAAATGGAGTTTTTGATATCCATACGAAAACATCGCCTAAGCACTTGCAGCAGCTTGTGTAATCGATTCCTTTATTGCTCGATTCTATGAAGATTTATGCTGCGGAAATGCTCCCTCTACATCCAGGAAAGTGCATAAAAGCACTTTCTTAGTTTGCAGGGCACATTCAGCTCTCTGTACGAGTTCTTGCAAGGCTGTTTCTGTAGACTTTTCCAAATGACATTTCTCAGTAACTGCTATACGTGGTACTTACGCTGCCTCGGTATAGCTATCCTTGGGTCTCTTCGAAGTCTGTAGTGGCATTTTTAGAGTCCTGCTGAAGTCATTTCTTGCTGTCCCTCAACCGTCTTCCTTTTACCCTCAATGGTCTGACTTGCGCCTTCCAGCTGCGGTTTCTGCTTTGTTTCCTTAGTGGTCTGGTTTGTACCTTCCACTTTGGATCTTGTAGAGTCACGGCGACGTGGTCTCTACCCAGTCCACATACCCTCTTCCATTTTCCTTTGCCTTCTCAGTTTCCTGATCTGGGCGCCAGAAAGTTTTTGCTATTGCTGTAGTCCGAGCTTTTGTACTCCTGCAACAATGTTTTCGGCAGTATCTCTGTCTTATCTGGTACTCACCTCCAAGATAGTTTTATCGGTTTTAAGTCCCGCTAGAAGAGGTTTCCGATGCCCTCTCCTGATGCCTGCGTTCTGGTTTTAAAGATTTTTGCTCTGCTCCATACAGTTTCCACGTGTAGGAGGGAAAGGATTATCTACACCTGCGGTGCCCTCTGCACAGGCACAAGGCTGGTGAATTTGGAAGGCCGCTCTAAAATTGTTGGGCAATAATTTTTGTTCAATTTCAAGATTTTTTTGCAGAAAGAACAAGACAAGAAATATTCGAAAATCCTTTTAGAATTGATATAACAACCCACCTGACAATTTATAGCCAGAATTAATTGATTTTACAGGCATGCAATATGTACAATGATACCCTGTATATTAACGAAGATAGTTGTGGTCAAATTATAATGAAAAATCCAGTGTATTATCAACGCCCTCTGCATGTAAATTAATTCAAATAGATTCCACGCATCTGCATCCAACAGTAAGGGCGTAACCTACTTAGCAGCTTGCTATTTTAACGTTTCATTCACGACGACGTCAATAAGCATTCGGAACGTTTGGACAAATCTCGCGAGCGGCAGCAAAAATAACCCCGCGGTTGGATGGAGAGAAGTATGTTCTAGCATTCGCTAAAAGAGAGAGCGTCAACCTCACATCAGACTTTCAAAATCGAACCTGGATGTATTGAAACCCACCGCCTCCGCCAAATATGTTACGATAAGAAGAAAGCGAATAGGCGGCTGTGGAATGCGCGTTCGCATACCAAGCGCTTCGACAAAAAGGGTCGAAAGCGGGAACAGTGGATTTGGGAAGACAAACGATCGCTCGGATTCATGTAAAAAGGAGTTTTAATCGGGTTTTATGTCTTTTTCCCTCTTTATAGACCTGTCCTGAAATTAAACGAATAATACATTCAAAATATCCAAGAATAAACTGAAACAATCTAATCGATTCTTCTTGCTTTGTTAAAATCTCTGAAAGAAGTATTACTCTGTCATTCATCTATCAATTACTCAGAATTATCTTTCTTCAAATCAATATCACTCTAAGTGATATGGGTTATATAGATATATTCAGATTCAGATTCATTTACAATATAGTGGACAAAAACAAAGCAATTTATAACATATACTGTGATGCTACGAGGTAGCACACAACACGATTAAAAAAAAATAAGCATAATGCTTTAATTAAATTATTAAATTCCAATTTTAATGATCCCAATATCATCTATTTTATTATTATTATTATCTTAAATCACAAGTGTGCCCTCCCTAATGCCAGGTGGCATGCGGGGGAGAATTTCTGACTACAAAAGCCTAGAGGACGCTCCAGGATTAAAAAAAAAATACGAATAGACAGATACCCCCTTTTATCTTCAGTATAACCGAGGATGTCAAGGGGTACTGTTGTACGCTGTTCGGATAGTCAATGGCAAAGCGATTGATTTAAGTGAAATTGTGTGCACAAGACTCATACTCATCAAGTAACAATGTTGTTGATCGAATTTGTAAAATAAAGAAAAACATATATGTACAAACGAATGAAATTTTATTTTATAAATGGTTCGAAATAATTAGCAGTATAAAACAACGTAAATAAGAAAAGATTTATATCAGGTAAGTAACATGAGTTCTCTTATTTAGTAACAATTACGTTTTTTAAATAGTAATTCCACCTTTTGCACTGTTGTACGCTGTTCGAATAGTCAATGGCAAAGCGATTAATTTAAGTGAAATTGTGTGCATAAGACTCATACTCATTAACAATGTTGTTGATCGACTTTGTAAAATAAAGAAAAAACATTTAAGTACAAACAAATGAAATTTTATTTTATAAATGATTCGAAATAATTAGCAGTATAAAACAACGTAAATAAGAAAAGATTCATCTCAGCTAAGTAACATAAATTCGCTTATTTAGTAACAATTAATTACGTTTTTAATAGTAATTCCACCTTTTGCAATATATTTTAACCAGCGAATAATTATAAATACGTTTAATTTTAAATTTTAATTATATGATTGTATGCTTAAATGTCAGGTAGTAATCAGCATATGCAACATTTGATAACAAAAATTACTGAATATTCAGTTTCGCGCAGTAAATACGTACTAAATAATAAATTTAAACTGCCAGTTTATACATACTTTTTTACACTCTATATAATTCAAAATATTTTTAGAACATACAGTCAGGTACGATCTATAATTAACCATGAATAATTTTTTGAAAATACTCTTAGTTTATGAGCAATCTTTCGTTCTCGCACAGTTGGGATAGCATGTATACTAAGATTTTCAAATTTTCTCGTGAATAGTTTTCCATATATAGATCACTGACATTCGTCAGGTAACACCCTGTATATAGATATAATACCCTATGGTGTCAGTAACAACACTTTGCGGTCGCAGAAATAAAGATGAAATCGATATTTACATACGTCATTGCCTATCAATTATAACTTAACCAAATTAATTCAGTGAAAGAGAGATATTATATTACATTAGCTACCTACTGTAAATGTATATAGTAGTACGTATAACAATAATTTAAATGCTAATAAATATCCTTTTAAGTTTTTTTTAATAGGATAAACATTATAGAGAAACACGAATGCACATCATAAACTACGGCAGTATAAAGTAATAGACACAAACTTTATGTTTTGAAGCTTATATGGAGATCAACCCAAGAGAATAAATTTACCCTTAAAACTAGCGAAACCCTGACATAATACCCTTTAATTAATTGTGGGATTTCCGGTTGAATTCTATAGCCCAGACCAAACGCCCTGAACGTGGAGAATTTATCGGAGTAATATGAAATCTTAAGTTGAGGTTAGACACTGATTGATTCGCGTCACAGTACATTATGATTAGAATTTCTGCACAGTGGATTTTATAAATTAATGATGATGAACATTTTGTTCATTAAATTGAGATTACCCATAGAAAGAAAAAATTGCAATAAAAATATTCAACATTGAATAGATAATATGAGATGTTTAATAATCAATTAATTTGTTTGCGTTTGGAAACTTGTATGACCGCTAATGTATTTTAACAATAATTACGTCATTTTAGTACTTAATATGAACATTAAATCAAAATACCGCTAACAGTAAACATATTATAAATATCGATGTCTTATTTCCTTATAAGTCATGAAAGCATAAGTTTTGGTTATGAGCAGTAACAATAATAAAAGGAAAACTTCTATGACTAATATACAATGTAAAAATACATTTATGGCAATCGATGTTCTCACTTTAAACATTTACTATTTCAAAATTTATAGTGTATTATTATTAATAATAATAATAATAACAATAACATTAAATAAGACTAAATTGTTCAGTGCAAGAAAACTAATAAACAAAATGTTATTTTATCACAATTAGTATTAAGGATGCGCACATATCCTGCAATAATAAGATGTCTTAAGGAATTCCCATGGGACTTGAGACGCCACCTACATGTCGGATCCTGTAAACTATGCAAAGTTACGTCCCCTTACAATTTCCGTAAAAAATCTTCAGTAAGTGGCGCACAACATTGCGTTTGTTTGATGCCTTTAGGTAGTTTATTGAACTGCTATATAGTGAGGTCTCAGACCCAAGTCGAGGTAGTTTAGGAGTATGATATGTAGTGAACAGCGCAATCAAAGACAAATCAAAGGCGAAAGAAAAACTCATCCCGAGCAAGATCGAGCATTTACAAAATCAGTTGTAGCGGATGTGATAAAACTTGCAATAGACAAACAAAGCGTGCGATCGGAACTAGGTTTAAGGAACACATAGCAAGTTATCAGTATGGTAGATTTGAATCATCCAGCGTTGGGCAATGTATAAACGATACCGGACATAAGGTCGACATAATAAACCCTTATTGAATTAGTGAAAAATGTACAATCACCGAAAGAGTTAGACGCATACGAAAGTTATCCAATAGGGAGTGGCACACCTCCACCACTCATGTTGAATAGATTTATGGGAGGTAGAAAAAGTTCCAAAGGCTCTGCTCCAATAAGCCATTGAAAAGTGCCTCTAAAGATATCGGACTGAAATTGAAGCAAGTGAGTACTAGTGTCACACATACTGTAAATACCAAAAATTAGCTCAATCGATGTCACCTCATTCGAGATATTAGCATAAGGATGGTTTTTTCTCAGGAATTACTTAAGCTATCACATTCAAAAAAAATATTATATAAGTAAACACTGATTATGGACTTTCTATAAAAAATCAAGAACTAATTTCATTCACTCATTGTCAGTTCAAAGTTATCACTATTTTCCTCTTTTGAGAGGTGTTTTTTTTGAGTTTGGTTTAAGGTTGGCTTTTTGTTATATCAGAAACATACATTTAGGTTTACTATATATTTTTTTCAGTTTTTTTTGTGTGGTAGAACATGCGAATAAAAAATAAAATAAAAAAACGTTCTGTTTAAAAACATTAAGACTGTTGTCTTCACTGTCTTGTACAGTAGTCGATGCCAGGTGAATTTTAATAATTACTTCGAAGTAACATAGATACCCATTTATTATTGTATGGAGAATTAACAAAACAACTGGGTGTAAATCAAATATATTCGTTAAAATTGCACTCTGCAAAACTATTATTATTGTGCAAATTTTCTTTTAAACGTTTAATTTTCTCAGGTCCCATGTTGCGTGGCATACACTGGCTCCTGAACGCTCCATATTTTGTGCTTCGCTAGATGTTTGCAATTTCGTATTGCTGTGGCCTGGCACCCCGGTTGTCGTAATTTCAGTGTTTTCTTGTTTATTTCTATAAGCCTTTGTCAATGTTGCGAGAAATTTCAAATTGTTTTATTTTGTATAAGATTTAGTTAATGTTTTGGGTTGTTTAATTTATTTATTTAAATGTTCAGTTTGTTTAAATTAATTTCACTTTTGAATTGTTTGTATTGGCTCATGTAGCTCATGTCCTTCTTAGAAGTTTTCTCTTCTTCGATGTTCCTTAGGCGTAGCGCACAGCCGTTGTTTTATATGTATGCGACTGTTAGCATTGTAAGACTCAGTTTCTCGATAGACGATAAAGAATAAGTAGATGTAAATTTGTATTTCATTGCTGCCATTTTGTTCATGTTTTTGATTTAAAGATTTGAATTCGTTTATTTTGATTTATTTCGTCCATCTAGGAACTCGTTTTATAATAATTGGTATTATATTCTTGTGTACACAATTTGATATAGGATCATTTATTATTTCAGTTCTGGAAGATATATTTTGGTTTAAAGAGTTAATTTTTCGTTTTTTTTAAATTTTGCTGTTTTGTAATTATTCATTAATCACCTCGCGTTGGGTGAAGAGAAGCTTTGTGCTTGCTTTTGTTTTCATTTATGTAAATTCACTTGAATTGTCCACGTTTAATTTAGTTTGCTTTAATTTTGAAACCACGTGGATTGTTTGTCATAAATAGGACTATCTTCCTGAACTATTTTACCTTTTTGCTTTGTTAAAGGATTTAGCATTGTCCTTTTGTAATTTCGAGTCTAATGCAGTTTTGATTTCGGCCAGGACCTTTTGTCCAAGGTTTTTTTCTGCGTAATTGTAATTAACAATTTTCTTTTTCTTTTTTTTACAATAATAAAATTATTGATTGTGAATTAACGTCATTCTAAATTCTGTTCTTTTATTTTTAAATTAAACCTTTTTCAATTTTTGGAGTATTAAAGAAAGTTAGATTTCTTTCACCCACAATTTACTTTTCATGATTAAATTCAAGTTTTAATTTGCGAAGGTAACCCTGAGTTTAATTGTTCTTTTGCGCCCTTAAATTTTTTTTATCCGTTGAGCTAGTTTATTTAATTTTTCTTTTTTAAATTCATTTTGCATTTTTCTTTGGTACCTTCAGTACACAGCAGTATGTAGGTATGTATACTTGCTATAATCAGCTCGTAAACAGACTTTTTTTTTTCTTTTTCATCAAAAAATGCATGGTAGTAAATTCTGAGATAACATAGTAAACTTGCCAACATTTCAGAATTACAGTAACAGTTTCTCGATCAAAAAAAAAAAACAATTTTACCAAAGGTAGGTGTATATTCATTTTCCAAACCATAAATTACAAATTTCTTCGATTCTGACCTCACTGCTTAAAGGGTCAGCGTATTCGTACAATTTCAGCTTACCAATTTACTATTCCGCCGCCGAGAAGTTATCCTATGGTTAGCACGAATGCCAGGAAATTCCGAACCTAGAATTTGTGGTCTAGCGGTTTCCAAATACCATGCGCTTAATTGCTGTTTGAGGTAAGGCGGTAAGGCTTACGTTAAAAGTATTGTCTAGACGCGCGCTTATTTAAAACATCTTTTCACACGCGCAAGTAATTCTATTGCAGTTCAACACGTCTATATAATTGTTCTTGCAAACGATTTAAGGAAATCTCCATTTTTATACGTCATATTAGACAATGGATAATGTTTAAGAAGCATGTAAGTCTGTGTCTTGACACCTCAACGCCAAATATTAACCATTGTATTTACGTTTCTCACATTGTCTTTTCGGTGTTATCTCGCGGAAACACTCAACGTGTCTTACTCGACGGAAAAGCAAAGCAAATGTCGTCGACTAGCGTCTCTGAAACGCTGCATGCAAACAGTAATCTTGTTAAATTAATAGGTTTAATGTCGTATCAAAATACATAATGCTATGTACATTTACACAAACAAAAGAATACAAGAATTATGGGTACTGACTGCCGAAGAACTTTTTAATATAAGGTTATTCAGAATATTCATGTACTAAATATGTATAAATTAAATGATTATAATACATGTGAGGATAAATTATTTTAGGACTAACTTGCCATTTTGAGTTGCTAAAGTTGTTGATGCAAGAGTCAAATTGATTTTTTATAACACCAAATTATGTTGGCATGGTAAAATATTGTATTGGATGCAAAAACAATAATCATTTGACATAATAATCGATAGATAGTATGCTAGCGTCAGTATATAGGACATTTCAGTTGAAACAAGGCAATTCAAATAACTTTGTATTACCTGCTGTAATTTATATAAAATTCCGAAACCTGTCAATTGTCATATCAATTTTTTAATGAATTAGTTAAGCAATGTGTGCAATGTCACCCAAAATAAAAAAAAAACAATAAATCGGCATATAATAGCTCACAGTTTCACCAATAGATGTATTTATTTTTATTTATTTATGTATTTGTATAGGTAGGTGTAGGTCATTTTGAGGATAGAACAGCTGTTAGTTTCTACGCAGGGCGCTAGCACGCACAACGTGTTTCTGTCGTAATAGAGCAACAAGTAAATATTAAATATTGCTGTGAATTAGGTAAAACTGCAATAGAAACTTACGAGATGTTGAAAACTGTATACGGTGACAACAACTTAAGTCGTACTACTGTGTTTGATTGGTTAAAGCGATTTAAAGATGAGCGTGAAAGTGGACAAGATGACGCTAAAACTGGACGTCCGTCAGTCTCTCGAAATGGAAATTCGATCGCAAAAGTGCGTAAACTTGTGGCACGGGATCGACGAATGACCCACCCTTCGATTGATGGCAGAAAAGTTGAACATCCATAAGGAGACGATTCGACAAATTTTGCATGAAGATTTGGGAATGAGGAAGATTTGTGCAAAGTTCGTGCCACACAATCTTACGGATGAACAAAAACAGAGAAGAGTTGCAGCGTGCGAAGGCTTTGTTCACAATTGTCACGACAATGCAAATTTTCTTAACTGTATTGTCACTGGTGATGAATCATGCGTGTTCCACTACGATCCTGAGACGAAACGCCAAAGCATGCAGTGGGTTGGAAAAACATCTGCAAAAGCCAAAAAGTTTCGGTTGCAAAAATCCAGAATCAAAACCATGCTGATTGCGTTTTTTGATTACCAGGGTATATAATTCATAAAGAATTTGTACCGGAAGGACAATCAATTAATGGTGCATACTACCTTAGAGTGATGAAGAGATTACTGGAGCCCGACCACAATTTCGAGAAAAGGGTGGTTGGTTCTTGTTATATGACAATGCACCTGCACATTCTTCACTAATTGTGATGTCATTTCTCATGAAACACGCAGTTGTTGAGATTAATCACCCACCCTATTCACCAGACTTGGCACCAGCGGATTTTTTCTTTTCCTAAAGTAAAAACTGTGCTCAAAGGGAAACGATTTGCCGACGTAAACATTAAAAAAAAATGTAACCGCCGAATTGAGCACTGTTTCTCCAGATGCATTTATTGACTGTTTTCAAAAACATCTAGAACTTCACAATAAGTGTATTATGTCAATGGAGATTGAATAAATATCAAACAGTTTTTGTATTACTTCAATTGTGTTCTTGTGTTTTGCACCAATCCGGGAATTAAATTGCCAAACCTCTTTGGCAATTTTTTGGTCTTTCATTTGTTAACTAACTCATTGTTTAGTTCCTGGTAAACATTTGCCGGATCTTTTTGTAATTCTTTGTAAGTTGTAGTATCATTTAATAAATCTAACATTTTTATTTCGTAATCATTTTCATTCATTATTACAGTTTTGTTACTTTTATCTGGTCTAAGGACAATAATTTCTGGGTATTCTTTTGGGAATTTTTTTGTTTGTATTATGTTGTTTCTGCTAATTTGTTTTAAATTGTTGCTTTTTGTTTCATATTCATTTAACTGATCGATTGTTGATTCTATGTTTGTTAAAATATAATAAAATATTGTCTACTGGATTTTTTTTGTGAGTTTGTTACGGTTTTTTTTGCTTCGCTTACCTCGATTTAGTTCTCCGCTAGTCTTTTCGACAAGTTTTTGTAACCCTATTTTCTTCTATTTCCGTACTCTACCTTCAGAGATGCTCCTACGTCTTGTATTTTCACAACGTAAACATTATCGTTTAATTTTTAGCTTTCAAATTGTGTTTTCTTTCCCATGTTAGAGTGGTATAGCTAGAATTTGTATCTTTTAGTCTCATTTACTTACAGGTAGTTCCTTATACGGTCTTAGATTTTCGTTTAATTTCTTTCAATTTTAGTAAATTCCTTCAATTCCCATGTTTTGACAGTTGACGTTTTCTTTTTAAGGCTAGGTCTGTTCGATCTGCACATGCCGGTAGTACCGATTCCCACGCACCGTTAGATCTGTTCGATTTGCGTGATTGATCGTGGTTTTAGCTAGATCTGCCCTATTCTGTGTTTACATCTTTTCGACGTTAGAGGGCGCCTCTATGTCCGTATTCTTATTTTATTTATCTGTCTTCTGATTGGTTGTGTGACGTATTTCCTTCCTTCCGGCTTGCTGGCCATTCTGGGTTGTTGAATAGACGTGTTCTTACGAGTACATTTTCCTCTCTTTGGAAATTTTGGATATTTTCACACATCTGTGGATTTTATTTGGAAGATTGCTTGAAATAATCATTGGCCGTATCTTCGCTTGTGTTTGGTGTGGAATTTTTGTGATTATCACGGCACATGACTTCGATAATTCGAGATATAATTTGAGAACCCACGCGTCTGCAACGCCATATCTGTTTCTTTCTTCTCTTCGTTGTAAAACCTCGTTATTTAACGAGGTCTTTATAACACCCCTTATTTTGAATTCTGGAATTTTACACGTTCTCTTTCCTTTTTTTTTATTTGTAACTTTGCCGCGAATATAATAGGAAACCACCCCCCGATCATTTAGTTTTTTTTTGTATTTAATGTATTAAAGTAAATTTTATATGTTGTGCCTAGAATCGGAGGGTGCTACCTAACGTTAATTTTGTAAAATAGTTTAACTTCAATTCGGATATTTATTTACTTTTCTTTATTTACTTGTCAAACTCCATCCGATTGAATATCGGCTTGGCATATACAGGTGTTTATTCACCTTTTCACCATTTTAATATTTAATTTTATTTTTGAGTTTTTGTAACCGTAACATTTCAATCAATTTATAATTTAAGGAATTTTGTTTGTATAAATCTATGTGAGCGGTTCGCGTTGGCCATAGCGTTCGGCATTTGTGTCCTATCTTAGGACAATCTGTCATTTTTAATTGTTTTGCCGTATTTAATGTCAAATCGACAACAACATTGCTCTTTTTGAGTTTTATTTCTTTTTATTTGTCATTCTGGCAATAACCTTTATTTTTTTATATGTCAATATTTTGCAGTAAAATTATATTTGCTTTGTCAGTAAACTTATTCTTTTATTTCTTTGTGTGTAAATATTTGCAACCCGCTTTATCCCCGATTTTATTTATCACCTTGTATTCCTGCTTATCTAGGGGGCATGACAGCGTAAGTAATCTAAGCAGGTGGCGCTGAAATTTTATTATCCATCTTGGGTTTGTGTTTCTATCAACCCACTCCCTCGCCGACGACCCGGCTGGCACCCTGCATGATTGCCGAATCTCAACCCACTTATTTGAAGGTTTGTAAAGCGGAAGTGCATCACCTTTTGTCTTTTTATTTTGAGTTCTTACCTCGCGATTTTTCACGGTACTCGACCGTCACTTTCGGTGCCGGAAATTTAGGTAACAAATTATAATTATTATTTTCCGATAATCAAACATTTGTAAATTCATAACATAATTTGATTTTCAAGATTGCTTAAATGGTTTTTCTTTCATTTAGTTATAAAACAAAACTTAAATATAAACATATATATTGCATTACTACGGAAAAATTTGTTAACATATTATAAAAAAAAAATTACACACTTTTTCAGACAGCACCAAATGTTACATTAAGTACGTATAATTAAAAATAATACTTTTAATTGTATAATGTTTGGAAGAAGACTATGGAATACTAAATAAAGTAAGTTTTTGCATTTTAGCTTTACTTTAAGGTAATAATAAACTAAATGACTTTGAAATTGTAGTGTAAAATATACCTTTCAAAGACGGAATTCTGTTGAAACGTCAAGATAACAATGTAATTGAATTAAGAGGAATTAAAACATGGGCACTAATCTCAAGAAGTTTATTTTAAAATTATAACCCTGTTTGGCCAAGAAAGCAAGATTATTAATATTATGCAGTAAGTTTCGATTGTTGAGGCGCTCGGTCATTAATTCACAAAATTCCAACCTCCTGTCAAAATCACCCTCATTCAATTCGTGTGAAAGTGTAGTTTTAAGGGAAAGAAATTCTAATTGCATTGTATTTTTTATCGCCATACAAAATAATTTGTTTAATAGCGTTTTTAATTTTTGGTTAAACTATATATCCAACTTCCTTAATAATAAACAGAGAGAGGCATCATATATGGAATGACTCGTCTCACCATTCAATAAATCAGTTTTAAAAAATATACCCAATATGAGATCTCTGATAATAAGCTATCATTTCAATTTACTATTCCCAGATTGGCACAAACTTATCTTCAGTATTATGGCAAGCATAATATATCAGATTGTCTGTGGTACTAGAAGCTTCTCAGTGTGCAATGTGTCAAGATAATGCTGGTTGTATGCTAAATTATCGTTAAATTATATAAGAGATTGCGTAATAAAGCCCATTGTTTAAGCAAACGACGTTGCGCAAGGAAAGACATTAGAGTAAGTGGTCTAAATGGCCCTAGTGATAGATTTATTATATTTCACAACAGAAATGTCCTCTCTTAGTATAAGCACATAAATGCATAATGTATATCCAATTTCTGCCTACACATACAACGTATAAGTTACCGTAATAGCTTATTTAGTTATCATTCTATTAATATTCAACAGTTCTGAATTGAAAATGACCTTAGGTTAGGTGGATACTTTTCTGGCGACTGCGTTCATTACCTAAATGCTGATTTTTTTAAAGACATGTTACAAAACCATACCTAAATTTAAAATCGATAATTGATGATGTGTAAGTGCTAATTGTTTAAACTCGTTTGAATAAATTGGACTTTCCAGCAGATGCTTATACATCATATTTGTAAGCGGGCATGTTTTGAATTGAGAAAATTAGTGGCTAAATGGGAGCGTTGTCTATATACATGCTATAAGATTCGATATCTCAGTAAAACCAAATATCTGGTATGTCGAATGGCTAAATAAATATTCTGTAGAAACTATTTGTTTGTCTATATTTAATCCGTAAATAACGTTAAATATTGTAATTTAATTTAAGTTCAGAACAGAAGAAAGTTATTTGGAAACTACTTGTGTAGATTTCCTACACACAATTCCAGTTCATAAGTTATTGTTATTAACAAAGGCCTGGATCCCTATTCTAATTCTGGGAATTTTTTTTTATAAAAAATGTTTCGCAAATTAAAATGATTTATGTTGACAAAAATCAGAAATAGGTTCTGATAAATACGCGGTTATCGGATGGTTGATTCATTCATGAGGACCACGTAATTTTTTTATGTATTTTTCACTGTAAACTGCGAAATACACAAAGTGGAACACTCACATTAGTAAACTAGTTAATTTTAATCGGATGGATATGTAAAAAAAATCACTCATATCAGTAATTTATTCCCAAATAGCGTTTTAGTTTTCACTGCATCTTTTATTTCCCTTCTTTTAACTTAAAAATCGTCTGCAATATGATGACTATTTCTTAACCATTTTAGAACTACTGACTCGGGTTCCTAATCTTTTAGACGTAATGCAATTGATAATCATTATGTTTCAAATATTCTCTACTGTCAATGTGCTCCTTTTATGTGCAAACTGAATTCACGAAGCTATAAACCCTTTTAGCTTCAGCAAAACTTACAGCAATGGTTTTTAAAATAAGTTTAGCTTTATGAGTTCTTTTTGAGATTATGTAACTTTCAGAGTTCATCAAAAAATTATCCACAAAATCCGGTATACTGACTAATACCAATCTGCTACTCGAAGATACTGAACTAGTTAATCTTCTACTTGTCCATGTTTCCCAAATTTTTTTCACAACATAAATAATGGGATATTGGACTATTGGACTGTTGATTTAAGAGATTTGAATTTTTTGAATTTCTTTCCATCTTTTTCCAGCAAACTCCATCTTAAACATTCTAATGTTGTAATTGTTCCCCAAATCAAATGTTCAGACTTAAGCAAGTCCAAATTTCCAAATGTATCGATGGATATGCTTGTCACACAGTTGCTTTTAAGCTACGCAGCTCCCAATGATCCAGAAACAACCAATTTTAATGATCGTTTTTCCAAACTGCTCTGAGATCTTAAAAATATCGCTTTGATTTGATTGACAAAAAATTACATAAATTTTATCAATAAAAAAATTGAAATAGTTTACTACTTCAACGCTTTTTAACAAATTATCTCAAATAAGCCAAATACGAAAACTTAAATAGTGCCTCTAAATCCTCTGGGCTCATTTTTAGCTTACCAAAAATTCTTCACACAGAATGTAAGCATTCTCTGTCCTCTCATTACACAGCCTGCAGTTGGTCTCTCCAATGTTGATCCCCATTTTCTGTAGGGGTACAGTGTCCTGTTAGGAGACCTATTACTGAGCAGCAGTAGTTCTTCAGCCTGTTTTATTGATGGTCCCTTAATAAAGGTCTTAGCATGAATCTGCCTGGTACGTGTTCTTTCTGCTTATCTGCTCTCGTGCTGTGTTTTTAGACACTCCTAAAACAGGTTCTGGGCCTATATACTTATGAAGCAGATGGTTCCATTCTTGCTAACTCATCGATTTTTTTTTCGTTTCATTCAATTGCCGAATCCCCGACCCCCACAGCAAAGTGACTTTTTTGCCGTCTGTAGAGCTATTCAGTTCTCGAATACATTCCCAAACCAATCTTGGTTGCATTTTGAGGTTCACTAGTGTCCTCAGTATCGCCTGGCCGTCTGTAGCAATATAGATTCGCTTATTTTCTAAGTCCTCTGATTGATTTCTATTGCACAATGCATATTAATATGCCTCTACTTGGAAAACAGTGGCATATTTTTCTAGTGGAATGATAATCTGTGCTTATCACCGTGAAAGAGAAATGGGATAATCTTGCACAATCATTTCAGCATATATCAAGAGTAAGTTAATTCATATCGTAATGTTATCTTCTTAATTCCTAATTTGTAGAGAATTGTACGAAATGTATGTTAAATAACAGAAATTCCTTTCCCGAAATACTGGTAGCTATAAGTAACATTTATTACAACCACTTCAACCATGGCTCCAGAAATGCATGCGCCTACATTGCACTTCATGTTGTACTAATAGATGTGAAAGAAGTGAGTGTTGGATAACTTTAAAAAAATTAAAACGATTTCATCCTTGAATGACAGAAATTACCTCAAATCAACATAAGGATACAGCTTAAAACAGTAAAAGCCGAACATGAAAGTATAGATAGGAAGAACTCTTTCACGGATGAGAACGATGAACTTTATTGCAACTGTAGAAGTGCCATTATGCTAGTTTTGTCTTTGGAATAATTTGAAATCTGCTTTTTATTAATAATATTTTATTTTTTATGAGATGTGTTTTAGTCATGAAAGTTATTTTTGTTGCCACTTTGAATTTTTTTTTTAATTTTTAGTATTTTAATAACCTTAAAGTAATAACTGGTGTCAATTCACGGCTTGAAAACTTTCTACCGCATATGCGGCTGGATTTTCGGGTTGCAATGCCGAGTGCCAAAACAAGCCATATTCACGATTAATTAAATATATGAAGTATATCTCAACAATGATTTATCTAAAATTTTAGAAATATAGGAAAAAATGATAATACAACGGTAAGTTTTTTCTTCAATAATGTATCTGATTTGACATTGCAATAATCCCGGAAAAAATCTACGAAAAAAAATCGACGACAAAACCTTCGCGGATACTCTTCGTTTCCTGTTGTTCTAACAAGCAAGGTCACCCAACTAGTCACTCCGATTTGAAAAATTTTGCAGGCATGTAGAGCAGTGAAAAATAATCGACCCGTATTTTTTATTTAGCTGTTGATATTCACTTCTTGTAGGCGAGATATAGACCCCTAAAGTTACACCCCTAAAATACATTTTCAACGATATCTTTGCAACTAGAAGAGATATCGATCTAAAAAAAGAAAATAGTCTTCTTGATAATTCGGACATTTTGGTTTAATAAGGAGAACGGTAGTCCTAGATGGGGGTTGTAACGGGTTAAAATAAGAAGACCACGTAAATTAGAAATTCATATTTTTATAATAAATAATAAAAGAAGGAAAAAAAAAAACGTCCGTACATTCACCAAATACTTCTAAATATATTTAAGACTACATGTTTCTGCGTACAAATGCCCTCTTCAAGTGTTCTACAAGTCAAAAAAACAAAATACATTGAAATAGAATGCAGTGATAATATAAAGTTATACTATTAATATAATAGGTTTTTAAATTTTGAAAGTTATAGTAAGTTGACCGGATTATATGCAAAGTGCATATATTTTATTTTTTGCATATCTTTAATTATAATCTATATGTAGACGTATTACACTAATTGAAGTTAATTAGCGCTAATTAGTGATTGCATATATTGCATATTAGGCATTCTATGCATATTTTACAAAAGTACATATATTGCATATTTAAGCTTTTTCTTATCCTTTCTATTAGTAAAAATTCCTAGTAATTCCTAATGTAGATCGACAACCGACAATTCTCAGAACGATAAATCTTTTACATTGGTTCTCTAATACTTTTTCCAAGAACTCACGTGTTTAATTTCGTCTAGCAGAAGGGATGTGTAAATACGTTTCATTATTATAATTCCCAAATAAACTATTCATTCATTGAATATCTTTGAGCGAAACAGCATGTAATTGTGTTACGTTTTTAATTACTGTGCGTACATAGAATGAGTATAGCGAACAAAATTTCTTTATGGATTAAGCCATATCCTGAACTGGTAAAGGATGGCGACAAAATATTTTGTCGAGCCTGCAGTAAACTGTAAGTTAATTTTACTAAAAGCTTTATAATTGTTTGTAAATTCTTTAACTTTTGATGTGAAATGACAATTGTTGTTGTAGGTGTCTTCTAAGAAAATACCTGATTGATCAACACGCTAAAACTCCATCACATATTGGAAAATGTGAAAAACTAAAGCGATCCGCATGTGTGCAACAATCTATACGTCAATGTGTAGCATCAACTTCACGAAACTCAGAACAAGAAGAATATAATACGGATTTGTGTAACACATTAATTTCGTCTAACATACCATTAGCAAGATTAAACAATGTTAATTTGAAATCATTTCTGCAAAAATATTACAAACATAATATACCTGACGAAAGTACCTTACGAAAAAATTATGTCACATTTTGTTACCAGCAAACAATAGCAGAAATTCAACAATTGGTAGGGAATAATTTTATTTATATCATGGTAGATGAAAGTACGGATAAGTGTGGCCGTTATATTGCCCATTTATTAATAGGAATTCTTCATGAAGATATTGTAAGTAAATCATATTTAATTTATTGTAAAGAACTTCAAAAAACAAATAATGTGACAATTGCCCAATTCGCTCAAGAAGGTTTATCGAATTTCTTTTTACCTGGAAGTATACCTTGTGAAAAAAAATTACTAATGTTGTCCGACGCTGCACCGTACATGATAAAAACCGCGCAATTTTTTTTTTTTTATAGTAACATTATTCATACCACTTGTTTAGCTCATGGGTTCAATCGTGTAGCCAAAGACATTAGGAATCAATTCCCTTTGATTAATGATTTAATTAGCAATGTCAAAAAAGTATTTTTAAAAGCACCTTTACGAATCCAATTTTATAAGGAGCGACTTCCCGGTGTTAAGTTGCCTCCTGAACGATTATTACGAGATGGGTCATTGGTTAGAGCTGCAATTTTTTCACGATAATTTTGAGGAATAAAAAATGTAATTCTTGAAATCACTGCTGACTGCATCGCTCTAGAAAACTGTAAAAAGATAGTAATATCAACAGAATTGCTACAAAATCTTTTGTACATTACGTCAAATTATAGCTTTGTTTCAAGTTCCATTCGTAAACTAGAAACGCAAGGGATGTCGCTCTCGGAATCAGTCGAAATAGTAGACGAATTTGATATGCTATGTAAAGAAGGTTAAGGGTACAATAGGTAATTCTATATACGATAAATTTAAAAAAGTGATAAATAAAAATGCGGGGTATTTGAAATTGGGAAGTTAAGAAAATTTTGGAAGGCGAAACAGTGAACGATTTCGACTTTAATTTTAGTTTAGAATGTATTGCAAAGTTAAAAAATGCACCAATTACATCTGTGAATGTTGAAAGAAGCTTTTCTATTTCGAAACATATGTATTCTGATAGAAGACAAAACTTTCTTTTACACAATTTTGAAAAACATTTAATTATAAATTGTTTTAGAAATATGTTGTGAAAAAAATTTGTGCAATAAAGTTAATGTTTAAATTTCTGCTCTTATTTATTTTATGTAAAAAATTTGCATATTGTCGCAATTTTTTTGCATATATGCCCCAGGTTTATGCATATTTTCTCAAAAATCGATGCATATATATGCGCATATATTCCAGTTTTTCTTTGCTTATAATCCGGTCTCTAGTTATAATATGTAATAATATTAACTAAAGGCCGTTTTGCTATATTGCGATTGGTGGAAATTTAAGGGATCTGTATCTCGCCTACAAGTGAATATCGGCAGCTAAAAAGACATACAGAACAATTATTTTCCATGGCAAAATTTTATCAAAATCCGAGGTGGTCAGTCGGGTGACTTTGCTTGTAAGATAACATCTCGTTGCATGATCCTACCTGTACTTGGAACATCGTCGTAGTTTCATCCAACATCTGTACTCGTATCGCAAGCATCTTGCTGCCCTTCTTCGGAGTGGCCGGTGGCGTCCTGATACCCCCGTCTACGCCGGCAGGAGTCGAATGTGAATGGTGCATTCCAGTAGCGCCGATGACACCCGCTCCTGTACTACCAGCATTGGACAACTGACCCGTGGATCCGCTGGTGTTCCGGGTGCCCTCCATAATTTACCCGCGCTAATGACACGACTGCACTTTCGTTAAACCTGTAAGACGAAAAAGGAAATTAGAACGAGCCTTATCGCGACATTACATTGTTACATGAACGAGTAGGATTGTGGGAAAGGAGAGAACAATGGGACGGCGAACAGGTTCGATGTGGCCGTTTTCTTCCGGAAGCAATTAAAATAACAACTCCGTATAAAATTGGGCCGGGAAAATATGTGTGTAGAAGAACACATATAAGAGATAGGAAAGATTAGTAGTACCCATGTTAGGCGAGTTTTATTAACATCTTTCTAAGACATGCATGTGGAGAAACGAGTTCTGGAAAGAAGCGGTTGTTTTTCGAGTCATCATTAACAAGCGATTGCGGTTTCTTTTCCCTTATATAACAGGTGTTATTTTTCTTAGAAAATAACATCTCGAAGTAGGTTTTGTTGTGTTTCCAAAAGCACTTATACAAGCAGAAACATAGAAGAACCCATTCAAAGAAAAAACTAGAATCATTTCCTGTTATATAAGGATTTGGTCAAGGTATAATATTATTTTTATAAACATAAATCGCACTGCTGTTATCGTAAATCCGGATAACTTTGAAACAACTTTTACAGATGTTTCTTGTAATACCCTGATTATTTTTTTTTTAATTTTAGACCTAAACTTTCCACAAATTATTATTATTGTTATTTACTAGGAAAAATTGTATTCTTTGTAGTTTTCGCCGTCATTCACCGCAGATCCTTCGTATCACAGCAGGGCTTCAAGCAGTATATTTCATTCTTTACTTGAGTGAATGAAGGCGTTGTGCATGAAGCAAATTTCTCATATCGCCTTCACGCGTGAATATTGCAGTGCGAACCGACGAAAGAGTGAAATGAACCTTATTCTCAAGTGACTGTGCGCATTGCGTACGCACTACCTAATATCTACTTCGTGAAAGATCGCGAGCGGGCAGTTCCGTTCATGGCATAGTTTTCGGAATTTTTTCAGTGTCGACATTTACACGTCACGAAATTTAAGAGATATTATAATGTATTTTAAAATTTGTATGGTTGAAAACAGCACTTATCAAAATAAATACAGCAACAATTTTCAATTTTAGGTGGTTTATTATTACAACGAATAACATTTATAATACTAACAAACTAAACCATGAAATAAAACTAAGACGTATGCATATAATGTTACCTTTGAATCGTATTTTTTTTAATATTGGAAGGGCTTAGCGGGGGAAAAGGATGATTTTTTTGAATGTTAATTTTTTTCTTTTGTTTAAATATCGGGAGAGAAGGTGCAATAGAAAAGTTTCAAACTATTTTTTTTTAAAAATTGGATAGGATGAGCGGGGGAGGATGATGTTTTTTTAATGACAATCTTTTTCCTTTTTTTTTTAATGTTTCTAATCATAAATTTTTTAACATTGGAGGGGTGAGAGGGGGAGGATGATATTGTTTTTAATGCCAAGCTTGTTCCTTTTTTTTTTAAAAAAAAACATCGGGAGAGAGGACGCAATAAAAATGTTTTGAATCATATTTTTTTTAACATTGGTAGAGGTGAGAGGGAGATGGGATGATGGTTTTTTTTAGTGACAGTCTTTTTCTTCTTTTTTTAAACACCGGGAGAGAGGACGCCTTGAAAATGTTTGAAATAATATCTTTTTAACATTGCAGGGGATGAGAGGGGGAGGAGAGTGAATTTTTTGAATAATTTTTTGCGTTTTTTGAAACATCGGCAGAAAGGATGCAATAAAAATATTTGAAATCATATTTTTTATAAACATTAACGTTGCATTTCCTACTTCCGCCTTCTTGCTAAGCAAGGGAAACGAAGAAGCTTGGTACAACATCTCACACCGCTGTTCAAGTTCTCTCCGTGCACCTTCTATTTAGTTACTACGTTTGTTGTGGGATATTGTCACGTGAGGAACCTCCAATATCGAATGCATTTTCCCGTTTTACCTGACCCCGTCAGGAGGAGTTTTATTGCATCGATATTTTTCCTGTAAAGGGTTTTACCACAGTAGCGTCAAGCCGGCATTCATTTTGTTTAATGGCGTCATCTTTAGGTCACTGGACCTAATTTGCTTTGATTTAAACCAAGAAGGTGAACGAAGTACCTAATTTGCGAGACCAAATCCAGATCGTTGAATTCACCTGCACCGCGTACAGGGGAGCAAGTGTACCACGCCAATGACACCAGCGTAATGCGCTAAACACCCTCCCGGACGCATACACCGACACCTATCAAAGTTACCAGCTAAGTCTTTACTATAGTTTATTTTTTTCTTTCTTTTTCTTGCACCGAATTAAAATTTGAAAGTTATTATTTTGTTTAAATCCTATCGCGTGATAAAGACCTTGCAGCCAATATTACTAACTTAGATTAAGATTCAAATTTACATTTCTTAAATATCTTCATAATTATTTTTTCTTTAACTTTGTTCATTGCACGATCATTAGCTATAATTTTAAATTATTACTAAGTATAGAGGTTAAGACCGAACACCAATGTATTGTCATCGCAACAGATGTTAAGATTTGTATTTCATTATATTGCATTGTATGTTATTATTTTGCTCTTATTTGTAACAAATATACAGTGTCATCCAAAAATTTGTGTTTAGAATAAATTATTTCGATCCGATAAGACCTTCGAGTTTGAGAGCGAACGAACCCCGTAACAAAATGTTTTAAATCATATTTTCTTAACATGGGAAGGGGTGAGAGTTAAAACAAATCATCCTCCTCCCCTCTCATCTCTTCCAATATTAAAAAAATACGATTCGAAGTATTGTAATGCCTCTTCTCTCCCGATGTTAAGAAAAAGAGAAAAATTATCATTTAAAAAAATCATTTCCCTCCCCTCTCACCCCTTCCAATATTAGAAAAATATAATTTGAAGTATTTTAATGCGTAGAATTTTTAAAAATAGAAAAACCATATGTTCAACTCAAATTCAACTGGTATTGTATTTGGCGTCAAAACGTCCCGGCGTCGAAACGTCCCATTCCGCGTCTCACTTAGGTGTCAGGTTTACTTTTCCGCTGTTGTACATGTTTACTTTGTCGCTTTTACACTTGCAACCGCCTCTCGTTATAAACTCCATATAATGCGCGTTTTAAAATTTAATAAAATTTATTTACCTACTGGAATGAATCCCTATATATAATCGTTCAAATGTATTTCTTTTCAAATCTAATTATTAAACACTGTTTTTTAGCCAGGAATTATATTTTAATTAAAAAATAATAATTTAAAATATTAAACATTATTTTATTTTTTGTTTAAAATTAAATAAACAGTGTATGTATTGCTTAACAAGTGTCCTTTCTGTGTCTAGTGTTCTGTTAGAAGTCCTGTTGGGATACGAAGATGATTCCTACTGAGCTGCAGTAGTTCTTCTCTGATGGTCCCTCAATAAAGGTCTTATCATGACTTTGCCTGATTGTATTATTCCAGTGTTCTTTTTGTTTACCTGTGACTCAACTTCTTGCCTACTCTCGTGCAATGTTTTTAGACACTCCTAGAACATGTTCTGGGCTTATATAAGAAGCAGATGATACGCTTCTTGCTAACTCATCGACTTTTTCGTTTCCTTCGATTGCTGAATGTCCGGGCATCCTCAGCAAAGTAACTTTATTACGGTCTGGAGCGCTACTCATTTCTCGAATACATTCCCAAACCAGTCTTGATTGCACCTTAGGATCACTAGTGCCCTTAATATGACCTGGCTGACTGCCGCTGTGTAGATCCGCTTGATTGTATTGTTCCAGTGTTTTTTGCAGTGACGGCTCGTGAGTTATGAAAGAGGGTGGGCACAATATAAGAACTTGCCTATTTTTTGTACATAAAATCCATTCTCCTATTTTTCATGCTGGAAAAGACGTCTATGACTTTGTTGTAAAAATGCGTTCAGTCGATCTTCTGACATTGTGCTTCTCAGAAAAGTTTTAATGCATTTGAGGGTGGAAAAACATCGTTCACATACTACTGTCGACATGGGGGTTGTACAAATAATATCCAACAGTTTATATGTTTCCGTCAAAACTTTTTTTAAGTTGTTGTGTGTTATGAACACTAAAAGCGGCAAAACACCACCTACATCTACGTCACACATGTCCTCGCGCTTATAAATTACCGAAAGTTCACTTTTCAATTCTACGCTGTCCAACATAGGATAAAATTTCACATTTTTTTTATACACATAATTAACCGACGCAAAATATGACGATTTTTTCCACATCTTCGTTGTACTTAATTTTATGTCGCAAATAAACACTATTCACGTATGTCCACTTTGCCTAGAACATTAAAATCCAGGCATGCATTTATGTGAGACACGGAATGTTCGTGTTTTTTTACCCTCTCTGCGATATGCTTTAAATCATTTAACCCTTGTTTATTCCACGCACTGACCTCTTTCTTAAAAATTAAGCAGATAGAACAAAATAGTTTATTTGTTAGTGAACATCCGCACATCCACTCATATTTTTTGAAGATCAGGAATAGGCCTTCCTTTCTCTTTAATTAAAAGTTTTCCTCATATGAGAGCGGGTTTTTTTTTTTTAAGATTTTGCACTCAATTAACTTCATCATCATTAATGATAAATGTCATTTCAAGCCTTTGAAATGACACATACGCGGTACGCGTTGAACACGATGCAGTCGCAACGAATGCAATACGTTAACTGAGGATACGGCATTGCGTGCCCCGAAGCGACCGTATAAGCGCATATAGCGAAGATAAACGGAGCCGTCCGATTCATAGTCCAAATAGGTACATCGGAAAGAGTGCCCCGGAACATAGTACGCTTCACATAGCGTTCGCATATACGCTAGCGTCTGCAGTGCGGAAGGAAACTTTGATACCATCGTTATAAAAATACGTAAAAATAATAAAATAAAATAATGTACTAAATTACATGCGAATTTCTTTCTGTGTTTATCTTGGTGGTTGGAAGGGCACGTGCTCTTGTGCGCTTTAGTACCAGCCGCCACTGAGTTTTTGCGTTTCTCTTTGACCCAACTTCTTAACTGCTCTCGTGCTTTTACAGCTAGACTATTTTCGAAATGTCAACGCTACTTGTCATGCAGCAAGGCAAGTAAGAGTTGTTAGCTTTGACCACCTGATATTACATCCTACGACTTTTTTATTTGTAATCCAAAAAATAATATTTATCAGAACCGTTTACATAATAATTACAAATGAACAATTGGTAAATGTTTCTGAATACATGAAAAAGAGCGTACATGCTTGCATAATTGCCGATTCTCACTTTGAACACAGTATGTAAGCAGTGCTGGTATGCTAAGGAATTGTTAATTCTCAAATTCTTGGTTTCGTTATATTTTATTGTAGATTAGAGCTATAGGTACGAAAAGCATCCATCCATTATTGCCCATTTAATATCTTGATACGACATAAATGTGTAGTTTTTTTTTATATATATCATTTATCTTCTATACCTACATTAAATAAAAACCTGTTATCAGAAATATAGTATAGACAGTTACTTTGAATGCACGCATGCATTACGTGGAATTTTGGTGCGCCACCAAATTGACGTTAGTGCATATTAAGTTGCATACGTATAATCAAATAAAAAGTGCACGTTACTGTACTTTGTTGTCTAACTTCAATAGAAACAGTGGACGTAAATATCGATATGCACTTCGCGGAAAGTAGAATGGGATCAGGACAGACTCATTCGATCTCACTGTATAACCTTGTACATAAGGGAAACTGCAACAAAAAGTAGCAGCCTTTAAACTGCTAACCAAAAGTAGCAGTACCAGGTTGTAGCTACTAAAGCAAAATAGCAGTTTTTACACATCACTGTAAACAACAAAACTATATGCGTACGTATTTTCTGTCAAGTACTTTGCAGTTTCTGTATGTAGGTCAAGTTTTAAAATGTAGATGTCACGTGTAGATTTTAATAAGTAATTAGCCATCTTACCACTCAACCCTGACCTAACTAAATATTCTCTTTCTACCTTTGTACAAATATACTTACTAAATGTAAATTTATAATACATAATAATTCTTGGAATATTTTTATCAATGGAAAATTATATCTTTTGTAAACACTTCTGGATAAATTTGTCACGGCTATACGCAAATATGTCGTTTTATGTGTTAGTTCCACGGAATACAGGTTTATGTAGGATGTAGATATTTCGTTCATTAGAAAATAACACTGGTTAACTAAATTTGATATGTTTCATTCAATTTACAGTAGTATATATTACATTTTAAAGGGAGATAATACTCATTCAGTATTTCTCATAAGGAGAAAAAAGATATAAGCAATAATAATAAACATTAGACAGCTCAGATGCAATATGAAACCTGAAATTTCTTGCATAATAAAGTAACAAGTAAAATACAAGTAAACAACCAACCTTGAATAAAAAATCAACCTACACATTCATATACCATGCTTGTCTTTTTTTTATTTTCAAATGAAATTACAGAGGCACCACCCACATACACGGTGTTCGTTCTTCGTTTAATTTACATGACGCGAAGCAACAAGCACCTCAAAAAAAAACAACAAATTGATTGAAACCAATAATAATAGGTCATATTAGAAAAATCTGCCTGGAAACAATAAACGAATAAAAGCAATACATGCAAACAGACATACTGATGTAATTTCCAGTTTTAAATATGCTTCGTTTTTGCGGGGGTCTCTTACGGGTCAAAAATAAACCTTCGAGTAGCGCAACTTCTTCGCCGTGACTGGTTTTTTATTAGGTTGTTCGTTTTTACACTTAAACGAGCGCCTGTTCGCCATAATTATGTATGTATGTGTATGTTGAAAGCACGGCGAATGTGTGAAAAGTTATCTGGCGTAAATTTCGCAATAAAGATAAGATTGTAAAACAAAACGATAAGACTTCTTTTTACATTATACAAAAATGGATACTGTCAGTTGCTTTTTTGTTTGTTTTGTATAATGATTTGTAATTGCACTTTTAATGTTGTTATAGCCATCGATAATTTATTCTTTTACTTGAAGCAAGGTATTATTAATTATTCAATGAATTATTTTCTTGTCCCATTGTTAGAACGAAATCGCAAAAAAAAATGTGTATATCTAATAAAACTATGTTCGAATTAAATTTTTTAAATTGTTTATATCTAACAATATGAATATTCCGAAAAATTCGCAATAGGCTCATTAGCATATAACAGTAAAAGCACACAGAATAATAATAATAATAATAATAATAATAAGATTGTTTATTATCCTAAATTATAAAAAACTTCCACAGTGGCATGATATAACACATAAATCATATTTATATAAATAAATAAATACAAGCATATTAAAATATTAAAATACTTAGTTTTGTGTCTTAAAATAAGACATCTAATAATAATCTAATAGTAAGAAGAATAATCACATTAAGAAAGACAAAATAATCAGGAATACTATTATTATATGTGAATTAAATTAAATAAAAAAAAATCGAATCAAGATAAATCAAATCATTACTGATAAAAATACTGGACGTGATATCAATAATCTACATTCATTGAATGAATTGTCATCGACAGAACGAAATGTGGTATTGTTGTGATGAAATATTATTTAAAATCTTTGATTAAGTAATAACAAGACTCATTATTACAACAAATTATTTAATTAAATTATTCGATTATATTTTCATACGTTCAGTAAATAATTTTGTTAATAATATGAATATGAACGAATATATTGCTGTGTTTTTTTCAGAACAAAATGCCCGGAATTTCAAAATTTTATTTTTATTTATTATTATTATTAAATTATGTTTTCAATTTATTTATTATTTTGCTTGTCCGTACACATTTTTTTTTTCTTTTTCTGTTTTTTTCAATATAATAAATAAAATAATATAGTAGTTTTTATTCACCCAGCGACCTCTCTGATAAGTGAAAGAATACTGTGAAAAGTGACTTCCTACCTGCTAGGTGGCACGGGACGCTTCTAGGGGCACCAAATCGCCTACCAAAACAGTAATCCAGGCGCTTGCTAACGAATAGGTAGTTCTCCTACCTAACAGACGCACCCCCAAAGCCCCTTCTCGGATTATTAAAATTTATATATTTTATATATATTTATAATTTTATAAATTTATAAATAGTAATTATCAAATGTCGTTGTAAAAAACACCATACGTACAAATAAAAGAATGTTTTAACACGAAACAAGCTTTATTCTTTATTTCTTTACCAAAATGGTATGTTTTACCACCATTGAGGCTCTTAAATCTCAGGTACGTATGTTGGAATCGTAAATACTATATAAAACAATTTATTTAATACAAAAATAAGTGTTCAAACTTTCCTGGCACTTAAAATGAATGAGGTTTAAAAAGAATAAATTTAAAATTCAGAGCCATCTACCCGTAAATAGCAGAAACTAAATGTAATAGGAAACTATCATCTGAATTATCGATATTTGTTAAGAATAACTATTTTATCACCCCTTAAATATTAAAAATTCCTAAAATAACTAAAAATAATGGCGGTTCATATAAATCTAACCCCAAATTAACGTATAGTCAACATAAATTATAAAAAAAATCTTATTTCTGGCTAATATTGAATTGAAACTAATTAGTTATACGACGGGCCCCCCGTATCGGTCAATAGCATGGAATGGTATTCTGGCCGGGATTCTTCGTAGGAAATTTTATAGGAAATTCTTGACAAATTTATAGGTAAAAGTAAGGATTTAATTATTCAGGAGTAATATCGATACTTTTTTAGGTAAATACTTCGTGGAACCTTCATATTTTTATATATAGTGTGGCATAAAAATCGTTATAGAAGTTCGATATCAGCCATCGTCTTTCGTAGGTACAGGCAGAATGAGGATTTAAACTAAAATTACCAGTAATCAGCCTTCGATTGTTATCGCTATCAGGCAAGCCAACATTAATTTTGAATAGGTACCCGTAACTGACATTAAGATACCGTTATCTACTCCACTTTGAGAGAAATACAGCAAAAGTTACCAAACAGACATTCCGAAGAATGAAAAATCTCTCCGAGCAAAATTATAATAAAAACATAAAAATATACCAAGTAAGCTTGATTCAACATAGAAAATGAAGTTTACATTATAATTAAGGCTATACTTAGCAGCTATTGCTAAGATGGTCCATTTTTATAGTCATTCTTAACAAATTCAAAATTTGCCTGTAAAGTAGGCAACCGAATACGCGCTTCAACTTTCAATCACTTCTTCATTTGGCTTTGAAACCTGTTTTAAATGACTCTAAATTATATTCCATACTCCTGATTCCATAGCAATATATATTGTTATTTTTACGTACAATTTTCATACAATTATTTACGATATGAACGCAATAAATTCTTGAATGATACCTTCGTCGTTAGTTCAATGATTTGCAGTTTATTGCAAAACGAATAGATAGCTAGGTACCTTAATGAAAGATGTACGGCAGTGATCGAATTACCAACTTACACCGCGGTCGCTGAATGAGTGAGAATCTGGCGTGTGGCCCCTAGAGGGCACACATCTAAACTCGTAATCTCTTACGGTTAATTGTTTAGACAAATTCTTTTGATGTTTTTTGGTAATCACCAATGCTTGATACGCAATCTTTTAATATTACTTTTACTGCAATCCAATCGAATGAAGCTGCAACGCTTACTCAATAGTGAATTGAGTGAATGAAATGCGATTATTATATATAATTATATTATGAGGTTCGAATCCTGCGTGAGGAGAAATTTTTTCTTGGGAAAAAATCCTCTAATTATTACAGTTATTAGCAGAAATATATTAATTCGTTAGTTATTTTGTAACACTGTGACTGCTCGTCATAAGTTTTCCAAAAAAACAAAAAGTCAAGTTTTCAATACGCATTAATGTATGTACCTAACTACAAATTAAAAATAGGCACTTAATGTTTAAAATTCTCCACGAAGGTAATTATTAACAACGAGCAGGTGATCAGCTAATCGTTTAAAAAAAAAGCCTTTTTTCACGTGCAAACTCGACAACGCGCTAAAATTCGAATCAATCACGCGCCATCTACAGCAAAAGCAGAACTTAAAACCGCTTATATATAGATTTCGAGTAGCTATTGTGGCGCTTATGTGCGGCAGCGTTAATCGACTTTTGTGCCCACTTGAAATTCTAATTCTTTCATATAGGTCGCATAAAAAGTAGAAAACTGCAGGAGAAGGCTGGTTACACAATGGAATCTGCCGAACATCAAATCGATATATACGTACACCTACTTATCAAATGCTCCTGAAGATTTATAATTTAGGTGTCTGCATTGGTTGTTCGTATCATATAGGAATAAACGATCAATAAGGGAGATCAAAAAACAATAATGAAATGGATTCCCTAATCCCTAATATGTCATTAATGCGATGAAGATGAAAACAAAGTTGGACAAATTAGGTTAATTGAACTAAAAGTGAGATCACGAATGACTCTGGAGAATAGATTGCTGTAACCTAATTTCCTCTAAATCTACTGAGTATCTTTAAAGTAATGAACTCCTTTAATTTTCTCTACGCAAATACTCAAAAGAATTAAAAAGACTTCCTTGCTTTCCCAAACGTTGTTAAACTTTTTGAACTTATTCTTCAAAACGTTGACTTCAAGAAATGTGAACTTATAACACATTTAATAGTTTTTACTTCGATGAAAATGTCCAAATTTGCACCATTTCCCAACGTCACTCTCGCTAATTACTATTTTCGTTTGAATTTTCATTTGAAACCGTGCTAGGGCTAGTTATTGTAAATGCATTTTTTTTTTTTCGTGATATACCTTTTTCTATATTCTGTTAATATAAACAAATTAATTAGTCAGGTGGGGTTAGAGAAGTATGTCTTTCGACAATCCAATAATTGCAATAATCCATAATTGTCAAATCTGAGAATCGTGGTGGTAAATCTACTATCCGATTATGAAAGGATTTATGCAATAATTTTATCATTCCCATTGTCTTATGGAGTGTTGCATTATCTTACTGGAAATATCCATAGCGGAGTACACCAGCAACACTTTCTAATTGTATGACCTACAGCATAAAATAGAGCCTATATGTTTAGCATGGATAGTAGACGGATCTATGCATTCATTGCCGTCTTCGAAATATATAAACACAGATGTGCGGTCTCTGTGTTTTAAATGGAAAGAAGAAGGCAGTAAGTAAATATAGAAAAACATTAAAATATAAAATAGAGGCAAATAAATACATCAAAGGCGCACACTTATGCTTGCCGACTTACATCGTTTAGCACAATTCGAAGTTTTCAGTTGCTTACCTTAAATATAATATTGTATACGAACAGATGTTGTTTTCTTTACACATCCCTACAGCTTTACTAAATATGTTTGTGTTTTTTAATCTAATTGATTCATAATGATTGTTTTCATATCTATTTTTAAAACGCCGCGGCTTCGTTTTTCGATATTAACATAATGAAAATTAATATATATACGGTAACCGGTATAAATATTGCAACATATGGGATTTTTTTATTATTATTAAAATATTAATAATTTTTTTTTGGGGGATAGGTTGTGCATGTTTGGGAACCCCAAAATTTATTTTGACATACGTCAGGTGACCACTAGTATGGCGGTAAATTTAAAAAATGTGTTATGAATTTCCGAAAAGTGAGATTAAATGACATGATGTCCAAAAAAATTATTTGAAAAAGTTGCTTGGAATTCAATGCTGAGGAAGTGGCTTGGAATTCAATTCTGAGGCTGTGTGCAAATTTGTGTGGATATTAGAAAAAAAAAAATGAAAATCACAATTTTTCCAAATATTGTGTAATTGAATTACATATTTTCATTTTTCTCGTTTTTAGCAGCTCAACAGCAGTACTATTTCTAAATCTGGTTGATACTCAAACAATTTTATCAATTTTATCAATATGTAATTCAATTAATCAAGATTTGGAAAATTGTGATTTTTCAATTTTTTAAAGTATCTTTACAAAACTGTAAAAAGTTTTTCCGGGCTGTTGAGCCGTGGTCTTGTGGAATTACTTTCGTACGTTTCGTTCACATTTGCAGTGAACATTTTTAGTGGCGAGGTCGAAGTTTCCTTCGTGATGGGTCGTCGTTTAGTGACGTTTAGTTATCTTTACAAAAATTTGCATACCGCCTCAGAATTGCATTCTAAACAACTTTTTCAAATAACTTTTTTCGATATCATGTCATCTAACCTCACTTTTTGTAGATTCACAGCATATTTTTCATATTTACCGTCATAGTAGTGGTCACGTGACGTGTGTCAAAATAGATTTTGGGGTTTCTAGACATGCACCACCTATCTCCCAAAAAAGTTTTAGTATGTTTTAATAATAAAAAAATCCTATATGTTGCAATATTTATGCAGGTCACTGTATATAAAGTAATCGTTAATTATTAATTTAAACCTGCATTTTATATTTATACCTATCACTGCTGTTCGATTTACGACTAATTCAAATTTTGTATTTCTTTTGAAAAAATATTGTGAGACTTTTGAGGTAAAATCTTTGGAACTAGGGAATTTATAATCGAAATATTATTTTATCTTGTTATTATAATATTAATAAAAACACACTATTACTATAACCAATAAAAAATATTTCTGACGAGCGTAGAACTTCGTTCTAATATCTGACATAAAAATCGTGGTTTTGAATGCATCTTAGCTATATCTCTTTCATTATTTAATGTCAAAGGAGGAAGCCGGAGCGAATTAAGAAATTGATATGAAATCGTCAGACATCAATTAGATTAAAAAATATAAGCATAACGGAGATATGCTTTACTGATTTCAATATAACTGGATACCTTAAATATTTTCATGCGATCCATTTTGATACGTTCATTATTATTTGCATACGTGTAAAATGAATAAAAGTAGTAAACCCAGTGATATTGCTATTTATTGTATAATTAACATGCCTTTGGTCTAGTTCCTAGTCGTAGTTCAACTGTAAAATGAAAATACCTTTTAAAACCATTTAATAAGACCACAGTTATTCGAAATACTTCAAACATCAAATAAATTTATTCCTACCCAAAGATAACAAATATATAATAGATGCATTCAACTTCGCACATTAATAAATCCAGCCTAAGCTTTTTTAAAATAACAGACAGCACATCAGTGTTTACACATTTCGAAGCGGCCAGTTAATGCATAGATCTGTCTACTACCCACGCTAAACATATAGGCTCTATTTTACCCTGTAGGTCGTACAATTAGAAAGTGTCGCTGGTGTACATCATCATGTAATCTATCTAATAAAAATGAATCATTAGGATATCGTTCCGGATTTATGCTATTATTAAAAAAATATTAGACGAATAATCCGCCTGCGAGAAACAGCAAGCCAAACGCCTATTTTTTGAATTTTCACTAGACCAGATATGCATTGTTTGTTTACTTAAATATACAGACAAATGAAACGATGCTTCATCCGAGAAAAAAGGATTTGTCAAGAACGTCGTAGTTCCCAAAAACCATAGACAGTAAGTAATGTCGGGTTTCGTGATCAATGTGTAAGAGCTCTTGCACGCAATGATGGAAATTTTTGTATATCTTTTTTAAGAATTGTATGGCATGTTCCATATAAAAGTAGTGTTTGCTGTGAAAGCTTATGAATCCATTTCTTAGGTGATTGGGTTATTCGCTCCTAAACATCTGCTATATTTTCATCTGTCCATTTTAACGGTCTACCACTACCTGGTTTTCGGGACACAGACTCTCTTTCACGAAATTTTGCCATTGATTCTTCTACCCATTGCCGCAAACTGTCATATGTTACTGATAAATCTGGAAATTCCACACGAATTATTAAATCTTGCTTGGTAGTGCGGAAGTTGTGTACAGTATGTAATCTGTGTAATGTATCATTTCAAAATTTTCTGAATTTTATTAGATATATTAACGACAAATACATTCCTTTAATTACAATAAATTCTCTATAACTTCTTTTTGTATTCACAGTGAATGTAAAATAAATTTAAAGTATCCAGGTTAAAATAAGCTCCTTCAATATTTTTCATTATCTAATTCATAAGTTCCACAATAATATGCATCCATTTGAACACGCGACGTATAACAAACAATGATTATAACAATAATATTTACTAATAATAATAAATTGTTGTGATGTTAAAGTCATGACCCACCAGATAGAAATTATTCAGCCATTTGAAAGCGGTAATAAACAAAACGAGTAATTTAAAAGAAAACTACTGAAGATGGGTATAGGGAATGTTACAGCAAATCGGTGTAAAATTTAATTCTACATCCAAAAATACACAAATACACAGGGTGTTCTATTTGAAAAAATTAAGTTTTGCAACTTTCAAAATTCTTTGATAGGACACTAATTTTTAAACACCTTGTATAATTCCAATAAACTTTTTTATTACGTTTTGGGAAAACAATGTTAGTACTTGTTAATTTTAAAGTGGGAGACTTCTGACACTTAAACCAAGTGAGGACCAATCAATTACATATAACGATGTAAATGTCAAAATTTTAACAAAAATCGTAATATCTCAAAAACAGTTGAAGATAGGTATAGGAAACCCTAGTAGTAATCGTCGTAGAATTTTATGGTAAATTCAAAAATATAATAATATATAGGATGTTCTATTAAAAATAACAAAGTTCATGGAGACTTCCGGTTAACCGGAAGTGCAAAAAAGGTGGAAATATTTTAGAAAAAAAGTAAGTGCCAAGTTGTTGCAAACCCTAACTTTTTAAAACTGAGGAATTTCGTTAAGCCGGAAAACTTCTAACTAGCCACTGCCGTGGAAAACCCTGTATAGTATTGGTATAGAAACACTATACATTTTTTAAAAACATTTGGCATGCTTTGGAAAGAGCAATTAATATACAGGCTGTTCCGTTAAAAGAAAAATGAAGTAAATGCATTTTTCACACATGCCCGACGAATCTAACCTATGAATTATATATGAATATATCTTTGAGATAGATATGCAGAAGTATATGCAAAAGTTATACAAAATTTAATAAGAAATTCCAATAATGAAAAAGGATACAGGGCTTGTATTTCATTTAAATAGAGAAAAACTGATACCTGGTTTACGTATAAGCGTCAACGTTGCATTTATGAAAATATTTTATAAATGTAATTTAACTTTCAATAAATTACACATCTAAAGCTTGAGTTAATTCTGATTCTGATTATGTCAAATATTTTTCAATCAGTTAGAAGCTGGTCAGGAGCTACAGTTGAATAATTTTACAATCTAAAATTTCATACACCTGATATTTAATAAACTTTTACTCATTATAAAATATGATGCACTTCAGAATAAGTATATAACACATCAGTAAGAATACGCAAATAATGTGGACATGTGACGTATAAATACGTTTTATAATAAGTGTAAGTTGTCCATTCCGCATCGGCATAAAGGTCACCTTGTTACATATTAGAGTTATTAAATAATGTCGAGTGAATATGCTTTATCATATTACTCTGTTACAGTTTAATTCAAGGGTCATTTTATTATTGAAAGACTAAATGATGAAAGGATGTATAAATTGACTGATCTAAATCCTTATAGAAAAACATAAGTATTCTTATAACATCATCCTTTGTTATATAGCTACTAGATAATTATAGCAGAATAGATTTTGTCAGATATAACTATTGTTGAGTTAACCAAAATTATCTATTTAACAAGGAAAACTAATGTAATGGCTAATAACATCCATAATTTGACTCTATATGAGTAGTATATAAAGGAAAAAAGCAAGAAAAGTCAAGATTTAAAAAGCATAAGTAAAATTGGAAAGGCAATGTAAAAAGTAGAAATAAATAAAATATATAACAGACATTAAAATGGACAATAAACCACTGAATTAAAACAAACGACACTTTAAAATTATTTAAAAAATACGTTGACACTTCGCATTCAGAATATAAAATGATTCTGGAATGAACTTGAATTAAGTTAGAGAAATTTATCTAGAAATTGCAATACAATAGTGCCATCTATTATTGAAAAACTAAACTTAAAATAATACGCTACTGAAGATAGGGTGTCATCTCTCGAGTAGAACTTGAAAGAGGCGAAAACTAATTGCGAATTTAAAGAAAGGTAAGTAAGCTGCTACCTCAGTATCTCCAATATCTCGAGGTTGTTAAGGTAGGTACCTCTTCTGGCAGTATGTAATATTGCAAAATTGTGATCAATGTTAAAACTGTGTTTATTTTCTTTAAAATGTTTACCGAACAAAGAATCAACACTAGAATTGTGTTTTACACTACATAAATGTTCTTTTATCCTAATGTCAAAATTTCTAAAGGTCCTTCCGACGTATGTGCAATGGCAGTACATGGCTAATACATTTTTTCCTTAAATGTGTCTCACAATTGAATTCATTATCTTTGTTTCTCTTTGTTCTCTGAGTTCTTTGTGAACCTATTTATAAGAGCTGACCTACACAGAAATGTTTTGTTGTTGGACGTCCGTCTACGAGTGTCAAGCGTAACAAAATGTCTAGAGTTCGAAGAAGTCAAAATTATCGAGATCTTGGTTTGTCCTATCGCTAAATTGGCAGCCGTGTTAATTGTACTGCAATGATAGTAATGCGTGTGTGTCGTGTGTGGACAGAAGAAGATATAGGAACACGAAGAAGACCAACGAGGCGATTGATGGCGTCAAGATAGGCGCTTCAGACAGCTAGCCTTACGAGACCGTTTTGCCACTACCTGTCAAATCGCTGACCAATGATTTGAAGAAGAAGTAGGCCTTTACTATGTGTACACTATATCGCCGCATTAGAGCCTTTGGGCTTTTTTCATACCGTACACGATTAGTGCTTCCGTTGACTACGAACCACTGTCGTCAACGTTTGAACTGGTGCGGAGAACGGCAGCATTGAGAGGCAGAATAATATAATGTCGTCTTCAGCGACAAATCGCAATTATGTCTGGGTATGCATGATGGCCGTAGAAGGGTACGATGCCGACGTGGAAAGCGACGTGATATTGGGTTTTGCTGTTGAGAGGCACGTACACAGGACTGTTAGAGTAATGGTTTAGGAGGCTATTGCCTATAGTAGCCGATCACCACTTCTCCTTATTCGAGGTAGTACAACAACTGCGCGCTATGTTGATGATGTCCTACAAACCACATTGCTACCTTATCCAGATGGCCGTCCCATGTTCTTTTTCAACAAGACAACGCAAGTCCCCATATTGCTCGTCGAACTATGAGCTTTCTCCAAGAAGCAGGCGTTAATGTTTTGTCGTGGCCACTCCGTTCACCGGATTTAAAGCCCATTGAACATGTGTGGCATGTCATGGAGAGGAGACCGTCCACTTTGCACCATCCTCCACAAGTTCAAGTTGCTTGGAACGAGGTGCCACAAGCATATATCGACCATCTCATTTTGCCGATGCCTAATAGACGAATATAGGAGTGTACTCAGCTATGGGGTCACCAAACACATAAATCCTCGTCGACGCACCACGTTTAGATTTTCTAACACTCCAGTAATAGTTATTGTGCATATTGAAGATCCCTCGCGAGTAACATCATTTCATCAGTCACAATACCTGAATTACCAAAATTATCATTTTCCTCCATCCTTTCCAACATCCATCGACAAGGGCTTGAACTCTCGTGTAATGGAAAGCATATACTACCGCTCTACTCTTAGAACACGTTAAACGGTACTGTAACTTAAATTTAAGTAATGTCCAATTCTTCGATTGGATCATTGGGAATCACATTGGGAATTCACATCCGCAACAGCCTCAAAAATGGCTTCTTCCGATTGTGGAGTTCGTGCTACACGTGGTCTTACAGGAAAATCAACAATAACATCATTTTCGTCTGTCGCATGCAAACATCCAGACGTTGAAAAACATTTTTGTGTGGATGCTGAAGTGGAGGGTATCGTGTAGCGTAAGTTAACACAGCAGCCCTATAGTTACCACGACATGCACCCAGAATATAAGATACATGTCACAATATTCATGGGTTGTGTACACTTTGAAAGCAATGACACTACAATATTTTCACAATGTCAAAAGTGACCTTTTCTAGTTATTGTGTTGCCAATGTTGCCAAAATTATTTTTGTTGTAAAATGTGACATTTAATTAGCTGTTTTTCTGCTTTGTAACTTATAACTCTTAATTTTTTATTACCAAGCACTCTTTTCTGTTGTAAAACTTTTACAATAACTAAAATCATATTAGGTATATAGTTCGGAATGACCAAAAATCGAATACAAAACTTTTATATTTCAAGGACCACACAAATCGTAAAAAAAAAAACCATTTATTGGTATCTCATTTACATTTTCAGAGTCACTGGACGTTCCTTTATCGCCTCTCAGGAGTTGGTCCGGTACTTTTGAATCATTCTGTATATATGTAGCAATAAAAGCGATTTACTAACTTGAAAACTTAAATGATGTATGTATATAGTAGTGATGTAACGAATATTCGCATTCGCGAATATTGGCATGTTTTTGAATATTCGCATTCGCAATAAATATGCAAATAAAAAAAAGGTACCTGCTAAAATGGATAATTTAGGGAAAAAAAACTAATATTTAAATTCATTCAGATCCTAAAACAACTTTTTGAGCACAAATTTGCGGTTTACATTAGAATAACCATCAATAACCTCAAAACTACACTTGAATTGACCAGAATAAGACGTGAAAAATCGAAACGATTCGGTTGTACTTGGCTAGTTTCGCTGCGGTGATGGAGAAATTTAAGTCTCTGCATGTGCGCATAAGCGCTTAATGCAAGTGTTCGTATAGTTGTAAATTGAGAGCGAATAGATAGCGCTAGTAAAGTAAAAAAGTTAATATTCGTATTAGCATTCGCGAATGTCTAGTGCACATATTCGCATTCGCGAATGTTTAAAATCACGTGTTCGTTACATCACTACACAGTAAAAAATGTTTTGCTAATTTAACTACAATTTAACAAAATACTTATAATAACTTAATCACAGTGAATATTAACACATTTTTTTTAGTAACATAAAAAACCGTTTTTTGTTAAACACCTAAAACGTATTTACTCATAATCTAGTTAATGTAAACAATTTATGTTGTTGAATTAACAAATTTAACTTTAACTAAATATATATCTTCCGATTACAAAACGGGTTATTACATTAACAAACTTAAATGCATTGGTAACTTCATTTCTAGGTAAATTACAAAAAAAGTATATTCGAATTTATTTATATTTATTATATTATTTCTTAAGAACAAAATAATAATTCAATATTTAATCATATGCATTAGCATCCAGCATCACAAAATCAACTTAAGTGTATACAACGCAAAGTGCACTAACACAACTTGGACAACATAAATAAAACAAGAGCTAAATTCTAAAAATATCATAGTATCACAGTTTCATATAATACATTATAAGTTAATCAAACGGAGTCTAATTATATTGTTACTTTTAGGATATATACAAAAGTTGTTAATAGAAAACTATCGATTATTATAAATTGTCATAACAATTCATAGTTATACCATTTTATATTATTTATTACTATTCGATATAGATAAGGTACGTTGCAATTACGTCATTTGCCATGTGCACGCATTTTAAACCTGATCCCCCACCAATGCACCAACAACGCCATTATACCTTACATGTGTTCGGCGTATCTCTATTCAACGTGATTGAGCCTGATTCAACAATTAGTTTATTGGTGATTCATTGGTTTTCTTTAGTGTTGAGGATTGGGTTGAGGATTGTAAATAGTAAGTACAATTATGTATGAATTACATATATTGCTTGTATATAGGGTAAATGAGAACAGCAAACAGTTCTGATTGTCATATTTGGTCGATTGTAAGGTAGAATTAATTAGTAAATATATTAATTCCGCAGACCCGTGACTGTGCGTCGTCGAGAGGTTTTCCTGTATAATGAATTAGTCAATACATATGCGGAAATAGTAAATAAAATATAAAGTAAAATTAATGATTAGTATTAAATTAGATGCAATGAATGACAAAAGGTTGTTTATAACCTGTCAAATCTATCCTGAAGTGGTAGGAAGGTTCGAGCTGCAGGATCGAAGGGCGACAAATAACTACTGACTTTTTACCTACATTTTTAAATATCTCCAGGAAAGGGTATTATAGTCGTCATAAAGAAGAAGTTTATAATGATCGTTTTTATAAAACATTATATTAATGTTGCATGTTTCAGAGAATTATTTCGACTTAAAAATCTCCTGCAATGATAGCCCATTATCAACATTTTCACAGACATACACTCATCAGAGAGTCGCAATACTGAACGGTAATCAGTGTAAACCATCAAGTGAATCGGTGTGCTCCAGTTTTTCCATCTACCTACCACCTAGTCGCAAAAAGACCAAAACATGCATTAGTTTATAAAAATGATTTGTCAATTTATCATTAATGAAATTAATAATGAAATTAATTAATTTTACTATAATTTATTATCAAATTAAAAAGAACTTATTAATTTCACAACAATTTATATGAAATTAATAATAACATTAAATAACTTTACAATAATAATGTGATATTAAATAAAGAAATGTGTTAATTTTACAATAATTATTATATTTATTCCGCAGAAATATTTTAAATTAACAAACAAGTTTATATTTTAAAAAAAAAGTTGTAGGTATAGTAATAACAAATTTTAAAATTTTACAATGTTTTTGTGGTGAATTGTGTGATTTTAAAAGTAATATTTACTAATTATTATAATAATATAAAAATATAAATATTGTTTATATTTAACTATAGAGCAGTGTAAATTTTATAAAATATAGGAGTGGACCTGTGGGACCAAAGTGGAGTGTATTAAACATAACTTTTTTTACTGTGTAGTATATAGGTAATTATGGTCAAATAGTTCTATATTAGTTCTTCAAATCCCCAATCTATTATGTTGATATTGAAATTAAATCAGAGGCAAATTCGTATTCCACTCCTTTTTATTATATTATTTTATTGCGACATGTTTCGGTTTATTAAACCATCATCGGGCAATAAAACGTCAAATGTTCGTTTCCTATTTAAGAATGATGCGTCGAAAGATTTTGTGGGTACAACAAACAGCACATTAAAATATTTTTAAAGAAAAACATACAAAACGGCACGAATGCCAGCCAAGGACTGAGAGCGTCCTCTGATTTAATTTCAATATCAACATATATTACATCCCCTGGGACACTATAGACCCAATCTATTAATTACTACAGTACATCCATATCTATTATTGCTTTTATAATTAATACGAATAATAAGGAAACACCCAAATATGATACATATACAAGTATTATGGCATCACTAAACACTAACCACTTTTAGGCAAGAACTAACTCCTCTGTGTGTAGTTTACTCCAAATTAAATAAACAACCACGCAAAAAAAAGCACCAATACAAATTGTTGGCTCTCCACCTGATATTTTCCCTAGTATTTATTTTTTAGGATCGAATGCTACAGCTATGAAGAATAAATACTTTTTTTTTTGAATTTTTCGATATAAAAACATTGTTTAATCCAAATATTAATTTCATTTGGTGTTAATACAAATTTCTTAATTAAAACTTTATCATAACTTTTTTCTCAGTGTACCAGTCATTCTGTATGCGTGTATCTCATAAAAAATTGCTAAGAAAGGTAGAATTTTTACAGTAGCGAGGAGAAGCTGATGACCTTTCTCACGTATATGTCAGACGCTTTTCTTTTTATAGCTTGTGTTTATCCCTTTCTCGTCCCTTTCCAGTTTTATGAGGTCTTATTTCCTTTACACCACTCAAATCTTCAAGGTAGAAGCCGCAAAATAAACCTGCAGGAAGTCCCACGCCGATCGGATATTATATTATTTTAAAACTGCTATAGCCTCCGCACAATACCGTCACATACACTCTATTTTTATCAGATCAATTTATCCGGAATAAATATTTATAAAGCGATTGATCGATGGTTTAATTATATAACCGATATTCCCCAATACCTACCGCTATGCTGAGAATTGTATCAGGGCCTCACCTGCTTCGCTAGTTATTTTTAGAATTCAGTAATGGTCTAAATTGGAAAAAGAAAAACCATTCCCGTATATTAGTAGATGCACCACCGTGAAAATCGCTCCGATTCGCTGCTGACAAATCGAATCTTGAAGTATACGTCGCGTCGGTCGGCGATTCCATAGGCGGTCGCACAAACTGATTGCTTTATTAGATTTAAGACGTCCGCGAACGGTATAATTGCTCCAGCGACGTCGTTTCATCTTCCAATGGCGCCCGTTTTCTTTGTAAGATGACACGGGAAGCAAGAATCGTATATAGTCGGTTGTATTTGGACAACGCTCAAGAACATAAACTGGAACGGACGCCCTACGTTTGGTTATTACATTTCCGGCGTGGTTATTTTTTTTTTATTATTTTAATTTGTGTGAGGAGACGCCGGCGCGTGGCTTCTGTCATCAAGTAAACCGCCGTCTATTTTTGGAATGAGAGGAAACGGAATGAGTACTGCTAGAGCCGTGTTTGTTTGACGACTTTTGAATAATACTGTCACATAGCCCAGCATGCATCAGTTGCATATGCAAAAGTATAAAACCAATTTTCTGCTTGTCAGAGAATTAACATGTTTTTTACTTTCTCAGTTTATCTCAATATTGCATTTACACACTAACGAGCAAAGTCACTGGTCACCTGCGATTCTGATAAAATTTTGAAGGTACACTTCTCACAGGAAAAATCGGGACACCAGCAATCGTGAATTTTAAATTTCTTGGGTGTAAATGCAGCTTCAGAGGAATAAGTCACTTATCAAAGTCATAAATCACTTTTTTGTGTGTATTATTGCGTTCAAAGGTAAAGCCTAAAAATTTAAACAGGAATATAAATATATATAGAGAAAAAGGTTTATACATTAAATAAACACATTGGAATTTCGGTGGCGGTGGTTCCTTAGAAATACCGAAATATTCATGCAAAAAAAATACATAACATCTAAAAGGCCTCTTGAGTAGACGGCACCATTTAGAAATACACACATATGTATTTAACTTGTTTGATGTTATGTAGACATAATTCTTTTTTTAAGAAAACATATGGCCATGGGATTTTAAAATTATGTTACCTATTACTAGGATATTAGTTACTTAGTTTGATTTATGCCCGCAAGTAATACTTTAGCAATAGACAATATGTCAATCAGTCTTCTGAGTTTTTGAACAATGTGATTTTCACATTGATTAATTACACTATTATTGATGTATTCATTATTGTTGCTGTTTAGTATTTTTAAATATCGTATTACTACAAAATATTTTTCTATGTACTAAAAAATTACCAAAAACAGTGTAAGTTTATTTACAAAATTTTTAAAGCAATTAATTTCGCAAAGAAATTATTTATTTTATTAACCCTCCGTTTATTGCATTTTCAAGAAATATATCTTAACTATCGCCTGTGTAATCCAATGTCGTTCTATTTTATTGAAATAGTTTTGGTCTGTAACACAGCTTCAGGCAGTAGCAACGAAAAAGTATTAAATGTATCAAATTCAAAAATAAATATTTTAGCACTAACTGAGATTGACGAACAATATACTTTCTTACAATGTTTGTTATGTATAAATTTTGTTTGTTATAAATCCAATAATATTGTAAATAATTGTTAATAAACCTGTGCTACATAAAGACAGTTTGTAAAGAGACCAAGTGTTGGCCATATTTCAAGAAAATAGATCAACGACGTCAGATTACACAGGCAATAGCTAAGATATATTTCCTGAAAATACAATAAACGGAGGGTTAATAAAATAAATAATTTCTTTGCGAACTTAATTGCTTTAAGAATTTTATAGATAATCTTAAACCTGGTTTTGGTAATTTTTTATAGATAGAAGAAAACTTTATAGTAATACAATGTTTAAGAATATTAAATAACAATAGTAATTAATGCATCAATAATAGTGTAGTCAATAAATCTATGAAAATCACATTATCCCAAAACTCAGGAGGCTGATTGACATATTGACCACCACATGTTTTCTTAAAAAAGAGAATTATCTCTACATAACATCAAACAAGTTAAATACATATATATTTCTAAATCAAGCCGTCCATTCAAGAGTTCTTTTTGTTGTTAGGTATTTTTTTTTTCAATGGTATTTCTAAGGGAAACGCCGCCACCGAAACTCCGATTTGTTTATTTTATACATAAACCTTTTACTCTCTATATATTTATTTTTCTGTTTAAATTTCTAGTCGTTACCTTTGATCGTAGTAATATACATAATTAAATGATTTATGGCTATGATAAGTGAATACGTCCTCCGAAAGTTGCATTTACAATCAAGAAATTTTAAAATTCTGGATTGCTGGTGTCCCAATTTTTCCTGTGAGAAGTGTACGTAGAGCAGTGAAAAATAATCGAGCCGTATTTTTTTTTTTTTAGCTGCTGATATTCCCTTGAAGGGGAGATACAGACCCCTAAAGTTACACCCCTAAAACATATTTCTCAACGATATCTTTGGAATTAGAAGAGATATCCCAGGAAACCATTCGTGATGCAGATGTACTGGCTAACATCGATTTTATATATTGACGTACAGGAGATGTAAAATAGAGATGTAAATGCGATAATCTATTATTTATATGCCTGCGTTGTACTGATACAGAACACAAACTATATAAAATTCTATGTATCTGGTATATAACATATTATATATTAACATGGAGGATGTAAACAGATACATGAATACGATATCTATTATTATATGCCTGTGATGTACCTGATACAGACCAAACTATATAACAATTCTATGTATCTGGTATATAACATATTATCATGTGAGGATGTAAGACAGATAACGAATACGATATCTATTACTTATTTGCCTGTGATGTACCTGATACAGAACACAAACTATATAACAATTCTATGTATCTGGTATATAACATATTAACATGGTGAGGATGTAAGACAGATATATGAATACGATATCTATTATTTATATGCCTGTTATGCAGCTGATATAAAACATCAGGGAACATAAACTATGTAACAATTCTGCGTATGGTAGATATTTTTTTATCGAAATGTGGCGTCACTAGAGATTTCATACTCCCCAAAGCCCGCTCTGCACCTTCTTCAAATTCTTGTCTATGTCGTCTAGGTCTAGAAATGGTCTAGAATATGTGCAACAACGTATATCAGCTTGTGTGCATCGAATATATCTAGTGGTAACTTCCAAGGGTATTGCCAAAATTTCAATTTTCTGCTGTTCATTGAAGGTAAGTGATCAACACAGTTAATTTTGTAGGTTAAGCTGTTTTGTTTTCTTGTAAAGTTTTAACTCATTATATCAGTTGCTAGGTTAGGTTAGTCATTTTGCAGTCAATTTTATTGTATTTGCTAGGTATATGTAAATATACTACATATTCTTATTTTAGATCATAAATTCCAGTACTTTATTGGTTAATTACATGGTCTTTTAGTTTTCAGAGACTGTTAAGGTTTTGTAACACATACTACAAACGGTTACTGAAGTCAAATTAGAAATTTAAAACGAACTCTCTATAAAGAATAGGTATTGTGAACAAGTAAGACATATGAAATAAGTTTAGGCAAGAAAAATGCTACATACTACTTCGAACATGACTCGATTGATAGTAAATCATTATATTTTTAAATTATGGCATTCGAAATATCATATAATTAATAACCAAAATGGAATATGAATGTGTAGCTGCAGAATAGCTCAGGCTTTCTGAACAACGTGAACGAGAAACGGTGTCCAAAAAAATTATGTATGTATTATTTTTAACTTATCCTTAAAAACTAGTTCATATAACTTGTGTTATTTTCTATACATTTTTTTTTGTTTGGTTTTAGGTTGAAACTGTGTTCTGCAACTGCTTCTGGCCGACGTATCGTTCTCGCTCGTATGAGATATCTTTGACGCTGCTACTTATGTTGCGGTTGAACCACGGTTTCAGCTGTATAGCAACATTAGTAGTAATACCTAAAGATGTCTCATTCAAGTGAGGACGAAATATCGGTCACAGGTATTTGCAGGACACGGTTTCAACCCAGAAACCGAGTCATCGTGTCGATGTAACGTTGATATCGCCAGCAATATATACCTATTCATATCACCGGCATATTACGCTATTCAACTATCGCTGGCAATATACTATCAATATCGCCGGCATATACCTATTCAATATCGCCAGCATATACATATTCAATGTCGCTAGTATATTCTCGGAATGTGTACTTGTTGCGGACATAAGTCTCAACATGTAAGGCGCATGCACGTTACTAAGTACATCACCAGGCTTGCGATATGTACATATCTACATCGCAGCAATGTACCTTACATAACTTGGTTTCTTGGGATCGATCTGAACTAAAAAGGAAAATATTCTTCCTGAAGTTTCGGACATTTTGGTTTAATAAGGAAATCAGTGGTGTATGATGGAGATTGTAAGGGGTTAAAATAATAACAAATTTGAATCTCCCCCGACAGCAAAATTTTGGTTAAAAAGGGTCTCATCAGGGTTAGATGAGCTTATTCTACCGATATTTTGGTTTTTTGATATTTATTTATTTAACAAACAGGTTACTAACCTAATAACTATGTGTTAATGTAATTTTGACTATGAATAACATTTAAGACTCGAAGAAAGAATAACAACAAATGAAAACAAAAAAATCATTTTTCTTATGTCTATACGCTAGTGCAAATAATTAATATAAATGTAAACAATGGTAAATGCTAAGGGATTTGACGAAGGCCAATAGACATAAATAGTCTAGTTACAAAAAGAATAAAAAAAAACAGAAAAAAAGACTTACTACATATATTGATTAATTATAGTTAGGGTTGCCATACGTCCGTATTTTCTACGGACAGTCCGTATTTTGTAAGCCTGGTCCGTAAATTATAAACTGTCCGTAGTTTGTACGTATTTTTGCAAGGCATCCGTATTTTTTTTTTTTTTCTAGTTTCCAATTTGTCGTACTCAAGTCGTACTTTTGTCATTTTATAGTTATTTTAGCATTCAAATTTTCGTATGATGCGCGTTAACATTGCATTTCCAGTAGCATCACGTCTGAAGAGATATATATCTATATTTTTATACAATAATATTAATAATTAAACAATATGTCTCAAGTGAATATTGAAGAACATTTCACGGAAATATTAATTGATATAGCGCACTGTCCGTATTTTTGCTTTTGAAAATATGGCAACCCTAATTATAGTAGATTTAGCAGAGCGAAGAAATAAGTTTTTTGGTAAATCAAATACTTCCATATCTCTGTAGAAGAAATTGTGAAGTTTGCAGATTCGATAAACAGGCGACAGGCAACTATATTCATGGACATTCGTGGACCAGGTCGTAAACTGTAATACCGGACATGCAAAATTTAAATAGTGAAAGCAAACAGGCAATATCAAGATAGTTATTAAAAAAGTGTGTAAATCATTGCATAATCTCGTCGACGACAAAGACGAGGTGAACAGAATTCTTTTCTAATATTTTCATATGACTCAAATGGAGAATTTGTTTTATACTTTTTGTAATAAAGAAATTTAAGAAATTTATTTTGTATGTACTATATAATATATAAAATAATGTTGCAGTATTTCCTCGTATAAAACCTAAATTTCTGAGAGCCTCCAATGCATGCATTTAATATGTTCTGCAAACGAAAACGTTGATTCAAAAATCACACCTAAATCCCTAATGCAATTTTTGCGTCTATATTGTTTAATTTATAATTAAAAATGTAAGGAAGTTTCTTCCTGGTGAAACTGACAACAGCCACATTTCTCTGTATTAAGATTCAATTTATTGCTCTGACACCAAACAAATAATCTACCTAAGTCATCTTGCAAAGCCAGTGCATCATCGATGGCACTAACTTTGGCATAAATCTTACAATTATCTATGTATAGAAGGCACTTAGATATTTTAAAAATCTCAATTACATAATGTAAATCTAACTGTTATTAAGAGCAATTTTGTTTCAACTCAATATACAAAAGAGAACAACAAACAATCAACTTCAATGTTAGAATATTTTTTGTCTTTTTAATTTTATTGTCTTCTAAAATATTATAATTTAAAATACACTGCACTTTTGTTTTTTATTTATCAATTTATATATGAAAAGTGTACACCAAGATACATATTAGTGCAAACTTATTGTTACCCTTTTGAGTGGCTATAATGTACACACTTGCATTTAATACTTACATAGCAATATAGCACATTTCTATTATACTTACACGTATTGCTTATTATTCTTACGTTTAGATATACATATATAATATACCTACATAAAAAAGAATATGATATCAATTATTGATATTACAATATTATGCAAATTCTTGCTGCTTATTTGGATCGCAATTTACAGCTTATGCACTTTCAACGGACAATACGGGTACTCATATACAAAAACACAATCATCACAAGGTCAACACAGACCTTGTATTTCAATAACGCATTATGAATTACCGTTCTAAACAAGTACGTAATTGTTTTTATGGTATGTAATTGCACCATAAAACCAATAGAAAGTGATCAGACAGATTTATTTTGAGGTGTACAAAGACAAAACAATACTAACCAAATTTAAAAAAAAATAACTTGAAAAGACACTTGGCATTTGGAAAATTATATTGTTTTCTTTATAAAACTTGGTATGTTACCTAGTATTATGATACTAAATCAAAAAATTGCTAAAAAAACATTCGAAGCTTGTAAAGTATGAATTTATAAAGATTTATAAAATGTATACTGTAAAATTATACTCTGTTTTATACATATGTTTATATATTATGTATATATCATTAAAAGATAATCAATTACCCAATATGAATCTATCAGTGAAATCAAACGGACAAAAAAAGTTATACAAACGTTGAAACATTGCTGTTTATATTAGCTATTTTTAATTAAATGGATGGATAGGTTACGCAAGCAGACAAAAAATGAACTGGAAACATTTCTGTAATGTGTGTTCCTGACAAAAAAGGATTCCATGGGCGTTTTTTTATCCGGCAAAAAAATAAAAACGGACGCGAACCATATACCAATAGGCAGATTGGTAGTAGCATTACTAAAATTGGTTTCCGAGCAGCACAGCATAATATTGCTAATTAAGTAAACTGAATAAGTAAGCATCACCTATAGATATGTATTTTGCTTTTCCCCTTATTCTAAAAAGATTAAAATAGGTACTCTGAAAAGTTATTTAGTTGGGTACCAAGAATTCCATCCCCCGGCCCATAAAACGAAGGCATTAGGTCAATGAGGTGCCACAAAAAAACGGCATTCTCTAGCATGCCTAATGCACTTTTCGGCAGTGTGTATAGTTCAAAGCGTAGCGTTGCCGCCAATTAATTGGTCCAAAACGAAATTTCCAACAACACAAATTACGCCAAAAGACAAACCCACATAAATAAAAGGGTTCAAGAAGCGAAACACGTTAGCTCGCCGTGCACCGGAGCTACGCGTCTGCGGAAAAAGGTAAGACGCTGGGCCGTATGTCGCACTCGCTGCGAATCCCAGCTAGAAAACCCACCCAATGGTCATTGATCTCTGTTTTATGTTTTATTTAGGTTAGATTGGGTGTTTTCGCGGTGAACAGAGGCTGGTGTACTTACATTCATGGCGTGAACGTCCCACGTAATCCAAATTAAAACACAAAAAACCCGTTAAGAAATGAAAAACCCGATAAAACTAGACACTAAAGACGGAACGCGACTGCCATACGTAAACGGCAGAATACGACTGAGCGCCGAACGTCGAAGCCGGCATTCGATGTTGAACGAGCGGACTACCGAACAAAATACAACACAACTAATTACTTTTTTAATTACTTCAATTAATAATAATGGCAGTGCGTTCTATCCGGCTAGCACAGTGTAAAATTTGACGTCTGTTAGTTACTTTGCAAATTTATTCTCGTCAGATACCGCGCTTTTCGCGCTATTGCGACGCATAAGCTTTGTTCGCTGTGCGAATCAGAACTTAATTGGAAACTATTTCGGTTTTTCCAGTGCGCAAGATTCAAAAAGGGATTGTAGTTTGAAATTAGTTTGATAATTTGCTCTGCGAACACATCCAAAACCGACACTACTGCCATCTGTGTCGAGCAATTGGAATTTATATGTCAGCCGGCGGAGCACACGGCGCAGTGTATCTCTCTTGTTTAGTGCGCATGAGCGAATTTAAAATCCACAAGAAATCCGTGAACTTTCTGGATTAATCACAAACTGTCACTGACTACAATTTGATACTGTGCGAACACCAAATTTTAAATTACCAACGGTCGAAATACGAAATTGTTGCACTGCGAACGCACAGCTGTTATTACGCATGCGTCGTTCAGTTGTGGATAGTTTCTGATTGCACAGCGAACAAATCTATAGTCTCCACTGAAAATTAACTATTGATCATGCAAATACAATAAACAAACTGCCTATAATGCCTAGTAAGCAAATAAAATTTTAGGAATTCATAGTATCTTCTTTCGATTATAGAAAAAATGTAGTATCATGTATTAGGAATATACCGAATATCAACATATTAACATCACCTTTTTATAAAAAAGTTTTTATGAAAATAACAACAAAACGAAATCTACATGTTACTACCTTGCTATTGCAAATAAGTCTTTTTTTAAATATAAGATAAATCGCCGATAACAGTTTCCAATATGTTTATGTAACAAATAACAAAAGAAAAGGACCACAAACCCAAAAAAAAAAAATCTAAAAAACTCGGGAATTATTAAACGCCGTTCTTGAAGATATCTACCTCGGACAATCTCCTTATCTCCCTTATCAATAGATGGCGCCATAAAGATAATAATTAAAGAAAGTTTTGACCGTTTCGACATTTGACATACTACAAACTACAACATAACCTCAATTTTCTAAAATGTAACAAAAATAATTTGTAAATAAATATCCTTATAACTTAGTTAATTTTTTTTTTTTCAGAAAATGTTGCTAATTTCCAAACACAATGGAAAATGGCATCTGTTTGATTATATGTATCGGCATTCCTGGAGCTGGGAAAACGACTTTTTGCTTCCGTGTCCAAGAGGAATTCCACGACATTTACAAATTCCTCTATTTCAGCTATGATGAATTAAGCGACGGAGATTTTACCGGTCTCGGTAGGAAAAGAATTTTCGAAATGGTGGAGAACAAAATGACCAGCATTGAGATACATAAAACCCATGTTGATCCTCATCGATGACAATATGTACTACAAAAGCATGCGATCTGAGTATTTAAAACTAGCCAAGAAGCATAACACGTCATTTTTGCAATTATATTTTGATGTTAAATTGGAAACGGCTTTGGTAAGAAATAAATTCAGAAATTCGAATAAAATTCCCGATCGAATTATATGTGAGATGGCTTTGAAAATTGAGAAACCTCAAAAGCATGTGTTTGTAGTGGACTCCACTGTTGAAAATGTATTAGATGGCTTTAGAAATGCTGTGAGCGAAGCTTTGCTTATGCCACTAAAAAAAGACAATGATGTACTGGAAATAATTCCAGTAGAGAGTAAAATGCACAAAATTGACTTAATATTAAGAAAAATGGTTGGTGATAAAATAAAAGAGAACAAAAATGAAGTACTATTCTATATAAATAAGAGAAAAGATATTTTGGAGAAAATCAAACAAAATTTGGTTGTGGTACCTGAAAATTGTAAAGACTGTGATTTGTATGAATATTTAAATCAATATTTTTAAGGGGTTTTGAATAAGAATCAGATTAGGTTTTTGACTATTTTTCTATATATATATATGTATAGGCGATTATTTATAGGCGTGTACTTGCTTATACAGAAGGACACCAATGCTGTATAAGCAAGTGTATTTGATTAGAATTGGGAAATGAAGAAGCCGTTGTGTATTTTAGAAATAAGTAGAAGCATTAAAAGGATTGTAAAGACTCTAAACAATTTCTAGATGTTTCTTCCCAACTTTGTATTCCTATCTTTGGTAACAGAAAAGTATTGAAATTTGTTATTATAAAGTAATTAACTAAAAGCAATGTCAAACAATAATCAGGTTTACAATAGTATTGGGCAAGATAGGAGAAGTGAGCGACTAAATAGACTCTCATGTTTATTTGATAGATAGAAATTTATTCGTTTCTCCTATCTTGCCCAACTTGCTTTACAATACGACGTTTCGGTTTTGAACAAAATGTATACAATCTTTGAAATGTTCCTGTTTGTATCATATATTTTTGAGTAAATGGATGGAAAGATCCATATAGTGTGTAAAGGACTGCTAAAGAGAAATCTATTATCACTTTTTTCTGGCAAAAAATGGAAAAAAAGTAGAAGTAACAGGCATAATACTAGAGTTACTAGTTACGATTTTTTTTGTTATTTTCGTATATTTTGGAAATGTTTCGAAATGTCTACAATTCTTTTAATGTATTATATATCTCTAGGAATATACAACTTTTCTACATTTAACAATTTTGTATTTCTATTCGTTGAAGGTAATACTATTCCAAATACTAAAAATAATTTCAATTATCTGTAATTATTTTTAGTAACTTCAACGTTGAATCCTGAAATTGAAATGATTTTGTATTACATTAATAGTTATTTTAAAACCTTTGTGTTAAAGTTACTAAAAATAGTAATGGGAAGTTTGAATTTGGATATTGTGGCTAAAAAAAGCAGCATATTAATTTATTTTATTTTTGCATATGCTGATATGCATATGGATATTGTAAAGGAAAGCTTATAGCATCTATTGTGATCATTTTTTTTTATATTTGAGTGTTCCTCATAGTAATATATATATTTCATAGGCTGTAGGATTTAGGTGTTTGGGTTGTTTGTGTAATTTATTTATTTATTACATTTTTCACTGATGTGATTTCGATAATTTGATATCTGATTTATAGCTTTATAAATTACCCACTGCTTATACATAATTATCAAAACGCGAATTATCATGAGGTATGGAACAATATGCGACTGAACGTTCACATTACCAATGTAATTTATAGCCATCGTTTAAAATATTCTTATTTAATAAATATACACAGATAAGACATTTGATCTTTCTTATCACCTACCCAATAGATAAGTAATAATAGTCCAAGAAATGTTTCAATTGTTAATTAGCATTTTGATTCAGTCGGCAAAATGACGGAATTAGTTTGTGTTAAAGATTTTGAAAAGCACGCCCAAAGTGTCTTACCTAAAAATGCTTTGGATTACTACAGGAGTGGCGCAGGACAAGAAACGACTCTTAAGAACAACAAGGATGCATTCTCTAAGTATATACATACATATCAGTATTTTAATTTCGTACCTATTGCATTTTGCAAAAATTATATTTGTAGATTAAGGATCAAGCCGAGATTTTTAACTAATGTATCTAAAAGAGATTTATCAGCGACAGTATTGGGACATAAGATAAATATGCCAATCGGCGTATCGCCAACTGCCATGCAGCGGATGGCTCATCCAGATGGCGAATGCGCCAATGCAAGAGGTTAAATGAATGCCATGTATTTTTACAAAGAACGAAATTATAATTATGCTATTTCAGCGGCTCAAGCGAATGGCACAGTATTTATTTTAAGCACTATTGCTACCAGTAGTATCGAGGAAATTGCGGAAACTGCGCCGAACGCAATAAAATGGTTCCAGTTGTACATTTATGTAGATAGGTAGCTCAAACTTTAATCTCCAATTAATAAAATACAAAAGAAGAAGTTTTTGTTATTTTATTTTTTAGAGAGGTTACTAAGAATTTAATACGAAGAGCAGAAAAAGCGGGTTTTAAAGCATTGGTTCTTACAATCGATACGCCATTCTTCGGGTTGCGACTAGCTGATATTAGAAATAGGTTTTCATTGCCTCCACACTTGAAGTAATTCTATTATATATGTTAATATTTTTAAACTATGTAAACGTTCTTAAAGATTTGCTAATTTCGTCGGAGAAAAATCTACCAAAATTAATATGAAGGTAGAAGGGTCTGGTTTAAATAATTACGTCGAAAAACTCTTTGATGCTTCTCTAACTTGGGATGATGTCAAATGGCTACAGGAAGTAACTAATCTACCAATAATAGTGAAAGGTATCTTAACAAAAGAAGATGCCGAAATTGCAGCTGGCTTAGGAGTGCAAGGAATCTTGGTGTCTAATCATGGAGCAAGGCAAATTGATGGTGTACCAGCTTCTGTAGATAAAAACTACAATTAAAATTTGACTTACAATTGGAATATATGATTTTCTTTTTAGATTGAGGCGTTGCCAGAAATAACAAAGGCTGTTGGTGATAAAGTTGAAGTATATTTAGATGGGGGAGTCACAGACGGCACCGATGTTTTCAAAGCTTTAGCTTTGGGCGCGAAAATGGTATTTCCTCTTCGTTTTTTTTTTCCTCTAAACTTCTTAAGTATGTACTTCTCTCCAGGTATTTATTGGAAGGCCTACCTTATGGGGTTTAGCGTATAACGGAGAAAATGGAGTAAAAAGGTTTTAGATATATTAAGAAAAGAATTTGATTTTGCATTAGCTTTGACAGGTGATTATACTTATTTGATCGTTTAAATAGTATTTACTAATAATCTCCCTTTTCTTATATTGAAAATATAGGTTGTTGCTGTCCTCAGGATATAAAAAAATCCATGGTGGTTCACGAAAGCTATTACTCGAAAATATAATATTGTAAATAGTTAAACTGTTTGTCAAATAGTTTTAAAATTAGATTGAAATAAATGATGAAATAACCTACAAAGTGAAATTTCCTTTCATGCACTAAAATAAAATTTAAAATATTTAAAGTTACCGCCAACCCTAAATCTAGTAACATTTATGTGAGGTTGTCTATATTGGCGAAATATGGAAGAGGAAGAAGAAGCATGGAATCGGTTTGCTAATTTCAAGTTGATGAACTCAAACACTAACATGGCGAAGTGGAAGTGTTTCACAAGATGCGTGTAAAATATATTTTAATTCCAAAAACTCAAGCAATTGTTTAGTTTTTTAGTTGTGAAAAGTGTGTAAAGAAGATATGTCATCCATACAGTTTGTTGTTCACCCTTTGCCGGGTTCTGAAGATCAATTTAACGATAGGTAGTACTTAAAACACTACATGCCAATCATTCTTTACTCTTCCTCCATTTTCCACTGTACGATCTCTCGCATTACTTAAAAATGGAGAACGAATTCGATTATTCGTTACCGCACCCATTTACTACTTTTATTACATTTTTATCGCTGTTTACTGGAATTTTTTATTCATTCAGTAGTCGCGATGCTATTATAACGTTCTGGAACGTTTGCGTAAATGATTTTACGCCTTATTTTATAATATTCGTAATTGACAATCTGTCATACTTTCAAAAGGCTCAAATTTATTTTACAGCAACGTGCTTGATCTAATTAAATACGCATTATGCTTTCTCAATAGTTTATATCTTTGCTTTAACAGCAAAATGTAGTAATGCTTTTATGCATACAGCAGCGTTTTAGAATGATTGGGATTTATGTGTTTCCTTTGTTTGCAGATTAAAAGAAGTGGCTGATCGAATAAATAGGTTGGGTCAAAATTCTCACTCGGTATGGTCGAACATACGGGGCAGCGTGAAAAAAATTGTGCTGGGTCCGGCACATATAGCTATGTTATTAGAAGATGGTCGTATTTGTAGGGTATCTTTTAGTGTCATATCTGATAGATTAGATCTTACGAAAGCGGACCCAAACAAAAAGTAAGTGCTTTTAATATTTATGTTGATTTTGTGCAAACATGGCATCTTTATTTGTTGCAGCAGTAACAGTGGAGGAACAGGAGGTTCCGGAAATGGTAGTGGAAGTGGATCTGGTGGGTCGGGTGGTAATAAACCAACGGGTAGTGGTAGGCAAATTCGTACAAGAGCTAGGATAATGCGTTCGAATACTGCAATCAGAGGAGGTAACAATAGTGGTTAGTAGTATGAGTGAAATAATATATATAGTAAACAGCATGCTTCATATTTGTGTACATAACCTATAATTTTAATTTAATTTCTTTAATGCTATTTTTTTTGATAATTTTTTTTTTTGCAATAATTAAAGTATTTTATTTAAAAAACAAATTTTAAATAGTTTTTCACAATTTCACAAATTCATTTTGGTGAATTATTTTGTATTCTTAATTAATGGATATGATGAAATCTGCTTATAACTGAACAATATGATAGTTTATGATTAGTCTTTCTGAATTCTCATTTATAGTTTTTTTTTTATTTTTAGTGTTGCATGCTTTAAAAAAATAAGTTTAGAATGTTTCAATTCTACAGGTAGTAGAGGGGGCCCTGTCATCATTGGTACAGGTGGTTCTAGTAGCGGCAGGCCTATGGTAACAGTTCCAGCACCATATGTGCCCGAAGAGTTAGTTTCTCAAGCACAAGTCGTTCTACAAGGAAAAAGCAGAAATTTAATCATTAGAGAATTGCAGGTAAGTCAAATGCTCCTTTTTTTTTTCTTATATCGTAATATTTAATATATTATATTATTATTACCATTATCTTATCCAAAGTAAAAATTTGGATATAAAAATTTGCATTCTACATTAATTCATTAAATTTGAATTTTAAAGTATCTAGAATAATTAATTTTTGTATCTTTTGATATTACCCGTTTTAACACATTTTGTTTTAAATGTAATTTCATTATATGACAGAAATGTTTGTGCATCCACAAAAAGTACTCTTTATCTAGCGGCAGCTTATCCATAAACATTCGACTGTAATGTTTCAGTATTTTGTCACAATTTCCTAACTATGTTTTCAAGCCTAGTGAAGAACTATATTCTTATCGTAAAATCCACTGTGACGCTTTAATTGTTCCTTTTAAGGATATAGCTGTCTCTTTAGCAAATCATATTGCATTGTGAAATATTGAAAAATATTTGGGTGTTCAATTTGAATAAATACTAAGTGTATAGATATCTCAAAAGAGGCTTTTTCTGGTGTTTTCTTTTTATCTTTGCATTTTATTCAGCACTGACAATATTGATGTCCTTTTACACCAAGACCTTAAGCAGAGTATAATTGAAGGCGATGTTTCATATATAATGCACACAGTGAATGTCATATTCTAAGTTTCGCATAAAATTAAACCAAGCTTTACGGTGGGTATTAATTAATCTTATGATTCGCTAATTTAACCAAATTTATACCTTTAATAATAACAAAGTCGGCATTAACAGGCTGTATATAACAGAAATTTTAGACTTACTGGTAAGGTACAATGTTAAATGCATATCATTGTATATCTGAAACAACCAGATCCATATGCAAGTATATGGTAGATTACTGCTTAAGAGAGTCTACTGTATATAAAATACATATAAAATAATTTCTGGTCAGCGATTTCATTTAAGCATTTTTAGGTGAAGTTAAAAGTTTTACAATTAGTGTTAAATTCACATCGATAACAAAATAAAATTAATGATACATGCATGTAGAAGTTTAGTAAAAAACGTTTGATGAAGCATCCTGGTGAAGTGTTATTTTTTTTTTGATTTCCCACCATTTCTCTTCATTAATTTTATATTTTCCAATTATTTCCTCCACCTGTGTCGATTTTTTTTCTATATGTGCTTGTCTTGTTAACTAACTTTGTACTATGAAATTCGCTTAAGGTGCTTCCTCATATGTTTCTGCTTTCTTTTTATTGATTCTGCACCCATTTAAAATATAAATTTCTAGCTAGGTAGAAATATTGCCTATACTACTTTGTTAGGATTTAAATTTTTCGAATATAGATTTCTTTTGGTACTGCTTCCCATTTTTGAATCACTTGTAATGCTTATTGTGATGACGTTGTTCTATGCTGTTCTGAACTAAAAATGCAGATGTTTGATATTTGTTAGATATGTGCATTCTGTTCGTTGAACATCACACAGATTAAAGCAACTTTCCCTGAACAGTTATTCTTCTTCCAATTTTTTCTGCACAGGCATAATTTATTGGTTGCTGATGCATTAGTCCAAATTTACGTTTATTTAATGAAATAATTTAAGCGTTTACTTAATATCAATTATGTTTTGGGTATGGTAAATACAAACGTCAAATTCTGGTAAAATGGCAAAGTAAACATCTGATAAAACATTTTGTTCTACAGCTCAAATGTAATAGCCACTCGTAAGTTTTTCGTGAATAATCAAAGCAAAATGGGTTAAAAAAAACTCTGAATTAAACATGTTATAAATAGTATTTTATTAAAGAATCTTAATAATTTGTTGTATGTATGGTGTTGGTTTAGGCTGTGGCGGATGCAGTCCAAAATAATGTAAATAAACTGTGAATTTAAAAGAACTTTTCGGTCGAAAGAATAATTTCTAATTTTAATTTAAGTAGCAATAATATTAATAATAATAACTCAGCGCTACAAGTCCTTGAAGGCCCTTGGCTTAGGGTGCCGGAACCCACCAACAACCAGTACCGCATATTGCCGCTTGCCTTTCAAGATTGGCAATGATGCACCCTTTCTTCTCAGCCGTACTGCCAGCAGCAATAATATTACCGAAGTAATATCGAATTTGCTAATATTCTCAATAAAAATGTTTTGAATTTTTTGATCAATAGAGTGATTTTGTCGCAATTGATCGCTTCAGCAATGAACGTTTTTGTACTTTTTATTCGATAAGGTTTAATAAATCCCATCATTCAGTATTGCAAGTCCGCAAAGTCCTACTTCTATGACAATTGAACAAACAATGTGAGCATATAAACCCGTTGCCATTACATTCGCTGTACATTACAGTTACATTCGCGCTAGCCGTTTCATGTATACACGCCTTTATGTTCTTATTATTTCTTTTATTATTGTTTCGAAAGTATGGTTGCTAGGTGGAATATCACAATTCATTAATTTTTTCCTTATTTTTACAGCGCACGAATCTTGACGTTAATTTAGCTGTTAACAATCTTTTATCCCGTGATGACGAAGAAGGCGAGGAGGGAGACGATGCAACCGATTCCTATGTGCCGGAGGATTTGATATCGCTCTTAGATGGCGGCTTTCATACAGACCATTCCGTTATAATAGACGCAGACGCGATGTTCTCCGAAGATATGTTTGGGTACACTGGAATTAGGAAGTAAATTGATTTTTTTACGCTTATTTTTGAAGTATTGTTCTCCCTTTTTACTCGGCTACTCCAATTTTTCCTTTTTTTAATGCATCGCTTATTTTACTTACATTTTTTTTTCTACGTCTAATCTTTCATCGTTCTTGCAACTTTTTCTTCGTCCTTTTTTTTTGTTTTATTATTTCTGTTAATTAACCGGTTTGGCTGTTTGACTTTGCTCAAACTAGCTTCTTAAACAGTCGCGGCAGCAGCAGTCGGAGTAGATTGACCGACAGGGATGCCCCGCCCTGCAACAATTCCAGCATGGATCGTGACCGAGACAGGGATAGCTTTTCGAGATGGAGAGACCGGCAGTATTTCGGGCCGAGAAGATGGTTGGAGACGGCTTTGAGGGACAGTGCGTTTGATAAGGATGCTGGTAAGTAGTTTCAGCGTTTGTTTAAGCACGATTACTTATCATTGATATTGATTGTTTAACGCAAGACAACAAGAAAAAGGACGGCGCTAGCCCGCTTTGGATTTCGGACGAATTAGAATATTGGCCAGACTCTTCTGGGCGTTTTACTCAAATTGCAGCACTCTACAGCGAATTGGTAGCTTTATCTAGTAACGGACAGTTATATCAATGGCGTTGGAATGACTCCGAACCTTACAAACACCCCGACGTGAGTACTTTTATTATTAACAAGATTTTAAGGTACCAAAACATGATGAAAAGTGCTAACCATTGATATATAATGATACAATTCGATTAGTCTTTCTGATTTTTTTTTTAACATCCAGGTATAGATCGGGTAATTCGGGTAAATATTAGAATTTTCATTGTTGACATTGCAGAATCCCAATGTTCACCATCCCAAAACCGCGTCCCTTGCTCTATCCGGCGAAAAAGTACTTCATTTGTCGGCTTGTTCGACTCGATGTTCCGTAGCAACTGAATCAGGGAAAGTGGCAACGTTCGTGGACGAAATGCTAGTAGCAGCCTCCGCCAAACTGGAAAATGCCGCACAAGCTTATACTGAATTTCAAACAGATAAGATTACTGCCTTATATACTTGCCCACTTTACACTGTTGCCAGATTAGAAAGCGGAGCTTTGTATTGGTGGTAAGTAATTCTATTATATTACTAAAAAAAAAAAAAAAATTGTGGCTCTTACAATCCACCAATTCAGAGATTTTCTTTGAATTGGTCAGCAAATAGAGCTATATTATAAGTAGATATTTTTTTCTTGCGCATTTGAAGTGTGCATTTAAAAGAAAAAGTATTTACAACAGTCTTTTGTATTATCGTTGTTTTTTTTAAATACAAAATAATTATTAATTAATATTAAGCTGTATTTTCTCAATTTTTAAGGGGCGTTCTACCATTTCCACAACGTAAACGTCTCTGGGAAAAATACCGCGCAAAATTCAGAAAGCAGCGTGCCAACCAATCCGATTTGATCAGTGGCGCCCAAGTGTGCATGAAAAATAGCCCAATGTACCAACCGGGTGCGCTGGGCTTTACAGTGATGGCTGGAGTGCCTAAAGTCGGACAGCTACAAAACGCCGCTTGGTCACTAAGTGATACATGCGCATTTAAAATAGTTACAAACCAACCGTCAAATACAGAGAGAACGCGAGACTTAGTAGGACCGGGCACTAGCGGTTTAGGTGAGGGTCGATTAATAATAATAATTATTAAAGAATGTTTTGGATTGTTTCTGTAATTTATACAGGTACGTCGTCCAATAAAAACACAAATAAGGAGACTGCTGACAGGCTGGATATGCCCCCACCACCATCACCTGCATCTAGTACTTGCAGTGATACAGGAAGTATCAGTAATAGCCACAGTGAGTTGAGATCTTTTTGTTACTACTGCTCTATCATCCACTAGTTCAAAGATTTTCACTTTCAACTGGTCAGCATACAGAGCTAAATTAATGTCAAATGTATGTCATATGTTATAAATTCTTCTATTTGTGTAACAAAACAAAAATTGCAACATTTTAATCGTGGATTGACAAGGCTAGTTTGCTCAAACGTGTTCTGACCAAGGGAAAATATGTCTGTGGGCAGAATCATTACAATCATTCACTGGGGTAATTGGAACAACAATTGCCAGGGAGCTTCCAAAACTAAACAGTTGTAAATTACTTTCACTTTTTTTTCCGACAGTATTCCCAAGTACGAAATACTATGAAGAAATTTTTCATTCAATCACTTTTATCCATATTTTTACGACACAAATTTAAAAAAATATCAGAATTGACTATCGTAATGTTGAATGTGGAAATCCATCTTTTTTTTTTTATTTCTTCTCGCTTTAGTTAACAAACAAAGACTAGAATTTAAATATTCTATATCTGAATTCATTAAAATGTGTTCGAGAAACACTGATTTTAAATTACTTCAAATCACACAGAAACAAAAGGTTTGTAAAGGTTGGCAAACTACATTTGGGTTGCTAATACTTGTGATTGATTGTAGAATCGTTGACAGATTTTCATTACACCGTTTTTTAAATAATTCATATTCTTTCTAATACCTATGGGAACATTTTTTTCGGTAAATTCAGTCAGTGAAGAAGTACAACAGCATTATGAGCTCTGGTGTGATCATTGAAGTTATTATTGATAAATAGGTATCAAACTGGGAAGAAAAAGATTCGGAAATGTCAAAATACTGATATCTTAATCCTGATTTGAAAATCAAATTTCTTCCTCATAACTCATTAGCGTTCTTTTTTTTTATTTTCAACAAAATTAACATATGTCGGCCACAAAAATAGTGTGTACCACAGAAATTCTTTTGTACCACAGAAATTCTTTTACTAGTATTCGTACAAACTGTACTCAAACTCACAAAACTATAGTTTCTGGCCTAGTGATATAAATAACTATTGTTATAAATATCTTCTACAACAATTTAATCGTGCATAACTGTTTACACTCTTAACTAATTTTATTTTGTCTACTTTAACGATTTTCCTTCGGCTTATGTAAGACTTCGTTAGATGTATGGAACCTTCTAATAAAATGAGCCAAATTCTCGTTGGAGAGAGTTCAATTTTTCTAAGATGCACTTCAGACTTCAAGGCTTTTTCATCAACGTACTAACTAAAAAAACATATTCTTTTTTTCAATTGAAATTTCAAATTATATCCACGGCCCATAATTCACAATTAAATTTAATTAATTACATAACAATTAAAATAATTATCGTATTATCGTAATGCAGCTAATTTTAAATTTTATTGAATTAACTACATTAATTAATGAAGTAAATTTCATTTAAACTTAATTTAAGGAACAATTTCGTGGTTGAATTTTAAAAAAGAAATTTGTAGACCTTGCGCGTAATTTAGATGAAATGACAATTAAATATATTAATTAATCTTATGGTCACTAATTTATAATGCATTTGTATTTCCATCTCTTATTCTGTTTTTTTTTTTTTGCTTAATAATGGTATTAAAAGTATTGTAAACAACTCCCAAACATCCATTAAATACTGTAGTTCTGATATTTTCTTTAAGCTCGTTATTATATCGTTCTGTAGATAAAAGAAAATTTTGTGAATGGCCCACCAAAAAAGTTATCAGAATTAATGTAAGAGTACAAAGAATTGGTGATTTAATAAATAAAAGTTACTTAAGTCGTTCAAATCACCTAATATCTTTAACAAAACATTTTTTAGTTTGTTATGATCCTCTTCAGTGTAAAAAGGTTTTTTTTTTTTTCCTTTCCTCACTTGCAAGTGATCTCTCTAATTGTAGTACATTAGTAAATTAGAACTTGCAATTTTTCTATCATTTTAATAGATTTTAACATGTTTCTACGGATGTTTTCAATTGTTTTTTTTTTATTTTTTAAATATATTTAAGTTGTTTTTTTATATCTAGTATTTTTTTAAACTGTCGTTTTTTACATCTGAAGATGGCCACAGAAGACCGAAACATGTTAAAAATAGTATAGTAGATATATATAAATTGAATTTGAATAATATAAGTTGTTTATTTTTACATAAAAAGTTAATAGCTTCTAGTTTGTGTGTGTCTCCCATGTATGACTAGAATTTTCCGAGATAAATATTAGTAGTAGGTTCTCTATAAACATTTATTTCTAAATTATTTTTGTTTTTTATTACTATCATCTCGAGGAAAACAGTCCTGTTTTCTTTGCATGGATAAATTTAATCTAACCAAAATTTGAATGTGGCTGTTCAAGATAATAATGATTGCGCATTTCCTGGTATCAAAAACCAAAAAAAAAAAATGTCGACATATGTAAAAAATGTGCCAAGAGTTTCTTAAGATCAGTTTTCAATTGAATTGAAATACTTAACAGCTCTGTCTCTGAGGTTATCAGTGATCCTAGCCTTGACAATCCAAGAGCAATTTGTATTTTATACATGTTGCACTCGTTTTGCAAAATAAAAAATAATTACAGAACGTCAAAAACGTATGACAGTTTCTGGTAACGAACAAGGAATAGAACAAAGAAAAGACGAAGAAGCCTGGCAGTTGAGAGACGTCATCTTTCTTGAAGACACCCGCACTGTACCTGTAGGGAGGGTCTTGAAGGTAGATGGCGCATACGCTGCCGTCAGGTTTCCAACTTCACACAATCGAGATAGGGATAACAAAGATGTCGACGATATACTTCAAGATTGCCGTTTAATGAAGAAGGACGACTTACAGGTTAGTGCGTATTATTTGAACGACATGAATAACGTAATAAATTCATTGCGATCAATCTGGTTGTGTAGGTTTTAAAATCGACAGCTACCTTCAGAGCACCGGATTGTTTTCAAAAGACTCCCAGGAAAATCCAGATCTCCGATACGGCGGGACAAATTTTGACTATAGCCGTAGACGCGCAGGGAATTCATGCGATTGTGATGTCGGGTTCTAAGTTGAGTTACGTTGTGTATAATATCTGTAGTGGACGCGTGGAAGTCGATAATCCTTTCCCGAGCGAGGCGTCTTTCATGGGCTTGTATCCGAATTACATCAATTTAACCTGCGCTGCTGAGGTGAGTGATGGCAAAAGAGAATCTAAAGCGTATTATTTTTATTTAATTATACGGTGTTAGTTTAATGTAGGCGGTGATTTAATTGTCCTTAATATTTCTTCTAGCATTGTGAATTTTTTATCTACATTGAGTATACTTTTTTTTCTATATTTTAAATAACTTTTTTTACGAGAATGCGCCGATTCAAATACTTCATAAACGTCGAGTACAATGCAGATAGACAAAATAATTTAGAATAAAGTCATAGGGGTAACAATCTTCTCATTACAATTAAATTAATAACTGAATAAATTAGAAGATTTATTCAATTTGTTCGGCATTACCAATTTGACAACAATTCCATTTCCATTCCTACACATATGATTTCATAGTACGTTTAATAGCAAAGCTATCATGATTTGAAACACTGAACTGCTAAACCAGTTAACCACAAAACGAATTATTAATATAACTTCTGAGCCGGCTAGTAGATAGTTTCACAGATTATTCATATATACAGTGAAAATTCTCCTTGCGGACATCTCTCGTAACCGGATTTTCTGGAACCGAAATTTCAATGTGAAATGCTTTCCGATAAGAGGACGCTCTTATAAACGGACACGGACACTAGATTATTTCCGCATGCTACAAAAAATCTCCAATAAGCGGACGCGTAGCTCCAATCGCTTGACAATTTTTCAGGTCGTCCGCTTATTATAATGTACTATTACTTGAAATAATCGCACGTTGCGCAACCTGTTACACTAAATTCGGTAATTCCCGTTTTATGTTATGTGTTTCCCTTTCATATGAACATATTACTCTTGCTAGCATACGTGAATACATCGTCTACCTAGCACTGTTTCTGATAATGAGAGTTATTTTGTGAATGTAAACGTAAAATGGCACCGAAAAAAAAGAATGCTTTTTTTGAAAAGATAAAATGGAAGTTAACGATTTAGAAGAAGAAAGAGTTTCAGCTTGAATTTTAACAAGCGCCTGTTTTAACAAGGTAGTTCAAACGACTCAGCATACGGATCACCACGAGTAGAATTCTATTTTCGTGACGTCACTGAGGTTTCTTGCTTTCTACGATAGATTGGCATCACGTTGTATAGTATTCTAGAATCGCTTTGGTCGTCGGAACCATTCGTTTTTCTATAATCCGTTTAGAAAACATCGTCAAATATCGATTGGCATTAGTTCATTTGCTCACTTTCTTGTCACTTTTTAGTGAACCGGCGACTCTTGTTTTTGTTATTTTGTGGCCTTGTTTTTAAATTGTGAAATAAAAAAAAATGCTACCACTTCAACAATACATAGCAGAAGAATTAGCCTGAAGAGAAGAGAAGAGAAAATATACTTCAATTTAATATCAAAAGACATTTAATGCGAAGTAACAATGATCCCTTCACTCTTTCAGACACAGATTTTAAAAATTTGTACAGATTAACGAAGGATATGGTTAACCTTTACTAATTTTACGTTTAGCACCTTATATGGTTCATTCATTACATGCCAGAGCAGTTGAATCGATCCTAAGACTATTTGCAGCCTTATTTTTTTATGCGACAGCCTCATATCATCAAATAAGATTATTATTGCATGTCCAGCATTACACAATATTTGTACCGAAGGTAGACTTGAATTAGTCGAAAATGTACTAACAGAAAATGCGATGCCAAGGTTTACCTGAAGGACAAGGTCAAGAAGCTAGGATAAATCTGATTGTACAATATTAGTCTAACTAATACTCGAGTAGCTTGCATGCTGGGCTATCAGTGGAGAGTCCAAAGTTCAAATCTCACTCTGATCAGTTACAATAATCAGTTTTTTTCTCGGGGTCCTAATATTGATTAGGAGGAAGATTTGGCCCTGCGGGGCCATGACAAGCGAAAGCTTATGCATTACAACCACTTAAAAAAAATGCAATACAGTGGTTTTAATTGGAATAGAGTATTAAGGCCGCTTTACAGTTCGCAATTTTCGGTATTGCGTGCAATAAAATTGCGCGCAATACAAATAGCGCATGGGGCATTCAATGGATTTCGAACAGCTGTGTGCAATTTTATTGGTGTTGCACGGATTAGAACTTGTTCTAATATTTCATTGCGCGCAATTTTATTGCACGCAATACAAAAAATTGCGAATTGTAAAGCGGCCTTTAGGAGAATTGTTGTATTTCAATTATTTTTATGAAAACAATAAAACGAAAACCATGTGTTTAGTTGAATTTATTTTAACTTCTGCTCAAGCAAGCTAATCAATCTCTCAAAATTTCCATTCATAGCAGCTATATTATTGCAAACTTTTGCAGCATTACTAGTACCATAGTTTGGAGTATTTTTATCAGCTGTATTATTGTTAATGCTACGAAGGGTCGAGAGAAGTTCATTATTAGTATTTACAAAATCGTTTAATCGTTGTCTCTTTCTTGAAGGAGGTGTGGAAACTTCTGATGTAGTCGGGGCCTCTGTTTGGGGTCTACTGCAGTTTCTGCCTTGGTCCACTGACAAAGTTTCTATCTTTAACTTCCCTGAAGTAACAGGTATCATCCTTTGGAGTGGTATGCACACCTTAGACGAATGTCTTTGGATGGCTACCATTACACCATTGGAACCGGCAAATTATATATAATGTATAAATATCTTAATAAATTAATATATCCTCTATACTTACAACAGAGATGAAAAAACTAATATACTTAATGGTATAATACCTGTTTCTTATATTCGGGAGGAATGATTTTACTTACTCCTGTCAGTACAAAATAGATACTAAATGAAATACAAAATTCTGTAGAATGCAGTTTACAAGTTCGCCCATTTTGTGAACGCATTTTATATTGTCCGGATTCCCGCGCACCGGCCAGTATATTTTAACTCTGTCTTATTAGCACTATTAAAAGAGACAGAGAATCGAAACGACATCACGAAACCTCTCGCTTCGTAGCGAGATGTAGACGATTTCGCGCGGGTGTAAGGACATGAAGGGACGTCAAAAGCAAGCGGTCGTGATTCCAAAATATCGTCTGTAAGCAAACGTCTACAGATGCTTAAGCAACGTGACGTCATGAAAATAGAATTCTATCCGTTGTGATCCCACTGCAGAAGAAAAGTAGGGATGTCAGCAGCATCATACAGTTCAAAATCTATAAGTAAATTCACAATGTGAAGCTCTAAATTATATTTCTGTGTTGAAAAAGTTTGCTAGGGGCGATTCCACCGCATTATAACACTTAAAAGTTATTATAAGAATTGTCTCCTTCAGCAAAATATGGCGAAATTCCGTTAAGCCGCGCCCTCACTCAGTCGACTGTCGATCGATAGCGTTGTTTTCAACAAATAAGTTTTATTTGACTTTTTGCATTGACAGTTTCCTTTTCAATACATACATACAATATGAACATGGTCACTTTTATCTTTTAATACGGTTGACGTTATTGATACCTGAAAATTGTTTAAAGGCCGAAACATGTAATAAATCATAAAACATATACATTGGAAAAAACGTCATCCATACTTCTAATATATTACAGAGTGGTGAGACAATTTTAATACTCCGAGACGGCAACAGCACAATATACCCGTTAGCTAAAGATTGCGCAGACGCAATACGCGACCCGCAAAGCCTAGATTTACCGCCAGTTCGAGCAATCGGTGCTGGCACGGTGGTTCTGTCGGGAACAGCGCCGAATATGAAAAATCAAGTAGCAATCATAGTCTTCGCTCTGGAGCAGCAACTCCTCATGCCGAAGGTACTGAGATGTGACGTAGAAGGAGCCCGACAAGTTCTAGCGCAATTGGAAATCGACGCAAAAACCAATCCATCCGTGATCCTGAACATCCTGGACGAAAGATGCGACGGGAATCGAAACATACTTCCATGCCGTCGTAAATATGTGCACGCCTACGTCGAATAAAGATACAGACGTCGATACACCAACGGTACCGCCGACGAATTCAAACGCCGGATTGGAGTGCATTAACGTTATAACTAACGCCGTCGGATCTCGCTCGGTATCGCTCAGAGAGATGATGCGTAGGCCGTGCGCACTGATAGGGATATTAACAACTCCGGCAACGAACAACACTCCTTTGTACAAGAGGAGCCTATACCGACGCATACCTGGCCTCCTGAGTCGTTCGACGCAACCTCAGGTGACGAAGATAGCTTGATGGGATTAGGAAGCAGTGCCGCCAATAAAGCGAACGTGAATAACATCCCTTCTGTTAACGGGAATCTTATAATAGATCCCAACGAGCGCAGAACGAACGCGATGCAAATCCTCCACGCGCTGTTGTACGAATCGAATGCGCTAGCGCCGTATCTGATCGAAATGTTACGGGCTAAAGACGCACAGGGACAGACGCCGTTTATGTTGGCAGTTTCGTCGCGGTCTTACCCGGCCGCTTTGGAATTATTCGAGAGGATTACGCAATTGAGCTCGACAGCCGAACAGGAAGAAATGATCTTCCCTAAAGGTTCAAATCCCGACCATTCGCCCTTACACGTTTTGTGCTGTAACGATACGTGCAGTTTTACTTGGACCGGTGCTGAACATATTAATCAGGTATTCTTTTTCTCTTTGTGGAATTTCCATATTTATTGTTAATGAATCAATTTTAGGATATATTTGAATGTCGGACGTGCGGATTGACGGGATCGCTTTGTTGTTGTACCGAATGTGCGAGAGTTTGTCACAAGGGACACGATTGTAAACTTAAACGTACGTCTCCTACAGCCTACTGTGATTGTTGGGAAAAGTGCAAATGCAAAGCCTTGGTCATGGGTAACCAAACAGTTCGATATGATCTTTTAATTCGTTTAGTACGCGACACAAACTTAGTCGTTCTTCCAAATGCTAGGTAAGTTTGAAGATTTTTTCCAGCAACGCTATTTACTTTGACCACAATTGGTAATGCCACAAAATTATTATTATCAAAGAGCAATAATAATGTTGGAGCATTAGCAATGTGTTTTTGACGTTAATAAGTTAAATTTTGTAGAGATAGTTCTAAGCAACACACTTTTTTTTTTATTATTATTGCTTACTCAAAGAGGGTTAATCTTGTAGTGTATCACAAACTTCCATTTTTAGGCACTTTGGCAGGGTATCTTAGTTATTAATAAAAATAGAGAGTTGAGTTTTCATGATAGTAAATTTTTTTTTTTTTTGTGAAACAAGATTTTTTTCAACCGCTTGGTTTTTGAGATACAGGGCTACTACCGAAGTTACTACCGAAGTTTGAGAAAAAGTAAAAAACCAGTTTTTTGCCTGAAATGCAATTGCGTAACAAGCTTTCTTTTTTTTCTAACTATAATACTTTTCAAATTATGAACCGAACTTATGATTGTTTAAACGGAAGCTGTTCCGTTTAAACAATCATATTATTTTTATTGGTATATTATTTTTTATTACGATTTATTTAGTTGTTCATATTTATTTTGACAAAAAAATTGATACAAACTACAACAGGTTTCGGAAATGACGCCAGTTTTCGAATACAGTGCTGACATATTCTTGTTATTCTTCTAATCGCACTTAAAATGATCATTGGCTTTCTGTGGAGTATTTGATAAGCCAAAGCAATTGCCGCACGAGGTTACCACTTGGAATCACAGCTTATATACATTTTTGTTTGATGCACTAAATCAATAGATCGGTAGATCGTGGGGCCACCTCGCAGTACCTCTTTGTATCGATCCATCTATGAGGAAAGCTATTATGTTATTGTACAAAAATGGTCATAATAATAATAATGACCTATCTTGTTGGCAATAAATGCAATTGTAATAGGCCAATAGAACATTTTCCAGCAGTTCATGGTTAACTTCTTTAAGAATTTCTATGTGCTCATTTTACCCCTTTATACATTCTGTAAACTATGCATCTACACAAAATGAAACACGAAATACATCAACTCCGAAATATTGTTGTTGTGCCAAGAAAGCTGCCAAATTTAGAATAATCGTTTATTTGCTTAATAACGCAGCCATATATTGAATTTTGAAAAAGATCAAATTTTTAGCTGGTGTCTCAAAATAAATATAAAGAATAGGGTCGGGTTTTTCAACAAGTTATACAAAAAACCACTTACTCTACTTTATTTTTGTGTAATACGATGACGAATGCCTAAAACAATTCAACATTTGGGTTTTATATTCGTGAGTAAAACCAATTAAAAAAATGATAAATTTCAGGACGTCACAACTGTTTTCGCCAATGAAAAACACGATTTGCGTTCGCCCAGTGTGACATACACCGTTGAAAATTTTAACACTTTTTTGACTAATTTAATAGTCATGAGAGTCCACATCTTTCGTGTTATTTGTCGAGAACTATAGAAGTTTAAATTTGACGAGCAAAGATAGTCAAGTATTGTCTATTGCTAAGGGGTTATTTTGTCCAACTGACACGTGGAATTATAAAATACTTCTAGTCACATTTTATTTGATCTAGACTAGACAAATTTACTAGCTGTTTAACTAAATGAATGCGATTTATTGGGTGTTTTAACACCATTTTCTAAATACAACATCTTTTTAATATGCAACTCCTATTTCTTAGTGCTATAATATTCTCTCTTTAAGACGTTTTCTCAATTATAAATATGCAAAACCACTCATTCACAAGTTTTGGTTTCAACTAAATGTACTAATTTTAAAATGATTTTTTAAGAACCATTATAAAATTAAGTGAATGTTTATGCTATTTGATTCAAGTCTAAACTAATTGCGTAAATAGATGTTCCCAATACATCTTAAAGATGTTGAATTTTTTTATGTCCACTGGAATTAACGTTTAATAACACGAGGTTACACTTCGCAAGTCAGTCACATTTGGTGGTTTGTTTGGATATGTTAATACGGAGAATCAAACACGAAAACAGATACACGTGCAATGCAGGTGGTGCGTATAATGCAATACTGTATTAGAATAGGTGGGGTTTCTATATTTCTATCCGAGGGAAAAATTCTGATTGGTTGACGCTTCTGAATGCCTGAAAAATTATCAATTCTCATATCTGAACAAAGAATTCACACGAAATTCTAGTCATTTCTGTTCTATTAAATACGCGTAGCAACTCGTCTGGCAAAGTTTGGAAAAATCAACACTAAAATATTTGACTAGCGCAAAATTAACGCCAACACCGTAATATTTTCAACAGTGTATGTCGGTTATTATTTAATAGTTTTTGGTTAGTGTTTAAGAGACATTTTAGTATGATTATTTAATAATTGCTTGATATTCCAATACCTTGGGCAATTATTAAGTATTAGGAAATATAATCCATGGTTTTTGACTCTCGCGCGAGTAAATTATAGCAAGAAATTCGTCTTGCTGTATCCATTGATTAAAAATACAGTTTATCTTATTGTTTTACTTTAAAGTGTAGTTTGTCTTTTCGGAATGTTTGCCAATAAATCTTATACAATTTCATTTAATTATACAATTCAATTTTTCCCATTTTATTACGTGACTTATTTTTAAACTGTTTTATAATTCTGACCTGAAGATGTCCCTTAGTGGATGAAACCGGTTGTACGATATTAAAGAATTTGTGAGAAATTGGACCATTTTCCTTTCATTTACCTTGCTATTAGGGAAATAGTTTGTAAAAATGCCAAAGTAAGTTTTATGAGATTATTGTTGTTACAGGATTTATACAAATTATTTTACACAGATAACTTGGAATCCTGAATTTTAAATAGTTGCTGACCAAAATTTACCATCTATTGATAATATTATAATTATAAAACATTTTTCCATCAAATCTAGATTTTAGGGATAATGTCTTTCTAAAAATAACACGGACCATACACATAATTCCAATAAAACTCAATGCCACCATTGAAAATTTGACATATTAACTGACAGTGGAGACACTGATTGTACAATAGGCGAACGTCAAATCGCTAATTAATTTTTTGTTGGCCCAAAACAAAATGTCTAATTTTATATTGGACGGAACAGTTGTGATGTTGAACTAAATTTTTTTTAAAATATACGTTTTTAAAGTTAAAAATACTAATCTCACAAACAAAAAAAGGCTTGTAAATCCGTAGTAATTTGAAACTTTTCTTTCGAATAAAAAAATTGGTTCCCGGCCCTATTTTGTATTTAATGGAAATGAAAAATAATATACTGGGCGGCGTTCCATTTAAACAATCATAAGTTCGGCCCATAACTCGAAAACTGTTGCGCTCAGGAAAAAAATAGCTACGTCACTGGATTTTACGTAAAAATTGGATTATACTCCATTTTCACCTTTTTACTAACTTCCATAGCAACAGAGATACGTGAGTGTCTAAAAATTGAAAATTTTCAATTTCACCTTCTATCTCAAAAACTAAGGTGTTTTAAGAGAATTATGTTTGCAGAATATTTTGTTTTACAAAAAAAGTAGAATACTGCTCACGAAAACCAACTCTTTATTTTTATTTATAACTGAGGTACTCTGTTAAATTCCCAAAATGGATCGTCTTGTAGAAGCTAGAAATAAGTCAAAACAAAAGAACGTGTTAGAAAATCACTTCTCTATTTCTAGCAAATATGGTTTATGATATAAGTATTTTAAAAAATTGTAATGGAAGATTGAATAATCATGAGAATCATTTTAATTTGAAAATTCATTTTGTATTTAAAAGCTAACATGAAGTTTTTTGAATATAAAAATTATAAAAAGTGAATTGTGTTTAGAAATATTTCTATATAACTTTTTGTAATTTATGTATATTTAAAAAAGTGTTTAATAGTTTGTGTTTATAAATGACAAAACATTTAAGTGTTTCTAATTGCAAGTTTCATTCAATTGCTGTGAAATATAAAATATTTTGGATAATAATATTACATAAACCTTTGATATGCAAAAACCAGTTTAATTTAATACTACCTACGTATATCTATAACGTTCAGTTTTTTAATGGGTTCAATTGCTGTGAAGGTGAAAAAGTTTGATGATTTTGTTATTTATGATTAAACGTTTACGATCACCTACTTAATAGCTTTATTATACATAATCTCAGTTTTTTTTAAACATACTGATCGTGCCTAAGATTTATGATAATACTAATATCACCATCAAGAGTAAGTTACTGTGTTTGTGTAAAATTATAAAGTAAATTATTAGTATATGATGGAAATATTGTAGAAAAAAGATTAATACAATGAAATTCAATAGTTTTAATGGTATATAATGACTAGTTCTTTCCCTGTGAACAAATGAAATAATGTTTGTTTTGCTTGTTTTTACTACAAGTACACTTTTTATCAGTAACACTTATAATTTTTTTTTTAATTTCACTAGTGCATGTACCGCTCTACATCCTCCAGTTTAATATTGTCATCATTAAACTGGCCTACAAGAGAGCCATATTAAAAATATTACTTTAAACAGTGCCAACTATCAATGTTTCACACAGTACGAAGGGATATTACATTGTTTAACGCTGCCGCGTGTATATCTCAGAATACACAGTTATCCTGGAATCCCATTTTTTGCGTGAAGTGTTAAACAATAACATTGGTCACTTACAATTTCTCTATTTTATAGGGGAGAAAACATATTGTTGTTCTTAGCTCAAACAGTAGGTAGACAAAATCAAGAACAACGTCAATACAGAGCAGCAAGACCGAGAACCGCCTCTGCCAATTCCAGAAACAAAACACCATCGTCGGACGGTCAGTATATCAATTTCCGTAAGAGATTTGTTTTTGATAATTCCTCTTAGTTGAAGTAGATGTGCCAGAACATGACTTGGAGCCGCCGAAATTTAGTAGGAAGGCGCTGGAACATCTCTTAACCGATTGGAGGGCGGTACAAAGTATGATTTTGACCGGCACCAAGGAACAAAGGGATCCCCAATTGAACGAACAACCTTACATCGGAAACCAAACCGGAACGACACTCCTAGACAAATTCACGCACAGTCTAATAGTCAAGTGCTACTTTGAAGCGCTGGAAATCTTAGTGGATACGTTAGTTAGGGAGATGAAGAAAACCGATGCGGAGCATGTCAAGATGGCCACACTGGTTGCTAGAAGATTTGTTCGGTCAGTTGTTAGGATTTTCGTTATTTTCAATATTGAGCTTGCTCCTATGTCCAAGAAGAGAGTGTAAGTTGCATCTGACTCTGGGAATGTACTTTTTTTTTACTAAGCTGTCGCTTTTAGTTTAAACAGCCATAATCAGCCGTTGCATAAATGTAAAAAGGTATTCCGTTCCTTAGTTACACTTGCTATACAGGAGCTGTGCGAAACTGCAGACTCTCTAATAGCACCTGTTCGATTAGGAGTGGCTAGGCCAACAGCGCCATTTTCGTTAGCGACCACAATAAATGAGATTATTTCCGTAAGTTTGACTTTGCAGAAAAAAAAATATATGCTCACTCGAGATTTCTTATTCTAACATAGGGTTCTGAAGAATTGTTCCTTGTGGATCCTTTAGCGCCCCTGGCGCTCCAAGTCCAACCACCAATTCGAATTTGTCCGTTGCGGAGCCGCTGCCTTTCTTGGCAGATGCTGTGAGGAGAGCTGCAACATCTTCTAGGGATTTAGACGACGCTAACGACGGAGAAAGTATGTATCTGCACCAGAGCTTGGTAAAACTCGGGTATATGTATTCGGAATCATGTACTCATCTGTCTCCATGTACTATCTACACTCCACAAAATTTTGAATGTACGAGTATTAATTTCTCAACTAACCTCTAAACTAGTGATGGGATATGTCAAATAAAAATCCTATTTGGAAACGTTAAATGCATATTACGAAGTTTCAAAATCTTTTCTCTAAATTGAATTCTTTCGTTCGAAACACACACATACATATACAGACAGTGGAACCTCGTTAACCCGGATCAATTGGGACAAGAGCCGATCCAGGTTAACAAAAATCCGGGTTATACGGACACTAGGGTAAAAAAATAAAAGACAGTATGTACTTACAGAAAAATGACTTCATTTCGTAGATAAACAAATATCCATACAAAACAAACCGAACAATTATATTTTTGAACTCATTTTTAACAAATATACACTATTATTTGTAATAACCCGCATTTCTAAAATAAAAATTGATCCGAGTTCACGAGGTGGACTTAACAAGGTTCCACTGTACTAGGTTCGAGCGAATGAATATGAATATATGTTGTAGATTTTGATCTTTTACTTGACAACCAAACCAAGCGATGTTTAGCTACGTGAATACACAACCACTTTTTGTATGATACTTATTTTAAAAATGCAAAATTACCACCATTCTTAAATTTCAAAATTACAATCGTTTTAGAGTGATGAAACCAGTTTGCTTTATACGGCCTGTCGAATCATTCAAATTTAGATTGAATTGAACGTTCCGCCAGATTCTGGTAAGTAGCGACATCTGCATGACATTTGAGAACAAGAGAACGACTTTCTTGACACGTCAAAATAATAGTAATGGCGGGCACAGCTGATAACAGCGTGGTTCATATCAAAACTAAATAGTGCAAAACTAGGTGTATTCTTTCGTGTCGAACAAACTGATCGAAGTGAACGATATTCAACTAGTTCACTTAATTTGATGTTCTTTCGTGCATGTTCAGTCTCCCTACTCTGGCAATTGAAGTGATTGCATTCAGAAATTTCCTTACCCCTCAAGCACAATGAAATTCTACGTTCAGTTGGTTCAATAAACGCATTCTTTTGCTTGACAAACTGAAAGTGAAAAACTATTCATATTCACTTATATCACTTTCAGTTAGTTCACTTTATTCACCACGAAAGAATACGCCTACTATGTAGCCACTTTGTAACTTAAATAACCAATAAGAAGTGAAATACAACTTTAAAAAACCTAATAGTTCGGTTTTTGACAAAGTAAACAAGTTTAAGAAATTAATGTATTCTTGCTAATTACTGTAATAAATTCTTTAAGAGGAATTGTTCCCACGAAAAAAAAAGTTTCGTGGGAAAAAATCGTCTTAAAGAAGTTATTACAATAATTAACAGAATACATTAATTCGTTAATGATTACTGTAAGAAGCCTGCAATGCTTGCAAATAAACAGGTTATTAAAAAAAATGTGAAATATTAACTTCAGTACTTGTCAATATGACATTTATTCAAAATTAAATTGACATTTTGCTGTCACAATCCTGACAACCGAAGGGTAAGCATTTTTCCCAAAAAGTTCAAGTGGCGCCAGCGGTGAACCGTGCAACTCATGATCCAACAGCCACAGCCCCATAAAGCAAACTGTCGAAGTAATTAAGTGAACTATTTGTTATAATTAATATGAAATTATAACATATCATTGCTTTGTAAATTGCCGTAACAAATATTAATGTTTTCCTGCTAACATTGTTAATAATAAGGCAGATTTTATTATAAAAATTGTCTTGCCTCCTGTGTGATTCAAACCTATCAACCCCCTCTTGTTTTCCGGATGAGCCGCTCTAGCAACTGAGCTACCGAAGGCGATGAGTTCCTGAAACGTTATGATAATGCCGGTAGGACGACTATGCAATTTAAATAATTAAAAAAATATATATATATATATATAATAAAATTTGCCTTATTATAAACAGTGGTAGCAGGAAAACATTTGAACAATATTTGATAATTTTTACACTGTGAATTCCAATTTAAATTGCACACATATTGCCGACATTATCATCACGTTTCAAATCTAGGATAAGAACTCATCACCTTCCGTAACTCAGTTGATAGACCGGCTTGTCTGAAACACAAAGGGCATGGGATCAAATCCCACACGAGGCAAGAATAATTTTATAGCAAAAATTGCCTTATAGCTAACAGTGTTAGCAGGAAAACATTAATATTTGATGATTTTCATATTGTGAATTCCAATTTAAAATTATTTAAATTACCGTACACAAATATTTGTTAGCTTTCCCGTTTTTCTCAATCAGGTTTTGTTGTTAGTTGCACCTTAAACCATGATAATATTAATAATTCCTAAGCTCATTACTGTATATTTATAACTTTTATCCTAATAAACGAATTGTATTAAGGAAGTATAAGAAATAAATTGTAAAATAAAAGCATTAATATGAAAAACGAAAGAATCACAAATATTCTTTCAAACCATAATTGAAAAGTAGGAATTAAAATAACTATTATACATATATTTTAACAAAAAAGAATTCTTAAGTAGCAAGCAGCATAATATATAAAAAGTGGAGGTACGCTTTAAATTGGTTTGTTTATTAAATAAAGAAATCTACAAATTATATGTTTTGGCATATATGTATATAATATGCATGTATTTAACTAATGCCAATAAATTGATATTATTATTATTAAATGTTCGGCTGATTCGTTCGATAGATATCTTAATTTTTTGACTTTTCCTATTTAAGTATTTTTCGATTAATATTTAAATGATACTTAGTTAATCCAAATCTTTATATTTTCTGTTGTAATGTTTGGCTTCCAGCTGACCTGAAGATGGCAGCATTGTCTCGAAACTAGTGACTCTATTAAACATATCTGAGATTGTCAGACTGGATCTTAGTCATTTTTGTTTTATTGTTTTTTATTCAATATCACGACCTCAAGCTTCGCTATTTTGGATGAAAAAAATATTCCTCTAATAACTGCAATTACATTATTCCTGGCAAGCATCAGAACTACTGAAACTTGTTTGTAAATTTTAACAAGGTATTGTCAAATTATTTATTTGCCTACGCCTCAGGACAGGGCATTCATAATATAATTATTTTTGATATTAAACAGTTGTAAAATTAAGTAATTTTTTTAAATTACAACACATATAAACGTTCTCTAACTTAGGTTATTTATATTCGTATATGATTATATAAGTAATGGACAATTACGAGTACTCTTTAAAGGAGATACAAAATATATTGCAGTTACTTGTATTCTGTCATTTCCGTGTACTTTTTCTTCTTCTCTGATGTACGCGAATTTTGAAAATTCAAGGACTGACTTACTATTTTTTATTGTACAGGCATGGCAATAGACAACGACGATGACAATGCTTCAGAACATGCCGACGGACCTGCTTATCGTGAGTTACCAATTGTACGTTCAGTATCGTTAAATGAAGGAGAAAATCAAGAAGCTCCGTCGGAACAACAAGAAGGCAACGCAGGACAGGGAGAAGACAGCGACCCCGAACTAGACCTCTTAGCAGAAACGGAATCGGATAGCGACGATAACCACAGCAATCAAGACGCCGCATCCGCACAACGTTCCGTGCAAACTGGAGCAACGGCAGGCTCTGATACCGGTATTTATCAATATGAATACTCTAAACAGTGTAACTGATGGTGTGTGTGTGTACCTGAAACATCAATCTTTTGCACCAAATTAGTCATATATCACTTGTATTGCCGATTGTATCGTACCCGAATATTTCTGGTATCAATAATGTGATTTAAAACAACCTTCTTTACTTAACCAGCTTGCAAAAAGGACCTAAAATAATTACCTATTTGTATGGTCGAAAGGTTTGAATGTGAAAGAATGTGTTACGTGTGTTGTGTATTCAAAATAATGCATTAGGAATGCTGCTGTTCCCGGAAGACGAAAGCGGGGAGTCAAGTCAACAGGAGGAGGAAGAAAGCGAAGCTGGTGAAACCGATGAACAAGACACCGAGGATACACTTCATTTACAGATGAACAATTAGAAAGGAGAAGGTAAGAAATTGAATGTTGATGATAATAAATTGCTTTGTTTTTTATAGTATCATTTCTTAAAATTATATGCTCTCTCTGCTCAAAAATAGAACCTCGAATGTATGATTAAAGGCTTTCTAATGCCCGATCACATTTTGGATTGTAATGAGTGCCCGATTGAGGTAAAACTCGAATCAGATCTGGGGTGGGACTCTGTGTACAATAGAATTCTATTTATCGCTTCATTTCTACACCATTTGTACTCTGTGTGGCAATAGTCGATTTCTATATGCCGCCATATTGTCGCCTAAAGACGATACGTCCGCACACCTCGCTTTGAAGGATAGATAGATCGTTTAGAAAAGGATAGCATTTACTAGTTGATGGGTTGCTTCACAGCTTACTTGTTTGAGTTTAAAAGAGGTGTGAAATATTTGGAAATGATTTGGAATATATAAACGGATCGCTTTTTTCGCGAAGAACACGCCGTTTTATATTAAAGATGCCCATTTCTTCTAACGCTTCTTCTTCATCCGCACCCATCATTAATGTATTGAGAACATTTAAATCAATAAATAATGATTAGCGAATAAAATATACAAAATATTTTTCGCAGTCCTAACCTAAACAACTTCTTTTTCATAAAAAAATACGAGGACGTCACGCCGATAAATTCTAAACGGTTGGTATTCGCCCATTTAAGGAATTATATTTCTATTCCTAAATTCATTGCATTATTTATAGGCACACAGAGTACCAAATCACCATATTATCGACTTCAAACGTAGAATACTAGTATAGAAAACAATAATGGAATTCTATTGTACACAGAGTCCCAGCCCTGACCTGCTTTTAATTCGTGGGTTCAAAATGCAATAAGTGTTTTGAGACAGCGGGAGTATTTGATTAATTAAAAATGTTTTAAACATTTGCAACTAAATAATTTTACGTTTATTTGCAAGTGTCTGAACTTTCGACAGCCTAGCAGTTTCTGCAAGTGTGGGTAATGCGAAGTCGAGCCACGTTTTCTCAAAACTGCACTTCGCACAGATTGACGATGAGTTGAACCGTACATGGCTGAACGTAACTGCAAGCGCGCAGATTTTTATTTAAGCTCAAGATCTTGTTTTATATATTTATTGATCATACGGGATTTTTATAAAAGCAAAATAATTTTAAATTATGATAGTGCATATCCATTCGGGTTTACCAACTTTTAATTTATTTAAAAAAGAACATATATATTCAAATAAAATTAAAATTACAGCAATACAACCAAATTATAAAAACATTTAGAAATGCAATTACTAATAGTTACTAGTATTTTATAATGGCACCATTTTTGGGTATGAATTTATTAAATCTTTTAGGGAGTGAATTATATAAATTAATACAATACTCCCCAGCGACAGATTTCTCACTCACTCAAGGACGAATAAAAAAGTTACCTGTTAAAATGGATAATTTAGAAGAAAAAGAAGCAAATATTTAAATTCATTGAGATCCTAAAACAACCTCTTGAGCACAAATTTGCAGTTTACATTAGAATAACCATCAATAACCTCAAAATTAAACTTGAATTGACAAGAATAAGACGAAAAAGTCGAAACGATTCGGTTGTACTTTGCTAGTTTCACTGCGGCGATGGAGAAATTTAATTCTCTACGTGTGCGCATGAGCGCTTAATGCAAGTGTTCGTATAGTTGTAAATTGAGAGCTAATAGATGGCGCTAGTAAAATTAAAAAGTTAATATTCGCATTCGCGAATGTCTAGTGCACATATTCGCATTCGCGCAATGTGTAAAATCACGCATTCCTTACATCACTATCAGTTTCGTTCAGCCAGACGTTGGTCACGAGTGTATTGAGAAAACGCAGCTTAACACCGGCTCTCTATGGTAGTGGTAATAACAACACTGTTTATATGTGTGTAACAATTTGCTGGTATTGAAATTTAGACTTATATTAATTAAATAGATTATATTACATTTTACATAATTACCATTTCCCACTTAATAAATAGTGGTCATTTTTTTATTATGTAATTACTGTACATATTATCCAATATTTAAATTACTGACCACTCATCACATTGACTGGAGCTTCATTTGGCATTTCATCGACACGGACTAGTGATTCTGTTTTGGCTGTCTATTGTGTTTTTAGTTGCATTTATGTTCTGATTATTTTGATTGTGTCTATGAAAGAAGCCGTTACAGCAATGCGGCCGGCCACGGTCCCAGGACGAACTTGGCTCCGCAGAATATGCAATGGGCTATCAGATCGAGGGAGACTTCCAGGTCGGCGGGAGTGCGCGTCGGCTCCAACTTAGTCTTCATCGATCCCAGCACGTTGAGAGATCAACTACGGCGAATACGGCGGTGGCCGCCAGTTCCGAACCGGTTACGATGGCTACGACAGCCAGTTGTTTATCGAGGGCGTTCGGTAAGTTAAACAGGTTAAATGCAGTGGTGAAGTGCGCTCTTAAATCCACCAATTATGAATATTCTAAATTGGTCGCTAAATAGAGCTAGATAATTTAAATTCCGCATTAGGAATCTGATTTTTGCTTATCATTTTCCTATAAGTGAATTTGTACAGATAACCTTTTAAAGCAAAGTGAATGGCTTTCTATTTTGTATATTCTCTTCTCATGAAGCGATCCATAATGATTGTCCTTCCCGCAACCATAAAATAAGAGAAACATTGAAAAATATCATTATTTACATAGGTGTTCTGTTTGTCTTAAGCCTGTATGACACGATCAAAATATCTATTTTTTTTGTGTCAAAGTGGTTCAAATTACTTCAAACTCGTCGTGTAAATGGCAACTTTGATCGGTTTTGATGACGTCACATCAAATTTTACTTTGACATAAAAAATTGTTGTTGCAACAAATTTTATTATCAAAGTCGTTGTGGTGTGCGCGTGCGCAAGCACTGCGGCCAACACAAATTATTTTGTAAAAGGTTTAAATTTAATTAAAATAGAAGAATTAAGACTAGCTGTGTCTGTAATTGATACAAACACTTCGCTACTCTACAACTCCTTCTCCAAAACAATGTTAACTGTTGACCTCAAACTCAAAAATAAACAACCGTGAAGTTAGTATGTTGGGGCCCCTGAATATTCTCTTTAAATCTTTGGCTGTTAAAGTTAAACTTTGTAATGCAACTTTGGTAGCAAAGTTTGGACATTTCTTAAAAAACTTTGATACACTTTGATTACAAGCAATAAATTTATAGTTTAGATAACTTAATACCCAAATTATTTTAGAATTATTTTAGAATGAAATCGAAAATCAAAACGCATGGCTAAATACAGTGTGTCCACGGTTTCAGTGCAAACTTACACATCATAGAACGTTGACATATTTTTTAAACTATTTCATTTTTAAATAAAAAAAAAAAAAACTATGATGGTATGTGAATTTTTAGTCATCGGCCTGCTTTGATAAAATCCATTGTTTGTCAATTTGGCTTCAGGTAAAGTACTGTTTATGTTCACAGTACGCCAATGTGTAAGAAAAAATGCTTAGAGCAAAAAGTTATAGGGTTACGCAATTTTTTATACTGATTGGCCGCCTACTTTGATAATGATTAATTTTTCTACCTATTATTAATTCCCGCAAAGTAGGCCGATCAGTCTTAACATTTGCAAAAACTCTATAACTTTTCACCCTAACCAATTTTTCTTAGTAACATATTGGGGTACTATGAACGCAAATAGCACTGTACCTGAAATGAAATTGACAAACAATGCATATTAGCAAATAGGCCGGTGACTCTGAAAATTTGCATATCGTCATAACTTTTCATTCTAACATTTTGGCATACTGTCAACGGAAAAGATACCGTCAAATGGGGTAATATGGGACAAAAAAAGCGTTTCTTGAAATTTGGCGATTTTCTCATAAAGAGTACCTAGATATTTTACAGTAATCTGTGCTGCTGTACTTGTTCGCTTATGTATAGCGGTGCAATAGTCCAAATACTTTTGAATTGTTTTGTTTTGTCTACAGCAACCGTTATTATCAACCCATCAAGCCGTCAACGGCTAACGTTGCCATATGGCAACGCTGTTATTATATATTTTTAATTTTTTTTTATCAAATTTTCACCTGTTACTACCCCAGAGTAAAAATTTTGTTAAAATTTGTTCATTCATTCATTGTAACCCCCCCCTCCCCCCTATTTTCACACACTTCTTGACACTAAACCAAAATTTTTTGAGGTGTGTTCTTCTATCAATTTAGTTTATTACTGTTCGTATTTTATTGTTTAATACTTTCAAATTCGCTCCAAAATTATTATTGTTGTACACTTTTGATTAAGACAATTATCACCTGAAGATGTTCTTTTGTGATCGAAACGTGTTGTGAAAGATAATTTAATAAAACCAGATTGAATGTTGAACACTTTTTACTTTAATTTAAATTTACACCAATCTTCGTGATTTTACACATCAATTAATTAAATGTCGACAGCATTTCAAGACAATAACTTGAACTTAATTAATTTTTTGAAAATAAGCTAACACGTATTTAACATTTATATGCATACACAAGATAACCAGTGCGTGTCAATATGTTTTCTAATGGTTTTAATGCAAACAAGCTTTTATAACGAATAACTTTTTTTCCCTAAGATACAAAATTTAAAAAAAAACCCTCTTGTGCACTAAATCGATGGACACCGTGTGTAAAAAATATAAAAATAACTGAAAGTTTAAGATTACTCATTTTAAAACAAGGAAAATTGAATATCAATTTATAACATCCATAATTTGACTCTCTGTGAGTAGTATATATAGGGAAAAAAAAACAAGAAAAAGGACTTGGTCTTCACAAAATTCTTTAATATATCACATTTCTCGCCATTGTAAACTTGTTTATAGAATTAGTTTGGGCTTTATTATACACATAGTAAATTTTTAATGTTACAGGCATCGTAATTCGACAAATATCTGACCTCTTATCACTGATGCAAGAATTACATCAAATACCTCCAACTCCGTTCACTCATCTAGATGTAACGCAAGATGATATCTGTAACGTTCAGGTAATACCTTATTTCATGTTTATCGTTTCGTTTTTCTTAAAAAAAAAACAATCTTTCAGATCTACCTTGAATTCCGCTTGAAAGATACATGGGATTGGCTGTTAACGGTCATGGACGCTACGGAAGCCCAATTACGGTTCGGTGCTTCTTTAACCCATTCTTCCGATCTCACTCATCCTAGTCATCCAATTAGTACCAGCAGTGCCCCTCCTGGTAATAATTATTTTGACAATTAACAATTGCATAATGATTGAAACTATCTTTTTTTTCATTTAGGCGCAGCGGTAAGAAATAACAGAAATTCTCAAGTTTCCGGATCAACGACCGCTGGATCCACACGTATTGTTGGATTCACCGCCAATGTTGAAAATTCCCGATCCAGACCCGAAAGAGACGGTACGCTGTACTTTCTTACTTTTTTATTATTTAACACTTATATTTTCAATCGGATTTATTAATCGTTCAAAACTTAAAACAGAACTAATTTTTTTTTGTGTGAAATATTTTTGTATCATGCAATCTACAACTGGTATCTTAGGTGTTGATGCAAATGCAGCCCGAAGAGAATTCCTCTCCTACTGTCTGTCTTTAATGAGAGCCCACAATGGCGAACATCTCGATTCCCTGCCCGTATTGGATGTTTCGGCTTTGAAGCACGTAGCGTACGTTTTTGACGCTTTAATTTATTACATGAGATCTGGCACGAATACCGACACAAATGAAAACGAAGTGCTAAGGGAAGGGCTGCCGTTACCTTCTTGGAATGATCAGGATGAAAATGAGAACGAAGAAGGGGACGAAGAAATACCGGTCGCTATGGAAACAGAATCATTGGACGATCAAGAAGTTTCAAATATCGCCAGCATGTCGAATAGTATGCACAATAGTGCTATAGGCCCTGGCGGTAAAGGAAGAAAACATCCTTTTTCCAAGTAAATCCTTGTTATTATTAGCGATTTTTTTGTTTCTTTTCTAATAACGCAACTATTTATCTTTTCACAGAGATCAGAATCTACACTGTGTTTGGGATGTCCACCGCCAGATCCTTTTGAAACGCCAATGGAAGAAGCGCTACCTCTTGCTGATCAGCCGCATTTACTTCAGCCCAATGCGCGGAGAGAAGATCTGTTTGGCATCCCCAAACAACCAATTACGTTATCGTCAAATAGTGAGTTATACTGTAGTTTTAACATTGTAAATCTATCGCATAGAAACATTTTATCCAGTTTTGTCGGAGGAATTTAATTTTGCATTTACATGACGAGTTGATATCTTTAATTCAAAACAAATCAGTACATTTTATTACTCTGTTTTTTAATAAAGCGGACCACCTAATAAACTCCTGCTTACACTATTCAATTTTCAAATTAAACTTACAGTGAACTTCGATTATAACATACCCTCCAGGGACCAAAGTATGACCACTCAACATAACCATAAATTTTATAAGAAATAATAATAATAATGGTTTATTTGCCCAACAGTATAACCATATTAAGGACAAATTATACAAAGAAAACTTAAGTCTAATAGAATCAGTAATCTACGTGTGTGCAGCTAATAATATACAAAATCATAACAGCTAATAACTACTACCAGAGATTATTTCCAAACTCCAAATATTAATACAATTTTAAAACGCCCAATCCAAAAATAAGAAAAAATCATGATAGCCTATTCATATTTCATTACCCAAATAGATTAAGAATAGTAGTAACAAAGACTAAAATATATTTGTCAGTCACTATCCGTAATGCATCACTATTAAAATTTCTATCAGTTGAACTAGCAAAGAAATGAAACAAGAAGTCACACTTAAACAAATTTTACCTCGATTTTAATTACAGTTGACACACACACTTGACGTATTATTTAAATAGTTCTTGAAATATTCGACTTCCTCTTTGCAATTTCACAATATTTTAAGATGGCTATGGATGGTGGTGAATAAACAAATAAAAGTTTTCAAAAAGGCAGAAAAAATGGTTTCATATTAAGTGTTTGTTACAAATAACAATTCCAACAAACTAAATTAAGAAAACCATTAATAAATACCATTACTGATATCATAGCTATAACAAAGAGGGTTTATTCTGTAAAAATTCATAACGTATTAAAAATTTGAAATTAATTATGGTTAAACCTGAAATATGCTAATTTTTAAAATTCTTACATTAAAAGAAATTTTTATCATACATGCTAAAAAAAAAAAATGCGTAAACGTAAATTATAGCAAGTGTTTGAATTGTCCGTCGTTGAGTTATCAACTTATCAACCATTCTGTGAAATCGCAAACAAAAAATTCAACAAATTAATGATTTCTGCTAATAACTGTAATAATTATTAAGAGGAACATTTCCCAAGAAAAATTTTCTCCTCACGCAGGATTCGAACATACACACTCTCGTTTGCCGGACGAACGCTCTACCAATTAAACTAGAGAGGAGCATATAGATTTGATCGATATTAGAACTTGAAGCAAGACGGCGAATATGCAAAGCTTGCAAGTTTTAGCAGTGCGTGAGCAGAAAATTTTTCTTGGGAAAAATTCCTCTTAATTATTACAGTTATTAGCAGAAATCATTAATTTGTTAGTTTCTTACTGTAAAAAAGTTTGCAAACTTTGCAAAAAAATCAGTAATTTAAATACTGTTTAAATAAAATATCAAGTGTGTTATATCACATTAAAGATAATTTTATGTGTTTTTTTTTTTAGTGTAGAAATATATAGGATGTTATATAAAACAAACACCAGTCTTGATAAAATCTCAAAAAATACGAGTTTAAAAAAGTAAAAAAAAAATTGAGCATTGAATTCTGCATCAAAAATCGCCCTAATAAAGTTCTAATATAAATCAAGCATTTTCACAAACTAAAAAGTTGCAAAATTCATATTTTACGAAAACGCTCTGTATCTCTTATATTACCGAAGATATAAAAAATGTTCACTAATCGATTTCTCTGTAAAATAGAGCTCCAGAAGCATTTTTGTCAGATTTTGTCTAATTCGTGTAGAAATATAGTCCCCTATTAAATTTTTATTTATTTTGTTTATTATTATCGAATTTGGCCCACTTTCTACATACTTTTCGCGGATTCATCAAACCCAGCGATTAATGAATGCCTGCTAGTACGGCTCTTACGATTGCTGATCTCTGTAGCGGTTTTGCACTCATTTAGAATTTCAAAAATAGCGCTTTGTGAAAATCCTAAAATCAAAATGTTATGTATTACCACTTTGGATACCCGTGAAATATATTAACATATTACTAATATTTTGGATACTAAATAGTTCTTGTTGATGGATTTGTTTTATCAAATCTCAATTGCTTGTAAATATTATCAATACTTTGCTTTTAATACAAAGATAAATTATGTTATGTTGCATCGTGGGGGTTGACACACACACATTCCACTTCTGCTGGTTGTTGAATCCATGTTTATTATCGACAAGTAATAAAAGAAAAAACAAAGACTGATATGTAGAAAAATTTTCAATAAATGCGATAGAACATGTAATCTATTACAGCTGATTGAAGGTGTAATGGCGTCTGATGTAGGAGAAATTGCCTCTGCGGGATCCAAAAACAGGGGTTGAATTTACCGTGTAATTTGAAGGGTGCTCTGTGTTATTAAAAAACAGAGTATAAACAAATATAATATTTTCGTAAAATAGGAAATTACACAGCCGCAATGTTTAGCCCAAATTACAATCTAATCGATACGATAAATACCTCATGTTACGTTTAGACTGTGACTTTGCCTGACATTTTGGGTATCAGTGTACCTTCAATGATAACATCACATAAAAAATAACATGCGGGTAAAATATTTTATGTGGTTATTTGTATCTTTGTAGATTCTAACTCAACCAATCCTTTAGAATCTCTACCAGAACGTTTAAGCCTGTCTTCAAGGACATCTGATTTTGCTATGTCGTATCCTGCGAAAGCGAATCAACCGATATCGTCTTCGTTCAATGTCATGGGCCCACATCCACTCCATTATCCGCAAAATTATCCCGATAATGAGAATAGCGCACCTCAAGAACCAGCCAACAATGCTAACGTTTCAAAAGAGGTGCAGGTGCAAACCGATATAGCGATGCCTGGCACGAGTACTGTTGAGCAACCGGCGACAGCTAGGAAATTGAAAAAGTATCGATACGATTATTCTAAATCGGACCGACACCCAGAAGTAAATGACGATAGACCTCAAGATTTGTCTTGCAATCGGGAGACTCCACTATTGACAAATGAGACTAATGGAGATGTAACGAAAGAAGGTAAATTAAAATTTTATTTTTGCTATTGTCGCACTTATACGATTATTATTATTTTTTTCTTGTGTAGAATATGGGCAAATATCTTCAAGACCACAGATTATTGTATCTCCCAGAAAGAACACACTGGAGTTCCTAAAACACGGTTCGTCGTCTATATTTCCCAATGATATTAATCAAGATTTCGTAATTCAGAACCTCAATTGTTCTGCAACGCAAACTACAAATGTGACTACACCCTCGTCTAGAAGTCCGAACAAAAGTGTGATAGTTCGAGCAGGTTCATCATCGGTAAGATATCTTACTGTTGGGAATAAAATACGCTTACAATATCTATTTTTATATTGTTAAGTCACTAAATTCCCTATATCACAATGTGTGTTCTCTGATGACGGTAGCTTTTTGAGTCATAAGTTATCGACAGATACGGAACATACAGTTTCAATCCAATTAGTGTGTATGATGGGGTTGTATGCACTATTTGCTCTACATAACAACCTTTACGTCCTAACAATTTTGGGTTGAGCTGAGCAGATGTTCTGGACAAATACTAGCAGTTTTTAATAGTACTATATACACCGGATCGAGTTTAAAAGGGGGAAAAAAAATATTTTTGATTTTTCAGAAAATTTCATTTAGTTATTTGCCTTGCCTGTTTTCAAACCCTCAAAACACAAATTACGTTTTCTTTAACTCGAACGGTTCTCGAGATATCATTTTCTTGCTAGAACATATTCAATTTGGCCTTAAAATTTTCTGTTCAAATAATGCTTCTCCTTTTTCTGCACAGATTTCAATGCGAGCTCTAAATTCATTGAAACTGCGTCTTATTTCTAAAATTGATAAGGACTGGACTGCATTTTGTATCCTATTTTCTAATTGCTCTACATCATTGTCTAGTGGCTCACTGTACACAATTTGTTTTAAACGACCCTATAGATAAAAGTCCATTATTGTGAGATCCAGTTATCATGGAACTCTGTAATGAGCCACTGGCAAACATTTCTGGCTTAGTGAGCAGGGCAACCATCGTGCTAGAGAAACATTTCCATTTGGTAGTTTAACGGCAATTCGTCCAGTTTATTAGCTAAAAGAAATTGCAACATTTCCAAATATAAATTACGGTTTAAATTTTGATCGAAAAAATATGGGCCAATAATGCCATAGTACGAAACCGCATACCACACATTAACTCTTTTAAAATATTGTCTTCGACAAGAAATTCTGAAGTTTGGATTCGTCTTACTCCAGTACCGGCAATGTTGAGATGAAGCGACTCCGTTAGTTGAAAAGGTTGATTCATCGGAGAACATAATTCGTTCATGAAAATATGGGTGATCCATAACTCTGTTGCCTATTTCCAAACAAAAATTGACACGTGTGGCTAATTGATCCGAAATCGGCCTACTACAGTTACTTCTAAAACAACTCCAAATTTTGAAGAAAAATGATATTATCTCGAGAAGCGTTCGAGATAAATAAAAAGTAATTTATGTTTTGAGGGTTTGAAATCAAGCAGGCCAAATCAACAAGAGTGAAATTTTCTGAGAAATCAAATATAAAAACTTTTCCTCTTTTGAAGTCGATCCGGGGACATGCTGTATATAGATTAACATACTTCTCGCACGAAAGTTAATAGGAATAATGGCCCGTTGTTTTCGCGTTCCGCCTCGAAATACACGATTAACAAAAACTGTTAACTCCTTAGATTGTTTACACAATGGTTTCGGCATGGTTTAGTTGTAATAACTACTTGTTTTAAATAAATATACAAATCAAACAGTCGACCTATGGTCGGGGTATCGTATATCGGAACCATTCGACAAGTGAAAAGTAGGGATGCATTGGTGATACCACGTGATACAATACTTCACTCGATTTGCATTTTGTTGGTCGAAATAAAGTAATTCAAGCTATCTCTCTTTCCGAACAGTTTCGACCTGTGATGCCCTGACTATAGGTCGACTGTTTGATCGGTATACCAAGTATAAATGCAAATTCCCACACATTACTGAAAACGCAGAATAAATCCTTTGATAGTTGACAGCGAAATTGGTGGGAAGACATGGAAAGACGTAACAAGCATGCAATTCAAAAAACAGTAGGCACCAGCATAGTATCTTTAATTGAACATGAAAATGTTATATGTTAGTTGGTTATTTTAATAATGTGGTATTTCATGGCTCGAAATTGCAAGTAATGACCTAACTCGTCTGTTATAGTAAATGAAGGATAACTAGTATTTCTTAGGTTTTATGTTTCTAATAAGATTTACAAATGTATTCTAGAAAATAAAAGCATTTTGTGCTTACCGGAGGAATGATGTTTCTGCTTGTGACACAAATAAACGCGAATTCTTCTTAAGAAAACTGAGCATACGTACTCTTAACGTTTTACACGCTTATTTCACTGGTTGGTTAAAAAAGGATATTTTGTGAACAAACACACAGTGACAGCTAAAACCTTCCTAAGCTAAACGTAACAATCCAGAGAATTGACAAACTTCTTAGCGCTTACCAAAATAAGTGAATTTTTAATGAAGTTGTTATAATTTGTTTCCTAATAATTTTCAATGGAGAGATGAATATATAAAAAAAAATATCGTTATATAAAAAAAATTAACGTTTGTGGCCTTTTATTCATCTTTTTTATTTGCATATGCATCAGAAGATAGTAGCCTCCCTTGATTACAATCCAGAGGAATGATATTCCTTCAAATAGAAACAAAAAAAGATGTATGTCACACGGCCAGAAACTCTTTTGCCAGTAGTCGTACACAGATGAGTAGAACTGTAGTTTCTCGCAAAGCGATGCAAATAACTATTACAAGCACCGTATAAATATCACGGAAATAATTAAATATCCCTTGAGAGGGTTCCGATTTATAGAGTATTAGTTTTAGAAAGGTTCTAACTGTGTTAAAATATTCAATATATTTCCCATTTGTTATTTTTGCTTTTATATGTTCAAAACATTACTTTTCGATCAAAAATGTGCAGTAATTGTCGATCCAAAGAACAGCTCATTCTCATTCACTTCTATTCTCAACTCCAAGCAAGAATAAAGCGGGGGTAGGTTGTTCTATCTTTTACGATGTTCGTTCAATGAACACAGTGCATGAATATCCGCACTTACGATTCGGAACAATTCCAACATACACATCAAATGTTTGTTACGACAAACTGTATTAATTAATTTACTTATCTATTTCAGAGTCAGAAAGTTGGTGATACTGATATAATTATGTCAGTAGAGAATCAACAAACTGAAACGTTAGAAAACCAAGAAATATCGGCGAATGTAACCGTTGTTACAACACCCACAACTAACTCGGTAGAATTATTGCGACCATCTATAGGGCAATCAGTATCACAGGACCTACTCCTGGGCAGATGGAGATTATCGTTGGATCTGTTCGGGAGAGTTTTTATGGAAGATGTGGCGTTAGAGCCTGGTTCTATAGTGTCGGAGTTGGGCGGATTTCCTGTTAAGGAAGCCAAATTCAGGCGGGATATGGAAAAATTGAGGAACAACCAACCAAGGGATCTTACACTCTCTAAGGTTAATATTAATTTCTAGCCAAATCTGTGGTTATTTTATCTGTTTAGAGACTTATAGTTGTTGCTGTTTTTATTATAAAATTTATTGAAAAACGACAATTTTTAAATAAAGTTGATTTTTAAAAAAAGGACAGGATTGATTTTTGTATTGTAAGCTAAGCTGGTTTTAGGTTTCTTTTTTCTTTACAAACATAATTTTAAAATAAAAGATGTACTATTATTAAAAATATATATTCGATTTTTGTAAGCTAAAAAATAATAACAGTAAGTACAAAAAAATATATGGTTATAAAATCTTTTTTTTTGTTTCAGTTACAGTTTTAACGTTTAATGTTAGGAAATTGTTTCTAATATGATTTTAAGTAATTATTACTAAATTATTTTTTGTAATACGTAATTTTATTCTAGATGGAACGGGATCGAACACAGCTTATCCTACAAACATTTAAAGAATTGAACACTCAATACAACACATACAACAGAAGATCGTCTACTTCACAACCACCTTTAGCTGTCAACAGAGTGAAGGTCACCTTTAAGGAAGAACCCGGTGAAGGTTCCGGCGTTGCCCGCAGTTTTTACACAGCCATAGCAGAGGTAAGGTCATTATTTTATCATAAGAAATCAAGAAATCCGACAAAATAAATACGTTCTAATATAAATTTTTTTCTTTTTCATTTAGGTTCCTAAAACATCATTGTAATTCCTTTTCTTTTTGTTTTATTAAAACTAATATTTACACTTGTTACAGTATTATTTTTTATAACTTTAATAGTAGAATATGTAATAAATTCTGTTATAAAAAATAATTTGTTATTATTTACGTAACTTATGTTCATTAAATTGATAAATTGAGAGCTTCTATTTTATATTTATAAATGCGTCTTGTTGTATTCGATGATGTAATTCTACGCTTTTTTGTTTAATGTAGGCAATACTAGTAAATGAGAAATTACCGAATCTGGAATCGGCACAAGTCGGTAACAAGTACTCACACTACAGTGTTTTACAAAGGCTCAGAAGAGATAGAGATCCGTACCGAAGAATTCCATCGATGGGAAGAGGTTCCTCGAGGTCCAGAGAGCACTACAGAAGAACCATGAGTGTTGATGCGAGACCGTTTATTCCTAGCGATAGCGTTGCAGAGAACCCATCTATGCCTGATTTAACTGGTTGTAAGTATTTTGACTACGTAAATTAAGGACGCAGTTTGCCTCAGAACTTGATAAATAGCCGGGTCAAAATCGTTTAATTTTAAATTGGTTATGAAGTTAAAGCTGTTTCCGACAGTACGAATAAAGAGTACATTTTTATTCCATCTTCATTAATATTGGGTAAAAAAAAATCACAGCTATTTCAAGTGTTCAGGGTTCCAATTCTATTCTGAGACGTGGGTTGAAGCACAAAGACGGCTGTCCGTAACAAATCAGAGAGAATTGGAACATTTGTCAGAGAAAAATCTGTAACTTAATGTTAATATTTCTACAGTGAAGGCGTTGAATTTTACTTGATTCATGTAAATATTAAATAAACATACGAGAATAAGCTGTAAAAAGTTTTTTCCGGGCTGTTGAGCCGTGATCTTGGGGAATTACTTCCGTACGTTTCGTTCACAACTGCGGTGAACATCTTCAGCGGCCGGAAACGAAGGAAACTTCGGCCTCGCCGCTGAAGATGTTCACCGCAGTTGTGAACGAAACGTGCGGAAGTAATTTCACAAGAGCACGGCTAAACAGCCCGGAAAAACTTTTTTACAGTGGATTCCGGCCGTCAAAGCCTACGCAGATACGAGAATAAGGTCTGGGTTATTAGGAAATTAATCATAATTTTGAAATTGTACAAATTATGAGACGAAATAACAAATGGATACATTAAATTTTGTTTATTAATAGCACATATTTTAACATAAATAAATATGCACAACAAATACTACGCAAATAAAGCAAATTCGGTTAAACTTTAATTTACTTTAAGTCGAACTAAAAAAATATTTTTTTGAATATAAAAAAAAAATAGCAAATTTCATGCAATACTAAACAAGTAATTTAATTTGTTTCACTGAACTGAAATTATCTAAAATTGCGTACGATTTCGGTAATTCACCCTTAAATTTACGCAACCATTTTAACATACACGGGACGTTTTCCAGCTTTAAAAATTTGGGATTTGCAACAATTTGACACTTCCAAAATATTTTCACCTTTTTTGCGCTTTCGGTCGCCATGAACTTTGTTTAAATGGAACACCCTATATATTATTACATTTTTGAAGTCACCACAACATTCTATGACGATTACTACTACAGTACTTATCTTCAACTGTTTTTAAGGGTGGGCAAAAAGTGGTGGGGATAATGTATCTTTAATTTCCTAAGTTTCTTGAAAAATTATATCATTTTATTAGGTTTTAAGTTATGAAATAAATCTCTGTACCACAATAATCATAATGAAGAAATAGCAAAATTCTGTTAATCTGTATCTGTAATTGAATAACGACGGAGATGAAAACAATCGGTTGAAGAGTATCATTATGATTGTTACATTTTGTATATTACATATGTGTACCAAAAATTTAAAAATATTCACTAATTTACTTAGGAAAATGGATTTTGTAAAATAGACGGCCATTTGTAAAATTTATGATTTCATGTTCATCGTAGAAGTGCAGCGTTTTGTTCGAAGATGGCGCTACAGAATTAAAAAAAATATATATATATTTTGTTAATGTGCATTGAATTCGCTGCCTATGTTAAGTGCATTTTAATTATTAACAATAATATAGAAAATTTCTGTAAAGAAAATGGAAAAAACAAAGTTAAATTGTTACATTCCAGTTATGTATTCCTGCGTTAGTCCAAAATTATATCTTTATAAAAATCACACACAATTCAAAGGTAATTCTTTATAAAAGTATTTATTTTTCCTCATAGCTACAATAGTACTGTATAAATAAAAATCTTTAGATATATACAAATACTTCACAGTAAAGAAAGTAGCAATAGTGTAGTTTATACATGTCAGAAGGATAATAATACAAAATTTGCTAAATTCAAGAATAATTAATTACGGGCAAGCAATAATCGTCAATAATCGAATGCCTTTTCCGTTATTCAATTATGCCCACCACTTCCCCTTACCAGTTATCTCTTCTGCCTATGTGTTGCATCTCCTCCAGCAATGAATTCTCTGATATTTTATTTTCACCCTTAGCACAAACCAGGTCTTTCTAAAGTAGTAAGTTGAATTAAAAAATCATTGTGCCAAATACGGGTGACTGTATGTTGGAGGCATGTGGGTGCACAATATTTCTCGTGATATAAATTGTTGTATCTTCTCCAGAAGAAAGCATCCTAGATAAAATTGAGAAAAATATAAGAGGAGCTTTTCTGAGGATCGTAATGTTAGGCTATATGGATATTAACTGACTACAGGATTACGACGGAATGTATATGCATTTTTATTCATTTATTGTTAGCGCAAGACGTCCTTTAATCCTTCAGCTACATCCATTTCTACAATTCATTACTAACTGGTATCACATAGTACTTGTCTAAAAACAGTTTGTTGCGCATGATTTCTATGTAACAGTAGGGACAAAATATATGATACCGCGTCTTTAGTAAAACAGCTAATCCAATTTTATTTACTACAGCCAATACATCCGGAAATACGAGTGGAGGTCAATCAAGTTCAGGCACTACAAGAAACGAACACCTCAGCCCACACCAACAGCAGTTAGGTGATCGTTTATATCCTAAGGTAAAAATAAGATTATGAATTACTAATTCCGCCAAGCGACAACCTACTTTGCATCTCCAACAGGTCTATAATCTACATCCGACTTTCGCTGGCAGGATAACTGGTATGCTACTCGAATTAACTCCGGCGCAATTACTTTTACTTCTCGCATCCGAAGATTCTCTACGCAGTAAAGTGGAGAACGCCGTAGAAATGATTCTGGCGCACTCACATTCGCAACAGGAGATGACTTCAGATGCCTTGTTAGGTTAGTTGATTACACAATAGTTTAACCCTCCGGAACACGCGATTTAACGTTTATACTCTTTGCGTACGGTGCGTTCTTCTGTGTTTACGCGTGTGCTGGAGGGTTAATGTAGATGTACATTTTTGTGGAGTTGAGAAATTATTTCTAGACTTGGATCTGTTTTCACTGGTAGATAGGGGCTGTCCCAGGAAAGGTGCTAGCAGAGCGGCTACAGATAGCGCTGAAGATACCCCGGGTACGGATGAAGACGACAACGCTCCGCTCTTCTATTGTCCCGGCAAGAGAGGTTTCTATGCTCCCAGACAAGGGCGATGCACTTTCGAGAGGCAGAACGCTTTCCGAAACGTTGGAAGGTATAATTGGCGATGTTTTAAGGCGAATTAAGTTTTAATTGTTCTGCCATTTATTTTTCAGGTTATTGGGTCTATGTCTGTTGCAGAACGAACTCTGCCCGATATTCCTAACGAGACACGTATTAAAATCAATTTTGGGCCGACCAATTAGATTCCACGATTTAGCCTTCTTCGATCCAGTAGTGTATGAGTCGCTGCGACAATTAGTTGTGGACGCCGAAACCAAAGATAATAATAGTCTGTTTACTGCGCTGGGTCTTAATTTCAGGTAAATCAGAAAAAAAATTATATTTATTGACTTTTGAAATAACTCGTCTATCCTGAAAGCTACTTACCCTTGCAGATAAATCTTACCATTTTCTATTTTCTCCTTGACAAAAATATTCCTTGCAGAAAGTGCAGCCCTCTATGAGAGAATCTCTAAAGTAACCTTTAACACTTTAATCTCTATATACACCGTGTTCAACTAAAACTGTCTGAAGTTGGTATTAAAAAGGTCATTAGAGTAACGTTTACTTTTGTGGATCGGCTACGCCTCCTTAAAATTTGTTGTTACGCCATCTGTCATTCGTGTCGTGTTATTTGATTCACGTGTAAAAATTAAACACAACCTTTGTTTATATAATATTTTAATAGTTATTCAACCGATTGGAATTATCATTGGATGTTGGTGTAAAATCCCATTTACGTCGTGCGCCATCTAAGAGACACCCAAAGGTACTTCAATCGGTTGAATAACTATAAGCAAATACAATATGAATATATATACGGACAAAGAATAGTTCCGCTGGCGTACTATAGATGTCCCAGCTAGGCTGATTTTAGGAAAGTGTACGACCAAACAAATATTAAACGTGATCTGACGTGATTAAACGTAAGTGGATTTTTCCGTTGCACAAACGTGTAAAAATATAAGATAATCGAAGGGTCGGTGCGAGACGAATGAAAGTCGTTTAACTGCGCGCGCAGCGAAGAGGTAGAGCATTCATAAATGAATTGTCATTTCGCAAAATTGTTATGAAATGAATATTAAAGGAGTCAAAGCAAGTAACAATTTATTAAATAAAACAAAAACCAAAACACACATATTGGCTCAATGGATTAATATTCGTTTTATAATGAACTTAAAACATATTTTTGTGTTAAAGCGAAGCTACACACGGAATATTTGCTTTTATTTATTTCGTCAAATGCCTATTAACTTCTTCATAGCACATATTATATCTTATTTACCACTGTTGATTTATTTGTGGTGATTAAATATTTTTGCTTTTAGTGGACTAGTGGACACTTAAAATAATCTTTGTTTTTTGATATATAAATTTATGTTTTTTTTTTGCTAATTCTTGTCAATATATCTGCAGTTAACAGCGAAAGAATATTATCTTGCTAAAAACTGAAATAAAAAAAATCAGAAAACATTAAAAAAGTGTATCTATAAATTTTTTTTTTTTTTTAAATTCACTCTCAGAAATACCATGATGTTTGAAAAACATAAGCTCATGTTTGTTTCCAAAATTATTGTTTGCTGTTTTCATAGGATAGTTGATGGCGAATCGAACAAGAATTTTTTTTTATCAATTTGCTTAAAATGTAACTTAAAACATTACAGTACAAGTTTCAGTCCCAGCCCAGTACACAAAATTCAAATTTTCCGCAATTATATTCAGTAACTTCAACTTAAAGATATTCAAATAACCATTAATGTAATACAAAATCGTAGGTAACTTCATGCTTTAATGTTGAAGTTACTAAAAATAATTGCGCGAAATTTGAATTTAGTTTACTGGAAGGGACAAAAAAAATATATGCAACATTGTTATTATCTGGTTGCACTTTTAAGGTATTTCCTGATTTTTGTCTTTATCCAAGTGTGCAAGTACGCTGGCATCAGATCATAAGCTTTTGTCGCTCTTGAACTTTTTCTGTTTCGTTAATTGTTTGTAGAATCAATATAGAAAATATAATTGTTGGACATTATATTATTGTACATATTTTATAATGGTTAGAACTGTCCAACTATAGGTGCTTTCCTTTTAACATTGATCAGTGAACAAAATCGGTTTTGTTCAAGGGACATTCAAAATCTAACAAAAGAGGAAAATAGAAGTATCCAAAAACCAGTGTTGATAACTATTTTTAACACAAATAAATGATTTTTTTTAATTTATCTTTATTGCGCAAAAACTAGAAAATCGACACTTATTTCCTCAAACTCGGCGATGCTGTATTCCCAGTCACAGCCGTCATTATAACAACTGAATGGATATTGTCTAACGCAAACATTTTCTTTTTAGTATCGATTTATGTCCTCAAGAGGGCGGTGGGACAATCGAATTGGTACCAGGAGGAAAGGACATTGAAGTAACTTCAGCCAACGTTTATGATTATGTTAGAAAATACGCTTATTACCGAATGGTTAAATCCCAAGAAAAAGCTATAGAGGTAATTTTCGCACGTAAAAGTTTCAATGTTGTATTAAAATATTTTATTCTCGCTTACAGAGTATTCGAACCGGCGTTTTTGATGTATTACCAGAAGGTTCTTTGGATGGTTTAACAGCTGAGGATCTAAGATTGTTATTGAATGGCGTTGGGGACATAAACGTTTCAGTTTTAATTTCTTACACATCTTTCAATGATGAATCGGGCGAAAGCAGCGAAAGACTCGTCAAGTTCAAGAGATGGCTGTGGTCGATCGTGGAGAAAATGACGCATCTTGAACGACAGGATTTGGTAAGGCTGACATGCTCTAGCTTCCTAAGTTTTTGTAAATACTACGTGTGAGATTGGAAGATATCGAAATTACTTGAACATAATCATAGTTTAAATTTTCCGCTTAGCAAATCACTGACAATTAAGTCGCGTTTTAAGTTGCATATTTTAGCTGTTAACAGATATCGTAAAGGAGTACCTCTTATAAATGGCACCTAGCTACAATTTACATTTAATTAACATTCAAAATACTTCCTAAATTTCCCTGTAAGAAAAACAGACTATAGAGTACGTGCTATTAATTATTGTAATAATAATAATAATAAATTTATTCATCCTGAAGATCTATAAGATATAGGATAAGTTAAGTAATACAGTACATGCGTGCATTAGTTTAGAATCAAATAGTTAGTAAATAAATAAACAATTAAATTCTTTAAATTCATGCTAATTAACAATAGAAACAAAAATATATATCTTAAAACTTATAACAAAAATAAGGTAACACTATTATGTAATATACTAAGATTAAAACAAACATATTAAGCAAAAAAAAGCAAAGGAAATAAACAAAAATGTATATATGTTAATAAAAACAAATGTGCTTACAATCTATCATTAAGGCATTCATTTGTGGAGTAATAGACTTTATCTGCTAGTAAGCACTTCACCTTGTTTTTGAAAATACTTATAGTTGTGCAATTTTTAATGTTTTCGGGGAAGTGATTATAAAAAAGGATTCCTTTACACACCTGAATGTTGTTATTAAATCTAGTTAAGTATTCATGATTATCTTTATGTCTTACAAAGTCATCGATATGCTCTCTTACGTACATGATACATTTAAGTATATGTATACAGGGTGTATCAAATAAAAAAGTAAATTTTGCTTGGGTGTTAACTACACGACATATAAAGCACAAACCCCCCGAAACCGGATATCATCATTAAAAAAAGTAAAATTTAGTCCGGGCCTGTTGCAAGGAAACGTCATGTTAAGCAACCCCTAACCGTGATATTATGTACAAATACATTGCACTCATTTAGTATTATTCTTAATGGTATGCTGTAAGTTCATTTAACGTCATTCTGAATAAATAAAGGCCTAAAAATAGCAAAACTGAGGCATTTTCGATTTTCTTTATATGAAATCATGATAGTCCTGAAAAGGATCATTTTTTCGAGACGAGAAGGATTTAAATAAAATGTTCGAAGTGGCTTGCACCCCAAGCGGCGATCCACACAAAACCAACAGCGGTAATGGCTGAATGATAGTGGTATGTGCGGGTATACTCGGGACAGCATTTAGGTTGGGCGCAGGTGCGGCTCTAGCCCACGGCATTTACAAAATATTTTTGTTCTCGTTAATGCTTACAGATAGACCCTCTGTGCATTATTATATTTACCTCTATATCCGATACAGCCTGTATATAGAAGGCATCGTCAACAAATTGTTATTTTTAAAAATGCTTTTGCAAGAGTCTCTGTAGCGTAAGCCAAATATGTTTCTTATTGCACGTTTTTGAAGTAGGAAGATTCTATTTGCTTGGAGTCTCTTCAGCAGATTATACCATATGAGAAGCAACATTTATGAAATTGCTAAAGTAAAAAATTTACATACATTGATGTCACATAGCGTTCTTAGTCTTTTTAAGGCATAGCAACAGCCAGCAATTATATTTATGTGAGCATCTGAAGATAAAGAATAGTTAATAGTAACACCTAGCAAATCTGCGACTAGTACTTGTTCTAGAGACTTAACTTGTAGTCTTACCAATAGGCTTTCGGTGTAGTTAGACGCAATAGGGTGGAAGTGCATAACCCTACTTTTATTAACATTTACAGACAGTCCATTTTTTAGACACCAGTCATGAACCTGCCAAATATCGCATGTACAATCAAGGCTCAATACTTCACTGCTAAGATTGCTATTTATTAGACTAATATCGTCAGCATACAGAATACAATTGCTGTTAAGAAGTAAATATGCAAGATCATTAGAATAGATAATAAATAATAGTGGCCCGAGGATAGATCCTTGTGGTAGCCCACTCCGAACATGTGTTTTGTCTGCCTGTACAGATTTAGTTCTAACGAGTTGCTCTCTACCCGTGACATATGACATAAACCATTCTTTCGCATTCCCTCTAATACCAACGCATTCTAATTTATTTTCTAAAATATCATAGTTTACACTATCGAAAGCTTTAGAGAGATAGATTTTAATATGTGGCATTGAAACGTGAATTGGGTATTTCAGTAGGAATCATGATCATATAAGCAACTTTTAGACTTTTTCTGGTGTAATTTTAATTATACATATAATATGTGTTTACAAAAATTTGGAGCATGGATATAATAAAATTGTATATGTTTAAGATCAGTGGTACACTTTTTCATATTGCTTCCATAGGTCTACTTCTGGACGGGTTCCCCGGCATTACCAGCTAGTGAAGACGGTTTCCAACCAATGCCTTCAGTTACGATTAGACCTGCAGATGACGGCCACCTACCAACAGCCAACACCTGCATCTCGAGACTCTACATACCGCTCTACAGCAGTCGAAGCGTACTACGACAAAAGCTGTTACTCGCTATTAAAACTAAAAACTTCGGATTCGTGTGACTTTTCCATTTCTAATTTTCAACTACAGGAACAAGGAACTGTGACCGTGAATTACATAATGCATATATAAAAATATATTTACTAGCATCACAAAAAATGTATATTAGTTCTCCCTTTCTTTTGTTACACGTAAAATTGTGTATTAAATTGAGAATGTTCTCTTCTCTCTTTATCTCTCTTTCTCTCCTTCATATCCATCTGTTCTTGCATCCCGTCAATCTCGAAACTAAAACTTGAATAATAAAAGTTCGGTGGTGCAAAGTGAATTTAAATTTAACGAAGTGGTGATAAAATCGTGTATATATATTTTTTAGAGCGTTTGGCAGATCATAAGTGCCATTAGTTTTACTTTTTGTTTCAATTATTCTTATTGTTACTGTGTCTCAATCGATAACATGGCAATACTGCCGATCGCTCAGTAGTTCTGAAAGAAACATGAATAATATATAGTTAGAATCGTTAATCATATTTTACACATATTTTTTCAATTTTACTTTTTTATGTAACATGTAATAGTAAAAGGTAGATGACATATTTTCTACGTTTTATTTTATTATTTTTTTTTTCGTTTTCATTGCTTTTCGATAATTTTGACGAATTTGCGATTAGATGTCGTTATTATTTAAAAAAAGTAATTTATAATCTTTAACTGTACATTTGCAAAGCTTGGTTTACATATTTGCTGGTGATTCATTCGAAACATTTTCAGAATTACACTGTTTTATTTATGAGACATATTTGTGATTTTTTCCTTTTTTTTGATTTTGACATTTCATATTTGGAAATAGCTTATGTAAAAAAAGAAAATAAAGGTTATTATCTTTGAAAAAGAGTTTTAATTCTATGAAAATGATTCAAATTTCCATTAACGACTGTTTGGCTATATTTTGTAACAAATTGAGAAGTGCGACAAAATAGTGTAGTGTTTCCATGCCAAGCATACGTAGATCTCGTTTGGAATCCAACAGTGCAGACTTATATTTCCCCCTATCCTTTTTCACACATAAATGCATTCTTTTTTCTGGCGATGTTATATTACTGTAACGTTTTCGGAGTTTAATTCGGGGATATATTTAATAAGAATTATTTCGACACTCAAAGTCTACTAAAATAAGAAACACTAATACTAACTAAACACTTATTAAATTAATTCATTTTTATACTCGCTTCGCTCACTTCGACTTTTCACTATGCGCTCTCCGATGTACACTAGATATTTTTGTAAATATAAATCGCCATTGTGATTACGTGTGCGTTATAAATCACATCGTGTTGGAAATGTATGAATTTGAATCACGTTTGAAAAACCAAATCTTAATAGTCGTGCTTACGTTTGCTGAAAGTTCCAGTCATTCACGCTGAAAACGCTAGAAACTTCAATTACGAATTGGTGTACCGCATACTGGCGTCCTTTGTGAGCCGCCTCGCGATTCTAGGGGAGGTGCCATCTGCTGGTACAGCGGAAAACTAAATTTCAAATTTAAAATAGGCCCGCTACATTATATTGATCACAGCCACAATCATGCTGTAAAAATAAATAATGTAATGGCAATGGTAAAATAATTTTTTTTTAAATCGTGGAAGACTTGCGAGTATAAATGAAAGTGAAAGAAAAAATCAATTTTATTAATTTGAAAAATATGAGAATTGTTAGACATTTTTTCATTAATAAACTTAGTAGTCTAATATATGCCAGTTGTGGACCGTCAATTTGTGAACCACCATATTTAGCTTTATTTTCCTATTATTAGAGGTTAAAACTACTTATAAAGCTTAACAATTTAACAGTACATGAAAGGTACAAAATTTGCATTAAAACTCCATAATTCCCATGCAAATACCTGAATGATCATTCACATTCTACATTTTGGCTAAATTTTATGTCTATATTAATAAACACAATTTTGTTAGTTCACAAGTTAAAATTACATAAAAAAAAACTGAATTTATTTAATCGCCACCAAATTGTGAACAAGTAGTAGCCATATTTACAATTAATTCAATTCTAGCATTTTTGTACCACGTAATATATCGGTAACCCAAAAAAAAAAACGTAGATAGTAATGATATAAAATGTGGTTTAATTTTAAAGGGTGGCAAATCGGTACCGATTTGGTTATTCATAAACAAACAATATTTATAAATGAATCTGGTGTTTATGCATTAATTTTATATTAATTTCTTATGTGGTCAAGAGAAGAAGTTTTAAAATAAATTTTATATTTGGTCACATCTCAAAATTACATTAAAAAATTATTAAAAACTGGACTGATTTGTCAATATCAAATTATGAACTAAATCAGTTCTCATAGCGTAAATATCAAACGTAAACGTGGAATATAACGTAACAAGAAACGTATCGTAAGAATAAATTATACCTTTATAGAAAGCGCCATAAACAAATCTCATGTTTGTGTAGATTATTTTATAAAAAAAATATTTATTTTCATTCTTTTTATAATAACAAAAACATATAAACTATTTTTACAAAACAAAGTTTTTAGTTTTCAACATCCATATTTTCCTGCTCCTCTTTTTAAGCACTGTTAGGCATATTTTCGTTACTAGCAAATCGTACTAGTTTTAAATGTTTATTCATCTACAAATTAAACAAAATAACTAATACTACGTACCTTGCTCTGGTAGATTTTAGCTTGTTCGACCTTCTTCTTTGTATGTCAGTTCTTTTTATTAAATTTAATTAATATCTTTTTAATTCTTTCATTTATGGATATGATTTTGAATTGTTCGTCATTCACATATGTTAATAGAACAGAAACAGAGGGTGATGTATAAAATATATTAAAGTCATCATAATATATAAAATAGTATATTTTACATAAAAATGTACATCCGTAATCATTTCCTTTAAAAATACTTTAAAATAAGTATTTTAGCGTTTACATTTACATTACGTTTACTGTATTTAATCAATAAAATATTTACTGTAATTACTTAATATGAATTTCACATAAAAGGAATTGAATTTAAAAAGATTTCTTTAATTGTTGCGCAATAGCGTCTAGGAAATCTTGCGTATTTAAATACATCCCTTCTTTCACGTTTGGTAGGCCGTGAATAGAAGCGGCTAAATCTTTGGTCATATTACCACTTTCAACAGTATCGATACAAGCCTTCTCCAGGGTTACGGCGAATTTTGCTAAATCAGGTGTGCCATCTAATTTGGCCCTGTGTTCTAAACCTCTGCTCCATGCGAAAATGGACGCAATGGGGTTGGTTGACGTTTGCTGACCCTTCTGATGCATCCTAAATAATTGAATCGACATTAAATATGAAGATATATTATACAGCGTGGTTTGGAAATAGAGGACAAAATTTGGCGGGATGTTAGAGCAAAAATCTCTTCTCACTCTCAGTTATTAAAAAGAAGATAAATTCATAACTTGTAGTTACATCGCTCTTACGACACAGATTCAAATATGTTCATTTATAACAAGTGTGACACAACTAACATATATGTAACTCATTTTCAACAGTTGTTATGGATTCTAAACAGACACGATGTAACAGCGATGTAATTGTTAAGTTGCAAAATTCTCTTTTTTTAGAGCAACTATGCAAATCACAAAAGAAAACTTTATGAAGATTTTTTCGTTTGATTTATAATGTTCTACCACCCTGTCAAATATTGTTCCCTACTTCAAATTCAACTGGCCTGTAAATAAGATCTAATATCAGTACCTGTAATGTCTTGTCACTGTTCCGTGAGCAGCTTCCGATTCTATCGTCTTACCGTCGGGGCACATCAAGACGGAGGTCATCATACCGAGTGAGCCGTAACCCTGGGCTACAATATCAGATTGCACATCGCCGTCGTAGTTTTTGCACGCCCAAACAAAACCGCCGCTTGATTTTAGAGCTTGCGCAACCATATCGTCAATTAGCCTATGTTCGTACCATATTTTCTTCGCTTCAAATTGTGATTTGTATTTACTACAAATATTAAAATGATATAGTAAAAAAATACCCGTGTACCCCGTGTAGATCCTACCTCTCATAGATATCTTGGAAAATGTCTTTGAAGCGTCCATCGTATTTCTTGAGGATGGTATTTTTAGTCGACAAATACAATGGCCAACCTTTTAGCAGGGCGACTTGGAATGATGATTCAGCAAAAGCTGCTATGCTGTCGTCAGTGTTGTACATTCCCATAGCGACACCGCCTCCTTTATATGTGAACAAATCAAAGCTTTGCGCTTTACCGTCGGTAGGAGTGTATACTAATTGCACCTAGATCAAAATTTAAATATAAATATTTTATTAGCGATACTTCAGATTTTTCGAACCTTTCCTGGTTTATCAATCACTATATCTCTAGCTTTATATTGGTCACCGTGCGCATGACGACCAATGACGATTGAATTGGTCCAACCAGGTACCAACTTTGGAATATTTTTGCAGATAATCGGTTCTCTGAAAACGGTACCCCCCAAAATGTTCCTTATGGTTCCATTTGGAGACAGCCACATTTTCTTCAGTTTAAATTCTGGAAAATACATGGATTTAAAAACCTTTTATAAACGTTTCTTATTTTTAAATTAGAACCTTCAACTCTTTGCTCGTCAGGTGTAATTGTTGCGCATTTGATACCGACGTTGTGCTTAAGAATGGCGTTAGCAGCATCTATAGTTACTTGGTCATCTGTTTGGTCTCTATAGAAAATAGATTACATAGAAAAAAAAACTACCTTATTTTCTTATAAACCATTTATATGCTTGTTAGGGAGCAGAATCTCCCGAAATATCATAATCGGCAGGAGCGAGATTCGAACCCGCGGCGAATGGAACAGTCAAGACTTTTAAAGCAAGAATTTAGTACCTGTATGGAAGTCCCAGGTCATAGTATAGGCATTCTAGTTTTACATATGGGAAGATTAATTTCTCTTTAATTTTCTCCCAAATGATTCTGGTCATCTCATCTCCATCCATTTCAACGACGGGGTTCTTGGCAACAACTCTCTTTTCCGTTCCATCTAAAATAAAACAAAAATCAAGATGAAAGATAGAAATACTGGTGATGGAAAGGGTTTAATAATAATAAAAATAATACACATTTTTTTCTTTATATTGCCAAGAGCTTAGAATACGTCATATAAATAAATAATTTGTAATTGTTCTTTGCCACTTGAGTTTATAGAAAATATTTCTCCTTGCATTGCTGGTTGCATAAGCCACTATAATCTTGTATTTATGGTTGCATACATCCAGTCAATTGAAAATTAATTTAAATTTGAATAGTTAAGAGGCGGGAAATCACGAAACCTTGTTAGTGCTCCATTATTGCAAAGGATTTTGTAAAATGTTTTACATTTAAAGATATCTCATTGCAGTTTTGCATTATTTATCTTAATCTCACATACCATGTTTAATTATACGCAATCTAGATAATACTATTTACACAACCAGGTACACATTCAAAATTATTAGTTAGTAATTTATCGCTAATGGGTATCTACATACGTATGGTAAATGAAGTATACGATAAACAATCCAATATTGGCAAAATTTCAAGGTAAATAAATGCTAACAAAATGTGTACAGACCACGTAACTGCGAAACAGGTATAACTAAAGGTCTATACAGGGCCTTTATTCTGTTTCGAAAGCCGTAAGCTCAATAATTTAAAAAACTTTGTATTTGGTATAAAGTTCCGACCACAAAACCATAACTGGAATTAACATACAAATGAAACGTTACTAATTATTTTTAAATCCATTAGTGGTTAAATATTAAATAAAAAAAGAGTAGGACGTTTTCGAGATAAAATAAACTATATCATATATATATATATAATAACAATAAGTTAACGTAACCAATGCAATCTTGGTGTAATACAACTAATATATTTGCAACAAACTAAATATCCCACAGCGAAATTTAAATTCCCCGCAAGTATTCTTAGCAACTTCAACGTTAATCATAAAATTACCTACTATTTTGAACTACATTGATAGTTATTTTAATGCCTTTACGTTGAAATTACTAAAAGCAGTGGCGGGAAATTTAATTTTGGCTATTAGGGATACTTTTTTGAAAGATACATGGGTTACGAGTATTATCATTACTAAAAGTATATTGTGAGCTTTCTTAATCATACTAAATTGTATAAATGCTCTCCTTTTTTGTGATATTGTTATTAGTACAGTGAATGAAGTTTTGGTCTAAAAAAAGTAGTTCTACATTTTTGATAAATTGTATAAATAATTTGGGTAGAAAAGAAATCCAGGTGTTCTGAGTTTTGACTACGCCCTATTCCATGTTCTAAGCTATCTTGAGGAACAAAAATCATCAATTAGCACCGTTTTTAATTTGTGTAACATTTTTTTTTAGATGTTTGTCCAATGTAAATTAACTCACATTGAGAAGAAGGGATGAAATCAACATCTTCAACCTACATCAATCGCTTGTTCTCAATGTCATTTTCTATGGAACAGACATGACAATATCTCAAAAATAGACGTAGACATCAAATGAATGATTGTAAGAATTTACGAAGCACTATCAATAAGTCAGCCTGGGTTGATCACTACAATTCCAATAGAATTTTGTTTTGATGCATTCCAATGGAAGAAAACCGAGTTGTAGGAATCAAAGATGCTGCAAAATTTGATTTTTAAAGTTCTTTTTTATGCGATTAAAAAAGAGAAGTCTCCAAACGTACATAGACAATATCAAATCAACTATACTATAATTTCTTAATGTTGTAGAGTCGGAAGATAAATATCTGGCTAATTAACTTTTCTAAATAAATAATTTATTAAGACTTTTACATTAATAAGAACTGTTATAGAATTATATAGAAGTTGTTTGTATTTGAAATAAGAATGCAATAAGTAATTTCTTTTTTCTGTACCAGCAAGCCAAGAAACTAAAAAAAAATGTGATTTTCTATGATGATTTTAAGATATTTTTTTTAGTTTTTTTATCTACCTAAGCGAAAGTTAAATTTGAGTAATTTTAAGGATTTTTTTGTTCGCGACCAACTATGATTATGAGGTTATAATTCCAAATGGGGAACCAGGCGCTATGACCTAGGTACGCGAAAGCAGTGTTTGGTAAAATTGGGTTGATCATTTTAATGTAATTAATCAAACATATACGCAAGAGAATTATTCCGTAACTGAACTCTCATTATAGGGCCGATTTTACTAACTTATCCGACTTAAGACCATGCGTTGTTTATTTATTTGCTCTTACAAGGTAGACAGGTGACATCTATGATCTCTTAAAAGCTCATTTTTTTAATTTTATTTAAAATTTTGTACATTTATCCAACTAACTACGAATGTTACAATTAATCATAATAGCATTTTTTCAGAATAAAGTGTTTTAAATTAATTGCATAGTCAAGTATAGAAATAAATATATCTGCATTAAGGAAATGTTTTTATCAGTACCTATATATATTTATATATTGTATACACTTTGAACCATCAACGTAATGTACATAAAGTAAACACTATCTCCTGAAACCTAACAAACGTAATTTACAACATTCACGAGTTAAAAAAATTCACGTGATGATGGACAAGGCCAAAGCTCGCGAAGATAATTTTAGCCCAAAAGCATCATACTATGCTAACGTATTATCAACACTTTCATTAGGTTCGATTGTCAAAAACGATAATTAGACTGTTCCTTATCCATCGGTAAAATTTATTCGAAACCTATGCAATAACCTATAAGGAATCGAAATTATATATATTAAACAAAAAAAAATGGTTCTAAAATAGATGAATTTAAATTTATCAATCATGCTTTTCGTTATTTTGGAACTGCAGCTCAATGAAAACCAACGGCTTCTTATGTATGACGTCTACAAATACAAATTATCGCTTTGAAGTTAAAGGTTAATACGATAGGAAATACTTCGCCGGTTATTACCAGTAGCAATACAACAATATTTATTTTAATTCACATTATAAATCCTGTACCACGTGTGCGTCATACGGATATTGATAGTAAATAAAAAGAATATTTTGCAAATATTTTTATTTCATTTTTTAAGATAAATTTAAAAAATATTCGGTTCATAAGTGCTGAAATATTTTACAGCTTTTACTAATGCGATCGATTAAATTTACTGAATGGATTTTCAATTAAAAATCCTCCATTAAAAAACATGTGATAAGAACATGTCTATTTAACAACAAAAAAAAACTTGTTATGATTAATATTAGATATTTTCAATACCTCAGACTAATATATCTTCAATGTAAAAAGGAATAAAAATAACTTTTAAAGACTAAGGGAGTCATCAATTCAGCTGACCCTTTTGGATTGCTTAAATTGCTTTTAAGAACTGTTAGCCTTGTATATTGTATATATTTAGTCTAAAAAAGCTACTCTATTATACTCGGTGAGCCAGGTAGTCCTGAAGGGTGCTCGTAAGTAAAAGCATATCGCCATATAAAGTTGCCTGTTTCTGCCGATAAAATACATGTTTGGCCATCTGCGGTTTGTGTACGAACAAAAGAAGTGACTTCCCACGTCTTATGCACTTGTTACTTGTTACAGTCCCTGACGCGCTACACTAACTCAAGCTTGACAGCTGTATGGGTCTTAAATTTATAATTTCATTCTCCAGAGAAATTCTTTTAACTACTATTCAGTCACAACACTGAACAATAATTAAAAAATACATCTCGAAAGAATTTGTAAACGATTAAATAAAAAGTAATTAATTTAAAAAAATATATTAAAAAATTATGCCTTTATTAATTAAATTTTTATTTTCGATTACATGAATACAAACAAAAAACAGTATTTATTAACGCTGCCTAAATTTTAAAATATTATTTACCATCATAGACCTGTCTATATATTTTGCGCAGAAAAAAAAGTTATGTAATTTGTCGATTTGAAGGTTTGTAGTTTTATATTTTCGAAACGTCATTGTGTAAAAACATTAAAAATACACCAAAAAAAACTGCCACAGTGATTCCCCCTCCATATTCTTAACATCTTCTGATATTCCCCCAATTTTACATTCGAGTTTGAATTTTACAATTATTAATACCTCCTTCCTTAACCACCCATTCATCAATCAAAAAAATCAAATACTTTGTATATTTAACACCAGCAGAAAATTGTCCCATAAATAATTAAAGATTATCAAACATAAAACTATAGTTGAGTTATATGTATAAGAAATAATGATGATAGATATGTAATATATGTAATCTAGATAATTATTAAAGTTATAAAAATTTGATACATACAATCAAGATCAAAACATGCATGTACCGTTTTTGTTTCTACAATAACATGAAAATTGCATATTATAATCCTTATCAATAGCTCAGCAATCTATTACAATTTTTATGGACTTTTGCTACCGTGCAAAGAGCAACATATCTCTACAGGAGTAAAGTAAAACTGAATTGAAACTAAAAGATACCTATCTGCAAATAAATTAAAAAGGAAATAGTAAAATACGATCGGATATAAACAAACGCCACACTGTTTCCGGTCGCCTCCCGCAATATGTTTCAGGATCAAGATCAAAACGCGTCGGTAATTGACGAATTGACGCATGCTGTCAGTTTTATCGCATTATACACGCACGTTTTTATTCGAAAATTTGGGGAAATTGCTGAATGAAAGTATCAAAAACGACGGATAAAACTTACATTTCCTGTTCTGTACGAGCGCGGACGTGCCCAGGACCGCCTGCTTTTGGGACACTTGGCTGAAGGTCTTGCAAAATTTCGTGAGCGTGCCGGCCATCCTAACCTCAAAAATTCCGACTACAGCAAGGTCTTACAAGAACTGATGCCGCCGAACTACCGCCGATGTAGTACAAGGGGAACGATCACTTACACATTATACAGTTGAGATTAAATGTGGGAGTCCGATTTCCTTCGAAATTTAACGAACGAAGTTTTGTCGAGCGCTCCCAACGTAGTGCGTTTACACGTCGACCACGAATGCCAGATCGCGCGACACCTGTTATTGAAACGAATGTGTTTATAAATTTGTATAAAAATCGGGATAGAATCATTAGATAATAAAGCTTTTTTGCACTATTTTTTTTTTTGTAAACATAATATTGTCATTTATGTTGTCAAATGAATGCATATGGCTACAAACTTGTCTCTGGGAGCAATGTTAGTTAATAATCATATAATTAATCCTTAATTTTATTCATTGTAACCATACTGTAGAATAATTTGCGTTATTATAATTTTTGTTTTCAGAAATCGTAATAGCACTTTAAAGGCATTATTAGATATTAACGCAAATAATTCAAATTCTTCAAATAGATCGTTTTCGTTCTAAGAGATATGTAAGAGCAAGAATATACATTCAGGATTAGGCAATTTGTATCTCAGTGTACTATTTAATTAAAAACATCATTTGACGATTTAAATACTGTATTTTCACTTTGATAAAATATGCCTCAAAGCCATTTTATACCAAATTTATTTATTTTCATAATTTCCTTTTCCTGACCAGTATATATCCTTTTATTATAGTTTTTTTTTTGTTTTTAGGTCTTTAGAAAAATAGAGACGTATATAACAACGTTTCGCTTTATTTTAAAGCTTTTTCGAGTTATAAATTATAGGTGAAACTATAAATTGTAAAAGACATTAAAATGATTTACAAATATTTTTTTTTTGTTTAATAAGTGATTATTGTTTTGTTTAATATAAATTTTTTTGTTTTGTATAAAGACTACATTTTAATATAGAGCTAGGTTGATTTAATTATTTAGTCAATTTACAGACTACTGTGAACAGTTCACAGTAGTTTGTAAATTGACTAACATGTTCCAGTAATTTAAAAAAAAAATGTAATTTTTAAATAAGTTTTAAAATGTCAATGTGATTGTCCCTAAATGTATAAAAAAATTAAATTATAATAAACAATTTTCTGAGGAAGACAACAGTAAATAAAGTTTGTCGAAACGTAAAATGAAGAGTTTGATTGTTTAAAAAATTTATTTCATCATATAGAAACCAGCCGCTAACTCGCGAAAAAAGAAAAAAACATATAAAAAAACTAAGTTATATAGTTATTGCATGTCTGTTTTATCATTAATTGTGTTTTTATGTTTCTCAATTTGAATTATTTCGGCTATATTACGTGTTTTTTAAATTTTGTTCTTTGATTAAAATTGTTATATTATTAAAATCAAAGGTATCAAATCATACCTTTGATTTTAACAATGTAAGAATTTTAAACAACGAACAAAATTTAAAACTACGTAATGGTAATATAGATATCAAAAAAAATCAACAATAACAGTTTTGTTATGATTAATAATTAATTAACTTTTACTGCACCACTCGGAAATACTTTGCAAGACTGCGTCAATCTACATTCTAAAAGAGTTATTGTTTACCAAAAGGAATATACTCGGAAAGGTGATTTATAAAAGCAAAAAACATTAGAGGTCCTAAAATACTACCCTGCAGCGTCTCTATATTGATATTGAATTCTCGTGATCTGATATCCCCAATTTTCTTCTTTGATGCAAAAAAGACTATGCAATCATTAATTGTACATCATAAGTTTTGTAGATATGGATATAGTAATATTGACAGAATTGAGAATACCTTGGTGTAATCAAATAAAATCTGCACTATGTATTCACACTGAACGCACTCTGCAGAGTACTCATGAGGTTCCATTCAAAAAAAAAAATCACTCTTTATAAAAAAAAAACAGGCGAGGTGTACTTTGTTACATCCTAGTAGGCATATGAAACGAAAGATTGTAACATTATAATTCCTTGGTGTTATGTTAATGGTTATTTATAAATAATAAACTTATAAGCAGAGACTTATGAGTCGGGACCTATTTCTTCTAGTAAACCATCAAAACTTACGTTATTGGGTGTGAGTAGATGTAGGAAACAAAATACATTTCTCATTTCTTAGTTTCTTGATTTATTTTTCTTATAGCCATTTTTTTAATTATTTTATTTTGTTTTTGTGGATGTTTTGGCTTATAAACAATAAACCTGTAATTTGTAAGACATTTCGACTTTATTGTAAGTCTTTCAATTACTGGAAATTTTAAAACATTTTTTAATATTGTAATTACATGTAGCATATATAATATATAAAATTAATATATTATTAATATATTTTATATTTATAATATTAATATAATATTATTTTATATTTATAATATTATTAATATATATTATATTTATTATTAATATATTATTATAATATATAAAATTTCAAATCATATTTTTAAACTACACAACTTTATGTTGTATTGTCTTTTTTAATTTTTACTTCAACAGTTACAAACATTTTAAAAGTTTTGAAAACCATATATGTATATGGGACATAACAGACAAATAATGATGATTTATATGTTTTAAAATCTATTGGGAGGTGTCACATGTGCAATTTTTAATTGGTTGTTTTTTATTTCGGTATCTTAAAGAAAATATTTAAATTTTAAAAGAAATTATACAAGGATTAAATTAAAATGTTAAATATTGATGCATAATTTTTACATAGGTAGGCAATGTACGGTCATTTACACTGCTTTTATCTTTTTGAATGTGTATCATTTCCAAAATATTTCTAGCGTAATAATTGTTTTGCAATGATTTTAGTATCATTGAAGTTGAATTTATGTTATTTTCATGTCTTTTTTTTTAAAGCTGTTGGGTTTGTAAATGATTTATGGTTTAAAATACAATTTTTAAGGTGACACACGTGAATTTTTATTACAGGGTGCTTATATTTTAATTGTGTGAAACTTTTTTTAAGGTTATTTTGATTTTTATATGCAGATTGCATTTTGTAAGGTCTAATAATATTTTTAATTTTTTTCAGACAAAGTTTAGATATGTGGGATTGCTACAATTGTGTTGTTTAATTAGGGTTATAGAATTTTGTTAAATTGTATAATTTGTATAATCTTATAAATAATTATTATTAAAATAATAATTTTAAAAAAAAATTCTGATTTTTGATTAAGATTGAACCACCACCGATTCGACACTTTTGTAACTTCAACATGTAGTAGCTAACCAGTGAACAAATAAGATATATTTTTTTGATAGGTGTCACTTTGGGGGTTAGTATAAAAAATCACTCCCAAAAAATATACTTCTCGTATTTTACAGTTTCCAGTGTCACAAAAATTTGAAAAAATTATATTGTAATGAGTTTATGGATAGTCAAGTATAGTTTAAATTTCATAAAGATATCTTCAACAGGTACTGAAAAGAAAATTTTTACGTTAAGGATTATCACCCTTATTTTTCTCTTACAATAGGGGTTAGGGATGTGAGATTAGTTGTATGGCTATTTTAGATAAAGAACAATAAGAACAAGATAATAATCCTTCTTCAGATGCGAGTGCAGTTTTCATATGCTTAACCGGCTAGACCCTTTGATTAAGGGTGTTATTATTTGTAGGCCAAAACATCCACAAAACCAAAAATAAAATAGTTATTTCTTAGTGTTGTCTTGACAGTTGTAAAGAGTTTTTTGTGTATTTGTACAGCATTCTAGATTGAAAAATAAAAATTCGGACAAAGAAAATTTCCAAGTTCCATTCGAGAATTTTGATTTAACCATGTTGCAGATAAAACCGGAAGTGATAAGGGAAATTAAATAACATCAAAGAGTTTGTGAAAAAAAGCTATGTTATTTATAAATTGAGAAGCCACTATTAAGGGGTAAAACAACCCCTAAAAACTATAAAATCATTGGTTAGAATGCACTTTTTGAACAATGCAGTTTAATTACGATAGCTATACGACAAAGGATAGTCAATCGTTAAAGTGCGATGCTACGAAGCTCTACTTTTGTCGCGACTGTCCCAGTGAGCGGTATCATTCGTTCGAAGGTACCGTGTAAACGCAACAGTCCAGACCGTACAATACACGGCGGAGTTTTTGAGAGCCGTCTGTTCCACGCACAGTTTTAGTGTTTAGTGCGTCTGCCTCTCCAAGCGGGGATAAACAACCCCGCTAAACGACTTCATCTCAGACGAGGCACCTAACAGAAAATCTTTGACGCACAGGGTCGTCTTCCGGCGTTTTACAGGTGAAAAATTAGGTGGAAGACCGGCAAAGTACGCGCACGTTTTCGCCGATTTCCCGGGAAAATCGAAACGCCGGACCAGCTGGGATATCCCGTTCTGTGACAGGAAGGTAGGCGTCTTTCTTTTTCAATTTTTTTTTGTTTCCTTTTCTTAGCGTACCTGTTTCTATTGTCGATTTCATGGTAAACGTATGGGGTGTTATTTTTAGCGCCTCTTACTGGTTCAGTAGGGTGTTCTAATTATACTATGAAATGTGTATACATGCTTTATAGCTGAATCAAAAACATGTGCTCCAGGTTTCATTGTTTGTACGCGTGTAAAAAAATACGTATTTCCTTTAAAGATTCTGTTTATTTTGTTTGGCCATGATACAAATTTAATACTACCCAGCTTTGATAAGTTAAATTTAAACTTTTTTATCGTTTAAGAAACATTTTTATTTAATAAACAAAACAGTGAATATTTGTTTGCCTGTAAGTTTGCTGCGCCAATTGCTTTTATCACCACTTGATGCAATCAACTTCCTGCTGTCACAAAGCCATTAACGTTGTTACTTAATTTCCATATTTAAAAAATTACTTTCTCTGCGACAGATAAAGAAGTACCAACCATTCATGTTTTAATTTTTAATTCATGTTTTTTTAAAGTATGTAAGTACTTTCATAATATTTAGGCAACGATAATGTGCCCTTGATAAAAGAAAATATTCCTATCGTTCTTTTACCCAGTTTGTTTGGATAATCGTTTAGCTGCCGGCTCCAGTAATTACTGACCATAATCGAGAGTGCGCGGAAAAAAATCTACGTAAGCAAACAAAATTTTAAGGAGTCAAAAAAATTACGTAATCTCCATTTGTAGTTATTAGAGTGGAGATATCAGCAGAATGAGGTGATAAGTTTAGATTTTCAAGGTGCTTCAAATGAAATATGTACCTTTAGATAATAAGAAGACATGTGAGATTTATCAAAAAATATTGGAGTCATATAAATATAGTCATTTATTCTAACTTATTAACTTTTATTAAATGATATTTTTTTTTTGGTTTGGTTCATATTTCAAATCCCACTAACATTTTTTGGCAAAAGTTGATTGTAATAGTAAGAATCGCTAAGTGATAATACTTCTCATTTTCTTGTGCTGCCAACTATTGAAAAATATGTAATTATTCAATTATAAGTACAGAGTGGTTGAAAATTTGCACTTACTATTTCCGTTAGAATCAAAGCATATTTAAAGAAGTGAAAAATATAAAATCTATTATAATATCTGGGGGTCTTTCTAGTAAAATAAGATACAATTTGAAAGATTTGGTAATTGTAAAACGAAGAGTACTTTTCTTGATGTAGATTTACCGTTTTATATTTAAATTTATCTTTTTTTATTATTTTTTTTTGTGTGTGACGGTATCTTTATGTAACAAAACATATACGTTGATGTCCTAAGTTACATTTTATTTTGGTTTACGTTTCAATTCTTTTGAGAATCATTTTCAAAACCTTAGTTTTTTTTTTTTTATTTTTTTTTAACACATTTCTGTTTTTAACATTATTTATAAAGCTAACAACATTTACGATGTAGGTCAATTTGTATTATATAAAACAACATATTTAAAATTTTAACATTCAAACATATATAGATCTTACAAACACGTCACTACATTTAAAAATTTTAAATTTTAAATTTTTTTTTGCGTGTCGTCATTTTAATGTTTTTTTGTAAATGATTCTCAAAAGAATTGAAACGTAAATCAAAATAAAATGTAACTTAGGACATCAACGTATATGTTTTTTTTTTACATAAAGATACCGTCATACCCAAAAAAATAAAAAAAAATCAATTTGAAAGATAAATGACATTTTACTTTTTCCTTTTAATCGAGCACCCTGGTTTTTTGTTGTTTATTTAGAGAGTGTATTTCGAGAATGACTGGTGACTGAAAAATAATATCATAACAACAAAAATATAAATTACTTAAGTAATGTACATGACATTAAAACGCAAAGATTAAAAAGTATCTTACCGCAGAAGTTGTTCAAAATGTCCACAATTTTTGTTGATGCACATGTGAGCTCTGCACAATAAATTACGTTTAACGTTTGGGTAACAATTCAAGTGTTTTCATTTTCTGCGCAGGTAACTGTATTCAATTCTTTCATTCATCTAGGATGCTCGACACAGTGCGATATACTGCCATACAATGAAATCTAACATTGAGAGCTCCAGTGATCTTGGAGTTCTTAAATGTGGGTTCTTATTGTTAATCCATCTATTACCAAATTCTACTTGTAGAACATTTGTTACAAGTTGTGCATTATAGACAGATAGATAGATAGATATTTATTTCTACAATATCAAATAAAAAAAGACAATGATGAAATATGTCAACAAAATACAAACAAAAATAATGAATTACTTAAATTAAACTAAGTATTATTATTAAGAAAATCGGCAACTGAATAACAGCTCAAATTTAAAAGATAACATTTAACTTGGTTTTGAAATCCTTTCAAGTTATCAACTGCTTTTATATTCCAAGGCAATTTATTATATAGCTTGCATCCCATGTATATACGCCACATTTGTCGTGTCTTGGGAGGGCGAAAGGTAAATGACCAGTTGGGTGACTTTACATGTTAGTCAAGAGAACTTTCCTCAAACTGAATTCTAAGAATATTTGACTAACATGTAAAGTCACCCAACTGGTCACCTCTGATTTTGATAAAATTTTGCAGGCATATAGAGCAGTGAAAAATAATAGACCCGTGTTTTTTCTTTTAGCTGCTGATATTTACTGGTAGGGTGGATACAGACCCCTATATAGTAGTTACACCCGTAAAACACATTTTCAATTATATCTTTGATGGAATTAGAAGAGATATCGATCTAAACTAGAAAGGAACATGTTCTTCTTGACAATTTGAACATTTTGGTCTAATAAGGAGATTAGTGGTGCATGATAGGGGTGTAAGGGGTTAAAATAAGAATAAATTTTGATGCCCCCACCACGTAAATTAGAAATTCATATTTTTCTGTTCTTGAGATTGAAAACAAAAAAGAAGGGTCGCATAAGGGACATTTTGGGGTGATTGTAATCAATGTGTATGATATTTTGGGAAAAATAAAAAGTGGCACCACCTAAAAAAAAAATATGGTTCGATTATTTTTTACTGCTCTACATGCAAAATTTTATCAAAATCGGGGTGACTTTGCTTGTTAGAGCATCATTATCCTCCTCTGCTATTAGATACGCCTATGCACAGAAGAATATGGATTGATTCTAAAATACGCCAAAACGTTTATTTCATTATTTACTAATAAATTGCGCAAATTTGGAAACATATTTTAATGTAGTTGCGTCTAGTAAGGATACCTGTTAGCGTATAAATTTGCTGCTTGTAGGCAATTATCGTTTGATAAATAATGGCAACGTAACATTATTTATTTAATTAATTAACTATTAAACTAATTAAACATTTTTTTTGGCATCTGTGAAACCCATTTTTCATTGTTTAATCTGGTAAAACCAATAATAAATGATGGATTAGATCTTAAACTATTATTTCAAGTAACCTATGCAAGCTATTTGCGTAATTATAATTATTTCTTTTTCTTCATTCTGCTATAACAAAGTGTTATTGCGTAACGGAACAAAATAAGGCCGTGTTTTATGCAGAATTAAATATACATAACATATTATTCGCTCCAATTTTGTTGTCAATTTTATTTTACTTGATTGAAAGATCAAATATTGTAACAGATTTATTGTTCAATTTTTTTAAATGATTTGTTTTTAATCGAAATAATGAGTGCAAAATGAGGAAGAGCTATCTACACTGTATCATGATTATCTTAGCAATGATTTCAGTAACTTTATTTGCTATAAAATCTCTACAACCATCACGGAAAAAATAGATATTACAACGTATTATAAATATAATCAATGGTATTAACTCGGGGAAAATAATACATTATCTAATAAATAGTATGCATTCATACATTACAGTTTATTAAAAAAATTATACAGTTTAATATAATTTTAATATAAGTAATTATAAAGTTTGCTGTCACTATTTTTATTATCTATTTTTTTTATCTATTTTTTTTCAGTGTATATGATATATACACTTTAACTAGCTATAGATTTAACTTTTCGTGCCCCACGGTAGTTGTATTTCTACCTAAGCAACAAAGGCGAATACATATGTTCTATTGTGGATGCAGGTATACATTTTTGGCGAAACCAGTTTACCCTTATCCGGCGTTATCTTATCTTAACCTCCTTTGGGCAGGATGGTAGAGATTATTTGATTTCGGCCATTCGATTTCTAGTAAATTATGCAGCGTAAAAACATGAAATATCGTTTACCTTGAGACAAGAAATGCGACGCTGTTAAGGATTTTGATCGCGGCACAGGTCAGTAGCTGGATTTGGTGAAATGTGAGATCACCAGCGCCTATAAAAAAGGGTAACAAACTCCGATCGCTACGAGAGTTGTTTTTCGAAGAGTCAATAACCCTCCGATGATGATACGGTTGCTAAGATACATAAGTCAAAATTGGCGGACGGTGATGCAATGTGTTAGTAATTGAGTTAATTTTTTTGTGTATTTTATTGTATAATATCTGTATGTGTAATAGAGTAGGCAATGTGTCGATAAAGTGTTATTATACTCGCTCAGTGACATTAGAAGCGTTACACCAAGAAGGAATAATTTATTCAACTTGATTTTTTGGCAATGTGATAGTTTTAGATCAAAAATGAAAGGATAACATTTGCAAGAAATTTTATTATTAACACGTAATAAGAAAAGAAAAAAAATAATGTGTTTGGCGACCCCGTAGCTGAGTACACTCCTGTAGCAACGCCGACTAGATACCAGGCCCGAGACATTGAGTGGGGGGTTACTGAGAGAACACCGGCTGCAACGGCGAATGGGCATAACATCCATACTATTGCTGCGGAAATCCCCAGATATCAAAAACCGATTAACCGATTTTTCCTAACATCGGTTAGTCAGTTTTCAGTAAAAATCGGTTTTTAAGCAAATAGTGACAGAAATTATTTTCAGGTTTAAAGTAATAAAATTCTATGCAATTGATAGGGAAATTACTAGTCACGTAATTAAAAAGAAAAATATGGGTACGCGGTTTTTTCTACCATTTTAATCTGTTAAAACTCTTAAAACGTAGCATAAGAAAACCATTGATAACTCATGATTCAGTAACACAACACAAGGATTAGCGGATTAATATTCTATCGGATAGCCAAGTCGCCTTATAGGCACTAGCATCTTATCAGACAACCCCGAAACTAGCTTGGGATTGCTTGGAAATCCTAAAAATCCTGACCAAACACAACAAAGTTATTAACGAATTAATGTATTTCTGCTAATTCCTGTAATAAATTTAGAGGAATTTTTCCCATGAAAAATTTTCTACATACGCAGGATTCCTCATTCTTCATGGGGCACATTTTTTTTTTACTGTATCGCCTAACCTTGATCTCTTACCCGATAGCAGAATAATATTTGCTGGAATATTTCAAGAATATCCTTCAGGAGTATGAGAAAATGTCTGCCCAAATCGATATCCTGGAATGAATCAGGAAAATATTCATAGTATGTTCATCACATGCTTAGAACATACATGAGAATATACAAGAGAGTGTTCCCAGAGCATCCTTGAAAATATTTAAAAAATATTCCAAAAAGTTTAATGCATATTTGAAAAAATATAACCCTTTCTACTATAAACTAAATATTTCGGGTTTTGCTACCATCTTCAGGTCTTAAAAATGTCACGTGGAATAAAAGACGAAAATAACAGGACCTGAAAATGGTACAATACGATGGATCATGTTGAACAAATAGTTTTTTTCATTACTATATATAAGGAGTTAATTTGCCAATTTTTCTTACCATCATTTCTTCAACATATTTACACATTATAAATTATGCGAAACGTATTAGATGTTAAATACGTTCTTAACACATTGATTTCATAATATGACTATCCAGAACAAATATTTATTTTCATATTTATCTTCGAGTTGGTATTAAAGTTAAATAATTACTTACGCAAATTACTTTTAATTTTGTTCGTTTAACATGTACTTCATTATGAATTCTTCTATTAAAACAATTTAAAAACATGATGTAGTTGGGTTTAATAATATATCTTGCAACTGTTTGTTTTAAATATTCACTATCAATGGCGGCTGGTACTAAAGGGCACAAGGGCACGTGCCCACCCAACTACCAAGATAAACACAGAAAGAAATTGGCATGTAATTCAGTGCATTATTTTATTTTATTATTTTTACATATTTTTATAACGATGGTATCAAAGTTTCCTTCCGCACCGCAGACGCTAGCTATATGCGAACGCTATGCGAAGCGAACTATGTTCCGGGGCACTCTTTCCAATGTACCTATTTGGAGTATGAATCGGACGGCTCCGTTTATCTTCGCTATAGGCGGTTATACGGTCACTTCGGGGCACACAATGCCGTGTCCCCAGTTAACGTCTTGTATTCGTTGCGACTGCATCGTTTTCAACGCGTACCGCGCATGTGTGATTTCAAAGCCTTGAAGTGACGTTTATTATTAATGATGGAAGTTAATTGAGTGCAAAATCCTTAAAAAACCCGCTCTCATTTGAGGAAAAACTTTTAATTAACGAGAAGGCCTATTCCTGATCTTCAAATAAACTACGCTTCCACAAGTAAAACTCGAACTTACAATAGAGTATTTAATAAAAATATGAGTGGATGTGCGGATGTTCACTAACAAATAAACTATTTTGTTTTATCTGCTTAATTTTTAAGAAAGATGTCAGGGGTTAAATAAATTTAAAGCATATCGCAGAGAGGGCAAAGAAACACGAAAATTCCGTTTCTCACGTGAATGCATGCGTGGATTTTAGTGTTCTAGGCAAAGTGGCATACGTGAATAGCTAGACAGTGCTTATTTGCGACATAAAATTAAGTACAACGAAGATGTGGAAAAAAATCGTCATATTTTGCGTCGGTTAATTATGTGTATAAAAAAAATGTGAAATCTTATCCTATGTTGGACAGCGTAAAATTGAAAAGTGAACTTTCAGTAATTTATGAGCGCGACGACATGTGTGACGTAGATGTAGGTGGTGTTTTGCCGCTTTTAGTGTTCATAACACACAACAACTTAAAAGAAAAGTTTTGACGGAAACATATAAACTGTTGGATATTATTTGTACAACATGTTGTACATATGAACGATGTTTTTCCACCCTCAAGCTCATTAAAACTTTTCTGAGAAGCACAATGTCGGAAGATCGACATGCGACAACGCATTTTTACAACAAAGTCATAGACGTCTTTTCCAGCATGAAAGATAGTGATTTTATGTACAAAAAATAGGCAAGTTCCTATTATTTTGCTGATTTAATTTTTTAACTATATTTATATTGCTTATATATGTCAACTTAGCCTAAGCCCTAAGTTTATAATGAATGTAATATTTGTTTGTTGTTCTTTTGTTATCTATTATTTTGGCTGATGTCCTTTGACTTATCTTATACCCTTGCCAAGGTTTTCAAGATTAATAAATTATTATTATTATTATTATTATTATTATTAATTGTGCCCACCCTCTTTCATAACTTACGAGCCGCCACTGTTCACTATGGAATGAATCTATTATATTATTAAGTACTCTGATGTACATTGCTGCAGCGTAGAGTTAATATAATTTTTTACTACATAAATACTTCCAAAACAGCATTTCCTATATAACTGTACTTAGAATAAAGGCAGGCTAGAGAACAAGATTACTGTTTATTCTCTCACAATATAACTGTAAAATATTTCTTCCGGTTCGTAGATAATTGGAGCACAATCTTTACTACTATTGTAATGCATGACTTAACAGCAACACAGTTTGATATTACTCAGAAATTGGATTGATTTTAGTATTAACCAATTTTCAGTTAGTAACAGGTAGTGTTTAATATTACCCATTAGCTCCATGATTATCCTCTTGATGTCGCCTATTTAACAAGGGAAAGATATAAACTTCTTCATTTGGAAAAAAAATAAATCAGTACTTATTTCCAAAACAGCAAAAAATACAAAACTGTTCTGAAATGTGGCACAAAAATCGGGCTGTTTCAGGAATTTTATAAGAAAAATTTCAATCAAATCTTAGTATATTAATTATATTAAAATTTAAATTGTCACACACACGTCTATGAAAAATACCTCAAAAAAAAAAAATAGGCTCTGGTAAAGTTGGTTTATTTATTTTATTAGCATACATTTAAATAAAAATACCACATTATAAACTTTACATCCTCATAGTTCCACGTGGCACACAATATTTTAACATATGAAAGTTGAATTGGACGGATCTACCCATCACATCACGCATGATAATTCTTCTTTCAGGTTCCATTCTTTATGAGTCAAACTTCCTTATAAAAAAATTTAAAAAAAAAAAACTTGTCAGTGCCTAGCAGGTTAACCTCACGGAATGGGCTAATTAGCAATTCCGTACGCGTTTAAATTTATATTCTCCGGATGTCTACCGTAACAAGAGTTAATAAACTTAAGACCCCCTAAGGCTGTCAATCTATGCGTATATGTATGACTGTATGTAGACGAACATACATATTTTACCTTATTAATTTAAGTAAATAGTATGTGTGTTTATTGCAGCATTCATATACTAGTTCATAATAGTGTAAAAGAAATTTTCTTTGGAGTGGTTCTGCAAACATTCGTGTTGTCTAAAATATTTATGAATAAATTTTTATTTGGTATTTAAACTTCAGCAAAGAATTAAATTCTTCCAAGTTTCACTTTTTTTCAAGATAAAAATAAAAATTTATTTTCACAATCAAATTATAATTGCGAATTATAATTGCGTGTGCATTCGTAGTGGTAATTGTTCGCGATTATTTATCCGGACTCCTTATCAAATACGAAATATAAATTTAACGTATCAGCCAAACACGCGGCTATGACAAAATTGACAATTAACCTTGGAATAGAATGAAGTGTGCGTAGCAGTTTACGGACACATTCATACCGGAATACTATTCCAAATGGACGACTAATTTAGAGAAACATCTGTTCTACATTTTTAATATATCGTAATTAACTGGATGTGGGGTCCGAATATAGCAGTCGTCTTGAGCATTATTCTGACTTGATTATAAAAAACAACCAATAAATTTTGGTTTACTGATGGAAGTAAAACTGAATAAAAGTAGGTTTAGTAAAATTATAATTTTTTTATTTACATGTTATTATTGAAAATATAAGCATGTTGCAACATGAATAACAATTAAAAAAATTAAAAGTCATGGTAGAGTCCACTGCAATATGGTATATGACGTCACATTAGCATTCTCTATTGCAGCGGACTCTACACCAGAACTAAACAAAATTATAGCTGATATTAAGAATATCTTGTATTAGAGTAGATTTCATTATAATTTCGCAATTGAGATAACTTTTACTTCAATTATCTTGTACAAAACATTTAGATAAGGATAAAAAAATATATGTATGCGAATATTTGTCATTATTATAACACGTTTTTAACACGTTACCAAAGTATTTATATACAATGCTAATCAAATATAATGACTGGTTAATCGAATTTTCTGCAATAATATTATTGATACTAAGGCTCAAATTCAGGAAAATATTTTAAATATTTCTGTGGCATTGAAATGTCAAGATATGCTTTTATACATTGTCCACACTTCAGTAAAAAATATGAGAAGATATTTAGCACCTTCAACAAACACTATGTTACACAAGCAAGCAATAAGAAAAATAAATATTACTTATTTAAATAAACTAGCAGAGATTATGAACGTAGGGCATTCAATTCCAACCATATATTCTTTATATAGTTTTATTTATTAATTAATAACATTCTTTTTTTTTGTATTTACGCCTACTTTAGATGGGGTCAAATATCTTAAAATGTCGGTGCACTAATTAGATATAAATTTTATTAGATGTATTTTTTAACAATATCGATTCGTTAACTACCTATGTAATACTTCGTTGTGACATCACGGCAAGTTACTTTCAAATTTTTAATTTCTTTTTTGCAGTACTACATACAGTGACACCTTTTTACAGCGGACAATCACGAGTCTGCCGGAATTGGCTGTTGCAGAAAAGTATACAAAAATATTTAAAATACAGGAAAGAAATTAAATGAAACGTATGAACAGTTCGTTACAAAAATAACAAGAAAACAGAACCACGTGTAACCGAACCCCATTCAGTTCTGTCTATGTCTCACTTGATCCTGGACAAGGATTTTACGCATGCGTGTTTCGCTTATTTCCTTGCCACTTGAAAATTACTATATTGATAACTGGAGTTTTCGAAATTGTATGAAATTTTAAGTTTTTCCTGAGAGATACCTAAATATTATTTAGGTATATCTCTTTTTTCTCTAAGAAATCGTAATTTTCCCGTTAATATTCACGTAAAATACTTGTATTATGGTAAAATTTCTAACATTTCGACGTTTTCCTCAAGTTTTTGTACATTCCTCCACTCAATGAGGAAAATTATAAGAAAAATTTACCAAGAAAAATTACCTAATTGCTTTTTAGTGCGCGCTTATCCTGCACCACTGCTTTTGTTGATCGCAAGGATCAGGTTGCTCAGGTGAACAAATCGCCATTTCAATGATTACGTCTCCTAAAATGTGTTCACTTAGTAAATTTACCAGATTAACATTTGGTAACAGTGTCTGTCGTGGTATTTGTGGTAAATGTGCATTATTGTTGGAGTGAAACAAGAGAAGAGCCATCTTTACGACAATTTCTGTACTACAGGGATAGAAATCTTTGCTGTAATAATGTTTAGATCAGAGCAGCTATTTATAAATGTGAGGCCCTGATTTGGGAAAAGTCAGCATCATAAATTAATTGTAATTTTGATTAACCTAACTCTAATTTATTTAGTAACACTCACTTTGTTAATTGATTGTTTTATATTAATAAAAAAGAAAAAATAATAATAATAAAATAGAAGTAACAACAAAATAATATGATCACCGTCATATTTTTTTTTGTTAGACTCAACAATCTCTTATCAACAACATCTATTTTGTTCCTTGATAACGATCTTTCAACTCCTTATCAACCTGGAATGCACTAATGCTCTTAGAGTCGTTCCAATACAGAACGGCTTGTTTTTAAAGGCCTATTATTATTCATTGAAAAACGGAGGTACATTTTCCAAGTGGAATGGTGATGTGGACTTCTCTCACTGTAGATACATAATTGTCATGTAGTAGATTGGATATAATACGCGAATTGCGGCAGATAGTAGAAGAAATATTTTAATGATATCTGTAAACTGCAGGGATTTTCTTAATCATATATCAATAAACAATCGTACCTATTCAAGTTTTTTAGCACTAAGATTAACTATGCATTAAATATAAAGAAGGGTATTACGAAAAAAAAAGTTATAAACAGATTATACCTAATACACTCTCCAAAACAAATTATTTTGGTAAAGTTTTAATTTATTTGACTTAAATGCTTAATTTGTGTTTTTTTTCCTTTCTTCAGAATGAATAATTTATTTTTTTATCTTGTTTTATAAAGTCAGAGTTATTGCGTGCTTTATTTACATTGCACATACGTATTTCTAACATAATATATATTTGAAAACAATACTGGAATGCTGATATAAAGATAGGGGATGATATTTACTTCCTAATTTCGAATTAAAATACAGGATGTTCCATTTAAGAACATTGAGTTTTCTGCATTTGAAAATATGTCACTTTGTTCCCCAGTTTTGAACACCCTGTATGTTAGAATGTAAAGTGTGCGTACCGTTTCTTAGAGCTATATCTACATTCATAACATAGCAAATTTGGGGTCTCTAATACTTGCAGTATTAACCCAGATATTAATTTCTCAATGATGCAATAATTATGACTAAAAAAAAAGAGAAACTTAAATAACTCAAAAACGGCATCATGTAGCTATAGGAATAACGAATGAATACTGACGTATTTATGGTCGTAGAATCCAAAAATGAATAAAAAATTAGATCATTCTATTTAAAATAACTAAGTTAACACCCATTTCCGGTCAACCGGAAGTGATATTTTGGTTAAAGTATTTTATATTTGTAGTTCCAGTCGAACAGATAATGGTGCCAAAATCTCAAATATAAGTAAATAATAGAACATCATGAACTTTTAATGAATGTGGAATAGCCTGTATATAAGTATGGAATGCCTCGTTACACATATTTTGTGGTGATTTTTTGTCTAAAACAGGAATCATTTCGGAACAAGAATTCAAAATATTTATTATTCTGGAATATTTGTTTGCATTTTGTAATTACAAAATAAAATAATATTTCTATGATTCGGTTCATCCGGTAAAGAATTGAATCTTCGTAGTTGTATGATTCCATTTTATTTTTTATAGTAATTGTACTAAAGACTAATGATTTAAAAAGCAAGGTATGAAAATGTAACATTTGGCCAAGATTCGACATAACGAATTAAATGTAAGGAGCCAAATTAGTAAAGAAAAAAAAAACAAGATGAATGTTTAAAATAATCATATATATATATATAAGTATATAAAAACTATGATTCACAACTTATTAAGTTAATATTAAAAAAGGAGCCGGAGTCAATTAAGAAATTGATTGAATTAATTGTTACAAATCTATTAGATTAAAAACCAAAAATATATTAAAGCTGTAGGAATATTTAGGGAAAGTAAACATCTATTATTCCGTTGGCATACAATTTTGATAGTGCATTTTTGAGGCAAATCCGCGAAAAACCTTTTATGAACAACGCCTGAATTTGCGTAAAATTCCACCTAAAGTATTTTTACATTTTAAAGTAGATATAAGTGGAAGAACAGAGGAAAACTTAGTTTTTCATCTGAGCTTCACTTTGCGGTTTTCCATTTTTTGTATGTTCCTTTTTTTAAATTTTGATAATTTATTAATGAAGTTTATATAACAAGTTATTATTTTATAATGTACCTATATTGGGAAATAAAGCCACATATTATTATTATATAGTTGCTATTTGCTAATGCCGATATTTTAGGGGGACAAGAGTTTTGTATTTTAGTGTACAAAGGTTTAAATTAACAAGTGTCTATTTTAACAATATGAATGTTGCATTTTTACTGTTTGATGGTTGTATGAATGCATAAATATTACAATTGTTAAAAATTGGTGAAATAAACAAACGAATGGGTTCACAATTACCTAGTATTCCAAGCATATTTTTTTAAACATATAATTGAAGTGTTGAGCCGAAAATAACATTTACTTCTTTATAAACAACTTAAACTAGTATTACCATAACTAATAGTAGGTATTTTTCTATAGCGCATAAAATTGTTTTTAAGTAAAGATCATTAAATAAATAATGGATATTTAAGGGGATATACTGCATAAGCGCACAGATTCTATTTATAGGTATTTAAGCTGGGGATCTTTACAATTTATTACCCGAGTATGTTAGCTTAGTCACATATCAATCCATTTAGGAGTTGTAAATATTTACTATAAATAATAACATCATCTATAAATCAATATATAGGCCGATTTAATAAGACGGATCGTTGAGTGAAGCTTTCTGCCCACTAGATTTAGATATAGAAATCGTTATATTAGCGGCCCGTTTTGTGATAAACCTGACACTTTGCTTATATAATGCCGTTTCATAGCCGTTAATTAGTACTGTAATTAAAAGCTGAGTTACATAACTTTTTTTTACGACATTGATATACCAGTGATTTATTTGGAGAGGTGATAATTCAGGGAAGACGCGCAGTTTTTGCAAAATTCCTTGTCGCCTATCATTTCTGCACGTAGACGCAAATGCATGTTACATAACGTGCAAAGTTTTAATCAGAAAATAGCAGTTAAATATTTAAATTAGGTGTGCGTCACTTTGAGTACGGATATGGGTACTTTATTATAGAAGATAGAGGATCAGGATAAAAAAAATAAGGTTAATTGTCGAGATATTTCTATACATAAGACGATGTTTATTATTATTTTATTTTTTTGTAGAAAGAAATTCTGTTTAAGAGGGGTAAAATGAAAAACGGAAATATACAAAGAACAACTAAGTGTTTTAGTTCAATAATATTAATTATAATGATTAAATTTTTCAAAACAAAATGATGAATAAATATCATTAGGGTCAAATAAAAAAAAAAAATTAAATGGATTATGCAAGATGTCTATAAATTGATGGATATCTTACAATTGGTAGTAATACTCTTATTGTTAAGTCGAAAATCTGCGGGAATGACTAGGAATTTTATTAATTGTATTGTTTCGAGCAAATTGTTAAACATTTTTTAAGCATGCTTAGAGTCAGCTGTATCCAATTACATATAAAAATCGAAATAATCACATCGCAATAAAATTAGTTGAAGAATATTCTTATATTTAGTAGCGGAACTTTGTATGATTTGGCCCGGATGCTAATTTGATAAATATGATCCGTTTCTCTCCCTCAATATCAAACAAATGTATTAATATATTTAAGTACTCACAATTACAAAAAAAATTCTGACTAAACCTTTTTTTCTCAGTAAAAGAATTAATTGGTTCATCAATATGCCAATCACTCATGCTTCTTCATTTTCGATTGATATGATGGCAAGCCCACTAAGCCTTTCTTGCCCCATTGTGCTTGTCAAATATTTTTCCAGTACTTAGAAGACGATCTTTCCGCACTTGTCACTGTCAAAGAAGAATCAGAAATAACCAAAATACTCTAACTACTTCAGAAAAAGCAACACTTATAAGAATAGCCGTATTCTTTTTACCGTCTGACTTAGTTTTGTGAGTTAAGCTGCGAGCTACTCATTACGAATGACCAAACCAGCCGGCTAACTGCGTTTCTAGAGAGTAGCTCGTAGCTTAACTCACAAAACTAAGAAAAGCTAAGTCAAACGGTGAAAAGAATACAGCTATTATTTTCAATAATTAATAATTTTGGGGGCAGAGGCACGATAAATAGAAGCTGAGAAAAAACACAGGCCAAATGTGTTTTGAATATTGGTTAATCAAAATTGCTGGTGTCATATTTTTTCATTTGTTTCCAGAGGTTTTTCATATTTCCTTTGTTTTTGTTCTATTGCTCTATCTCATTCCGTTCAAAAGTTATGAAGGGAGGAGCCACAATTTACGACCTCATTGTATCTGTGTTTCAATGCAACTATCGATTTATATCTAGACGACCATCGCATAGGATTCAGTTTTTTTCTTAATGTTAAATGAAGAAGATATAATAATACCTTAAGGTTCTGTTCAAAACAAGTATAGAGTTTTTCGACAAAGACTTAGTCGACAATTCATGCACAATGTTCATAAATGGCAGTTATTTCTTTTCTTCACAGTATCTAGAGCTTAAAGTACGGAATATAAACTTTCATATTAGCTACATCATCACAACCTTGTCCTCTACACTGTGACAATTTTATCTGCAATAATTTTTGAAATCTCTTCTTTAAGACTAGAAACACTTTGAACTTGTATTTGGAAAAAAAAACCAACAAAATGACTTGTTTATCATTATACCAGTTACATTTCGTCGTTCGTTTTCACCACCATAGCCTTGTCCTCTACACCGTGACAATTTAAAAACCTTCATCTTGAAAAATTTTTAAAATGTGCTATTCCAGACCACAAACACTTTGGAGCCAGTATTTCGCGAAAGCGCAAGAATGAATCGCTTTGTATCAATTGTATTTCCTTGTTTATCTCTAATAATAGAAATATAAGGAATAATTTGGCTCATCTTAGGTTGTGTCAATAACTATAGAGAAACGCGTAACATTATTTTTCTAACAACTTATTTTTCAATTTTTGTCGCAATTAATCGAATAATCCCATTTTATATTTGACGACTCATATATTTATGACAGACTCTTCCCTCTTCCAGGAGTGCTTTTTAAACTGTGTCCAACTGAATAATAGAAATAAAATTGCAAGTGTTAACTTTATTCGTGTACTTTTTCCATTCTTTATATAGCAAATTACGTGTGGCTAGTGCAATCGCCATATTTACTATAATAAATATTGAAGGAATTTAAAAAAAATACATATTTCGGAATTCTTGCCTTGCCGATTTCCGAGTTCTCGGTAAGCTAATGAACGATCGATCATTCGTTTGATATAACCGAGTACAAAAATCGCTCGTTAAACACATCACCAATCTCTAATAAGACCAAACATAGGCGCCCTCCCTATGAGTGTGGGACCCGGTGCACCGCACCGTTTGCATCGGTGATTGTTCTGCCCCTGCGGTTATATTAGGCATTTATTGCTCACAGCCAAAACGATACATGAAAAAACTATCGAAATAATACATAAAAGGGGTTGTCTTTGTTACAATCGATATAATAGATACTTCAGTTGAATTCTTGTCTACAACTTTCATTATCAGTCGTGTCTAAATTAGTTTTATCGTAAAAAATGAAAACACAACCGTATGCCTTATCAGTAGGCACAAAATTAAAAAGGACGTTGAAATAAATAAGACGTTACAAAGGCAAGTTAGTACTGAAGCCATTAGATAAAGGAAATGACAGAATAGAATAAAAAAAATAATAATTATACCACCAACGATAGCCAAAGAGCTTTATAAAAGTAAATACCTACTATTAAATGTAATAAATATTTGTAACAGCTAAATGTAATTAACAATTAAAGCTAAAGATTAACAAAAAAGGTGTAGAGGTAGCTTAGAAATCGTTAAATAATAGTTATTTGTATTATTAGGCCAGAAACTACAGTTTTGCAAGTATGAGTACGGTTTGTATTGTATTCAGTTATGTTCATTTAGTATACTCACAAGTACGAATACTCGCAAAAGAGTTTCTGGCCGTGTGATAACAATGTTTTTTGGGCCGATAAATCTTAGTTTTGAATTGAAAATGACACTAGGTAACTTTGTATTTTGTAGTATTTTGACGTTTCCGAAAATAAATCTTTTCATATCTTCTTTCTAATTTAATATCTATTTATCAATAATAAGTGCAATGAAGACACCAGTTCATCATAGCATGGTTGAACAGTAGCTTAATGACAATTTATTACACGTCTGTCATGTGGAATCTATGTGTGGCCAACATTTAGTGACATTTTTGCCTGCCTAAGCAGGAAAACGATAGTTTTCCTGCCGCTTTGAAGTAATGCAAAATGAGTGTTTCTTGACAGAGGCGTAAAAACCATATTTTTCGCTCAGTGTGGCAATATATACAAAGGTACAGCTTTAATTACATTATGTACGAATAACTTTGCCATATTTTAAATAGACATATTTTATTGGTGACAATATTTCAACAAAGCAGGACGTGTATACATTTACAAAATATATTCTTCAGTAATGTTTTTATTTGGGTTTTTTAGTTTTTTTTTAGATCTCGAAATTTTTTCCTTTTTCAAAATTATTTATAACTTTAGCTATATCCATATTCCTATTTTTGTTCACCCAAAAGGTGTTTAGCAAAAAGTTTAATTTAGTAACAGTACCATTTAATTTGTTTATAATGTCTAATTGTCGTTCACAAATTATTTTATATTTATTTAATAAATTTAAACCTTTTTGACAAATACTGTTTGGGTGGACAAAAATAGGAATATGGAAATGATTAAAGTCATAAATAATATGTATGTAATATTTTGAAAAAGAGAAAAATTAAATTCCAAAACATAAGAAAACATTTGTATAATTTAAAACCAATAAACCGGCATACTCAAATAAAAACATTAATGAAAAGATCTCTTTGCCTTGATCCCTCCTTCAAAAAAAAAACTATCGACATGCCCAAGCCAAGAGCAGTTCCAGATCAAATAAAACTGTCACTGTATCATTCTAATCACGATGTTGCCTTTAAATGCTTGTCTGCATCGTAAAATGAAGATATTTCTACAAGCAGTTAGACGCGTTGGTGTGGGTATCCTTGTGACGAACAGTTCATTTTTTGAAGATCCGTGCTCAAGACGGTAGACCGAGTTGAAGACCATAAATGACCCAATAAGATAATTCAATTGCAGCATTTGTGTTGTGAATTGAGTGATGTTATATAATAAGTGCAAAACATCGCTTTAATTAACCATGGCGTTTGGTAACCAAATATTGTAAGTACATGCACTAGAAGTAATTATGAAGATTAAACTGTCAAATATCAGTAATATTTCCAAATCTTGCACCTAAATTTTGTAGCCTTTTGAAAATAAGGATAACATTGAATTTTGATAATGGTATTTACTTCTAAAAATCCTTAAGCTGCAAAATTTCTCATTAAGTACACACAATAAGATGATAAAAAAACCATCGCGCATCGGCATCTGACTTATTTGTTAAGGAAAGTAGGAATTTTAGAGAAAGTACGATCAAAAAAAAAAATCACATTCACGTGATGCCGATTATGACGCTGTTTGTTACAATTACTATATATCAGTTAATTACATTTTTTTTATTCATTTGATACGTTTACAAATGACGCGAGTCTATCGGAATCAATTTACAACTGTTGTACTTAATTTGATAAATTGATTGGAATTTTTTTCTTTATCTCGTGCAATTATTATTTATGGATTGTATTAAAAACGCGATACATTTTTCTTGTTACGTAATATATATATGCTAGTAATTTCTTTTAATTCTCAATAATTTTAATTTTAAAACTAGATAATAAATATCAATATGTAATCGCTCAACGATAAAAGAAAATGTAACACAATAAAAGAGTTTAATGCCATGTTATTATGTTCAAAAATAGGGATATAATTTTAGATTTGTTTCATCTTTTGTCCAGAAATTGATGTAAAATTCTTTTTGAGATTGTAAACATCGTAAAAGAAGATGCAAATATGATATTTTTTAATATATGAACTTGAAAGGACATTCACTGAGGCGCATTTAGTATTTCTATTTTTTTTTGTTTACAACAATAATTATAAACACTAAGTCAGTACCAAACGATAATTAGGCGCTACTAACATACATTAAATTGTTTTAAGACCAAATATTGTTGTTGATAATTTAAGGTGTTGTATGTTGTAATCACATTTTACAACTAGTTTATTTATATGAAAACAATAGCAATGGATAATAGGAATAATAAGACCGTGAGTGTGCGAAAGTATTTAGGACAATGCTAGTTGAGATAAAAACATTACATATCATCATAAATCATTTGTTAACATTAATGTAGGTTTTTCACTAGTCTATTAATAAATTATTAGTATCGAAAGATACTTTCTTTCACTTATTTTTATCTATATTAGGTTTAAATTACAGTTTTTGCGCTTTGGAAAATAATTTGAAAAAATGTATAGTACTAATTTCACAAAAGTAAGGACTAATAATGGGTATAGCAGCCAAAATTCAAAGAAAATAGACAGTTAAATTTTTAGATTTTGCTTTCATAATCTATTTATTGCTAATTCTCTGATGAAGCAATAAATGGATTACGAAAGTTCAGAATCTGAACATTTTAGTATTTTGTTTAAACTTGGGCTGTTATACCGATTATTCGTCCTTTCTTTTGTGAACTTAACGAGTGCAGCCTATAGTTCGTTTCATCTTTAGTATTAATAACTAAAACTTTCATCTTTAGTATTAGTAAGTGTTAAATTGCGGTGGTTTCAGTTTTAGTAGGTGACAAATAAATTACAAAATATTGTTAAAGTAATCTTTTAGTCATTCAAAACAAAGTATTAAAACAAAAAAAAATCTCTCATAGGGAATAGTTTCCAGTGAAAACACCCAATTGAAGAAATACGGCGAAACCATCCAGATATTAAAGAAATGATCGATAATAAATTATGTCGGTGGTGAAAATACCAAAAATTGAATGCACAATGAAAGCGCTAAATGTTATAAGATATATAGACCGTAGTTCAGAAAAAGAATCAAAAATTTGGCTATCTAGGTGCAGATTATCAGAAAGCTCATATATCCTCCTTTATTGAGCAAATGAATGGGAAGTACTTAAAAATAAATTTAAAAAGTGCCATTAAAGTCATATGTTGACAGAAGCAACATCAAAATTATCAGTGCCTAAATAATTTCCTCAAAAATCAAAATTTCTTGTGAAAATAATGGTCCAGAATGAGCAACATCATTAATTAAGAATGTCCCTACGGCAGGGCGAAGATCAACCCAAAAGGCAAGGCTATAGGAAGAGCACTCACGGGTGATATAGTCTTTTTGACAATGCGTTTGAAATGTAGTAATTGTCAATAAATTCTATTATTATTATATTATTATTATTATTATTATTATTATTATTATTATTATTATTATTTCTAGGTTATGTACAGGTTATACCATGGAAGACAGGGTCTTTGACTGTAGCTCTATTTTTGATTTTAGGAAAAAATCTTTTATACAAAAATTTTACAGAATTCAATACTGTATAACCTAAAAATATTTTTATATATATTATTATAATATAAGATGTTCCAAAAGTAGGAAAATGCATTATTTCTGCTAATTATCATTAAATGTCATTCTTCTTTCAAAAAAATTGCTTTATGCAATTATGTAAAGTTTATACACTAAGCCAACATGAAAATTAATGGAAAATTCATTAGATTTGTTTAAAATCATTAATTATCTACAAAATTTTGCATGAGGTATCATAAATATTTAGTGTAAATTAAAAGGGTTTTGTGTTGATTTAACATAAGCAAAGATATAGGGTAGTATTAAAAAAAAATCAAGTTATCTTGGATATTACCTTTAGTTTCATTGTTGTATCAAGCTGTATGGTATGTATGGTATTTAAAATATGAATATTTAAAACAAATGCATAATAATATACAAGCAACGCTGGCTTATTCGAAAGCTTGTGGCAGAGCCATTTTTCTTACAAAACTGTAAATAACAACGCTGTTATTGCAGATAGATATATAGTAGCTATAAAGTGATGTTATTTTTCTACGTAGAATGGAACAATCGAATAATATATAGGGTGTTCCATTTAAAATAATGGAGTAAGTATACGTTTTCCTACTTTTGGAGCAGCCTGTATAGTCAAAAATATTTTTAAGTTATACAGCATTAATTCTGTAAAATTTTTGTATAAGAGACTTTTTCCTAAAATCAAAAATATATCTGTAAACACCTATACAAACTGTGTTTGATATGAGTGACGATTGGGCAGTGGCGCTTAAAAGTAAAACTTACTAAAATTCAGATAAACAAGTAGTGTCATTCAAAAAACTCTCTAGGAGATTTAGAAAGATCTGCCACCAGCCATCAGATATACATATAATAATCTTTTCCAATTCCAATTTTGTAATCATTGTTTCGGCTGTGTTGAGTGCTTACGTATCGGTTAATTCAGGAAAACGGCATAATTTAGGGCCATGATTATCAAACGATTTCGATGATATACGAAAAAACCCGAGAAGGCGATTTTTTTTTTCTCTTTGTCTCCAGTTTCAAAATTTCGAGAAAATATATACCTATATTTGTTTTAGCTACTCCAATTATATTTACAATGCAATGTTTCGACGCTGAAGAACAATCTTATATATTTTTTGGCTATGTTTTCTGCATTAAACATGTTGATAATAATTATTTTTAATTTTTTTTTCTTTTCAAGGTTTTAACACAATACCTATCAGAACCATATCCTTATGGTTAATCCGAAGTGTTTTTAGACATGTCATTTGCTGATTTTGTATATAGGATTTTGTATTTAGGATTGAATAGGATGCTATTCGTTTCAAAATTACTTTTCCCATTTAACTGGCTCTCTTATACCTACAAATTCTAAGTTCTAAGTTCTAAAATCACATCTTACACAACATCTTCTGAACAAAATTAACCTAATATCTACACCTAGATCCTCAAACGAATACCTACCATGAAGAAAAAATAGCAAAAAAAATAAATACAGTTAATGACGAGTCTTGGAAGCCGAGATGTTATATTATAAATTTGACTATAGTAACTTATTCAAGCTGTTATTTATGGAGCAGTTTCTTCGTAATCAGTAATTTTTCAATTATTATATACCTTTTCCCTTCTCGTGAGATGGATATATGTTCAAAGCAAATACATAATCTACATTGAAGTAAATTTAAATTATGAATATTGTAAAATGTGCATGTTGAATTCTTTTCTCATTATAATTTAAACAAAAATAAGGAGAAATAGAACTGCCAGCTCACGAGGAGCAAAAGTAATAATTGAAGCCATTACCCAACTTCTTCACTTGCTGACTTGTTTCTCTTAAATTTCTCAAAATAAAAATAGTCTGTCTATTAAAGCCATCCCTGCATCTTTAAGATGAATATTTTGTGAATTAATTCATATATCTTGTTTACAATTGTGTCAGATAGTTTGATTATAAGTTTAGCCACCTCCCTCGCGAACACAATCTATTTTAAGAATAGCTTATTTGCATTAATTTAAAACTAATTCGCTACATATCACTGTATTTTAAACATTTTTTATAACAGAGAAAAAATGCATTGTAGTGATTATAATACTAATTTATGTCCAAAATAATTGCTCTGCTTATAATAAATAAATAAATATTTAAAAATAGGCAAGATCCTGAAAACTACTGGCAATTCGAAGTATGGATGATTGCACAATAACAATAAGAATAATTAAATTTATGAATTCATGTTGCTTAGAGAGAAAAAGAAAATTGCAAATATTCTAGCTTTTCAAATTTAGCTCTTGCTTTATTTAAGTTGGTTCCAGTTTTACAGAACTGTCAAAACCACTCCATACACAACCAAGAAATAGGGCTGTTTCAATTAAGTTTTAAGTACTTCCTATTCATTTACTCGCAAAGAAATTAATGGTCATTTCGAACTCTGCAAAATAACATGAGCTGCCTATTCATACGCCTATAAATCATAAAATAAATAATTTATTTTGCTTATGAATTTGAATCTAAAAATTTTGTACATTATGGCCGCCTATACTATAGATCTTTCTCTTCCTTATGCTTTCCTTAAAAATATTTTTTAAATTATTTTGATGACCCACAGAAATATACGGTTTACTTCTAATTTACAACGTGATTCTCACATAAATTAAGGTCAGTTTTTAATGGGTAATGTGGCTAACAGATAATACAAGTATACTATTTATTATTCCTGGAATTCTCAACTTATCTGTATCTCTGAATCAGTTCGACTTGATGTATATATGAACCGTTCATTACTGGTTTACAAGTTTCGTTCGGATCTAGATCTATATAGGACACCTGTCAGCAATTATAACACCTCTCCGGCTTCGATTAGATCTGAACGTCTGTAATATTTCAAGGCTGACTAGATAAAATCGCCAAATCAGACAGGAATCGCTTGTCAAACGAAGCTAATGGAAATTTTTATTTACGTGTCTCCTCTATAAAGATTAGCGTTGCAAAAGTATTTTCGCCTCCTCGTCATAGATCAGAGATCATTCTTTATTTTGGACGGACAGATTGCGCTTTTAGAAATACTATAAATATGTCGATTGACAGACGCAAACAAGTCCTCTGATTACGCAAAACGAAAGAAAAAACTTCTCAGTGGATATTTTTAAAATTATGTACTTTGGAAAAACATCTGCACCAACGCCAAAAGGCGCCTCGACACCTCCCAAACTCTCGAGGGGGGTCCGTTTACTCTTGGGGATCGAAAATACGCATAATAACTTGAGATAGATGTTCTATTTATATGTATTTTCCAAAGTCGTTGCACACGAGAAAGAAGAAGAGTAATGTAATTGGTTTTTAGCTTATACTGACGCAATATAACACCCACACATTTCAAAAGTGAAAGAAGTCATTTTAAAATTAGTTCCAGCTTCTATATTTGAAACCAATAAAACTTTTATAATAGCATCATATGGCATCGAATGCAGATATTTGCGTCTGCAGCGCATATCGGCTTGGCAAAATGATTTTACGTAACTGACAACTGGAGTGATTGCTTTCTGAAATTAATCGAACGTTGTGCAAAGCGCGAGCATGTGGAAAAAGTAGGTAGTTTTTACGAAGTGCAGTTTAGAAAGGTAACGTAATATGAAGCGGGGCATAGGCGGCCTTATAAGTGAAATTTGCTGCGAAATCCCAGATGGAATGTCGTTTAAACTGAGCAGATAAGATACAGTCACATTGTTTCATAATCGATATTACAGATTTCTCGTGGCTTAAGTTGTTACTCTTACTTTGATTGATGGAAAGAGATTTTTGCATACATGTATCTAGGATTAAGGACTCACAACATTTACTGATTGTATAATTAAAGAAAGGAAAAAAAAACAAAAAACAAGTTTGAAAAAGTAAGATGCGTTTGAAGGATGCTTAAACGATATCATCAATTTCGATATAGTAATGAGTAAATTATAAATTTCTACAACACTAAACAAAAAACCAAACGCTTTTGGATTTAGCACTTTTTTCTTTAAATTGTTGGTGCCTCTTAGTAACTTTTACTTTTACAAAACACAACTATCAATCATCGGAAACGTTAAAAATACTCCATATGCAGTCTGTTTGATTTTAGCTGTCGCACCAGATATCTCGGCTGTTGATAGAGATATGACAAAATGCTAAAGAAGCTATAATTTTAAATGGAATGTACTCAATTTTATTACTTAATTTAAAACTCTAATTCTCTTTACAATCTAATCATTTAAAAAACATAAATTGAAAAATTTGTTACAAATGCATACTTTGATAGATTAAAGCTTTAATCGAAAAAATAGGCGGTAAAACAAATGAAACTTTTTGTCAGCTTCCTTTTCGCCATGACCCTTAATACTGTCTTGACAACATATGCTATTCCATGTAAGTATGTATAACAAAACAACATGAACAGAATAACAATAAATTAATCTGTAAACTAAGTTTACAATTTCAATTCATAAAGCTATAGTTTCTGTTCAACATGATCTCCGTTGTTTGCAACGCTTTTTACAGTATTTTTACTTTTACTTTGTAAAAATAACTTAAACCCCTTAATGAAATAGAAATATTTGGTAAGAAAGTGTGCTTATTAGAGGTGCGCATTTTGATTATTTCAGCCCGGCCTATCTCTTTGTTAGTTTGGTCCGGCCCGTTTCTTTGTTAGCCCGGCGGCCTACAGCTCGTTATGCTCACCGGTTGCTTTTCTAAAAAGATAACCTTCCCTTCTATATGCCAACTATTTTAATTTAAAGACTTGGAGTTTCATGGATAGCTGCAAATATCTATAATAGGAGTTGTAGCAACTTGTGCTGGCGAACATCTTGATTTGATAATTAAGTAGATTATATAATTTACATAATATTTCGATAATTTTACACTGTTTAAATAGAAGGAAGAAAATATTTGCTTTTGAATTCTATTCAGCTTTGAATCAGGACTTTCAGAAAGGTCATCGAAGTACATATGATTAAAGAATAACAGTGTGTAAGTACAGAATTCATTATTTGGTCAAATAATAAGTAGGTTTTATCAAGAACATGCAAATAAATATGTTTTTCAATAAATAGTTTCGAAAAACTTCTTCGTAAAATAAAATTTAGTTAGATCCCATGCATACCTTTATCTCAATATTTGTTCAAACGTTATGAATGACTTATAGTGACAAGAGGAAGGGAAGTACTCTGGTACTTAACGTTAAGATCAAGGGACACGGTGGACAAGTATCAATATTCCGGGGATTGTTACCAGCAAGAATCAAAAAACTCCTTTTCTTTGTCTCTAGAGCTTTCGAAATAAATTTATTTCATCATCAGTAGAACAACTACAAAAGGGTACATGCTAATAAATACAATTGAATGAAAAAGTGAGGTTACTTACAATCAGAATAAGGTGGTAGCAATAATATCAAACAATACCTACATAAACAAGTCAGTCCAATTTAAAATAAAAAGACGTTACACAAGTTAAAAAATTTCAGCAACAACACTGACATTAATTTAAATTTAAAATAATGTAGAAGATATGAATGACAACAACTGCCATATTGTAACAAACTGCGCCTGCGCAGACGTAAACAACTAAGAATACTTAAGTAAACAACGAAGATACAAGGGCTGAACATAAAGTAGAGTGTAACCGAAAACTATTAGTTCGGGAAAATTGTTTTATTTGCAAACATTTTTAAGAGGAAGGAGTAAATGGAACTTAAATTGTTAATATCAGTTCTAAAATTTACGGTATTGTATTTATTAATGTGCACCATTTCAAGAAATAAACGTTTTTTTTTTGTATTTGTTTTCCCTGTCAATGATGGAAGCATTTTTGGAAATTAAGTTTATTTATGACCTGTTTCGAGAGAATGATTGGTTAGAGCACTTTTGTTGAGACCCGTGGCGCAATCGTATTCATGCTGCTTGAGTCTAGCCTTAAAATATTGAACAGATTACCTGATGTACATTTTGTCACAATTAATGCAAGGAATTTTGTATATAATATTCAATTGGAGTAAAGTGGGGATTTTGTCTATAATTTTTGAAAAAAGTAACTTATTAGAATTGCAATTATAGAAGGCTAAGAAAAAGAAGGGTAAGATTCTCAATATATATGTATATTGACAAGCACCTCCACCAAATTTGCAAGCTATATAATTTATTTTTAAAATGAAGTATCTGATACCTTTCAAGTTTTTATTTCTGTAGGTGTTCAGGTTTGCTACATGCTTTGATATTTATAATTCCTTCCTGCATAAAATTCAGCACATGTTCCAAACAACATTCCCCTAACAGTTAAACAATACAATGATTTATTTGGATTAGTTATTGTAATGTAACGACTAAAATGTCGTTTGTAATCATTGTCACATCAATAACAACCAGTACAAATACCTATTATTCTTTATTGAACCGTATAAAAATTAACAAAATATGTAATAGACAGACGTCGATAAATAGTAGCGTTGTTTATTGATAATTTCACAGACTTTGATAAGCTTCGAATGTATTTTGTTTTAGAGAACAATTTGTGCCTACTGCGAGTAAACATCTATAAGAGTATAATATTATTCATTAGTCATTACATTATGATGTTCATGATACTGACAAACTATGTTATTTATTCCCGCGTATTTATCTTGGGATTTGTTATCTCTTTCGCAAAGAACAATGAACAGCATAGGTACAATTCAAAAGAATGAATCAAGCCAACCATGTATGCAAATGATAAGGCTAATCTACGCAAAAAAATACGTCGTTTATGCGAAATATTTATAATAAATTCCTTTTATCAACACTGATAGGCACTCGGCCTAAAGACATTACGGAACTTATTGTCAGCATCCGGATAATTCACACGTACAGTGAGTACATGAACTCAATTCGTGTCTGTACGGTTATAAAATGTATGTATATAGTATGCAGTCTGTTTATCATTTTTTTCTCGACCTTATAACCTTACACGAAATATTTGTCGCCGAGTTTTAAGTAATCGAAATACTTTTTTTAGTTGTAAGATAGTACAGAAGTGTCAGTTTTTAAACCGTTGCGTTTATTTACATTTTTATCAAAATACATGCACCTAAAAATTGCTCCTAAAAATTTCAGCCTCCTACAACTGATAGGGAGGTTTATAGAAGCAATTAACCCTCAAACTACTTTATTTTTTTTCTCCGTCTCTTGACTAGAACTCCCGTTTAAAAAAAATGATCCCGCTCTGACAATTTCAACTAGTAGTAAAAGGCGAAAGATTTATTCGCATAGAAGAGAAACCAGAGTTTTCAACTAGTTAAAAAACATATTTTTGAAACCTCCAGAAAGAGGGTTATTCTTCTTCGTTTATCCTAATTTGTACATCGCGACTCAAATCGCGCAAATGATAATGAATATGAATAAATGAATACATTTTCATGTCTTTTTCAAACAATTCGTCAAAATGTTTTTATTGCGCAAACTTTCCTCCTATCGCCCATATCCCTCCTATTCATGATAAATATTATTGTTAGCGTCTCAATTATAAAATTCTTCGATTACACTTTTTTTTTGGCATGCTAGAATAACATATTACCAATAATCGCTGTTTTTCTTTACGTGACGGTAACTTTCATTGCGCTAGAACTCAACAACTATCGATTTAACAAAAAAAAAGTTTTATACAACAATTGTAGAAAATATTATGCTCTACAACTTTTATTATTATATTTTTTTCGTATTTCCAAAAATTATCGAGATATTTTCCAATAACAAAAATTTGTGTTTTTAATCGACTATATCTCGGCAAATATTAACAATAGAGAAAAAAGTTTCAAATAAAAAAGATGGGAAATTTTATCTTTACAAAAAAGGTTCTCACAATTTTTAACGTAAAACTCACCGTTTCCAAGATATTTGCAAAAAGACGTTTTTCAAGATGGCGACTAACGCTCGCGGTTTCAGACGAACTTGGTTTTATACTTAGGGGACATCCTCTGACATAATCCAATCCAAAAATCAATTATCAGGATTTTTTGCAGAGCGAATGTCTAAAAATCCTGGACTAATGTGTGATTTTTCAATCTATGATGAGAAACATTTGTAGTTTGAAAACCACGAAATAAATTACTTTTATAATCTGGGGAAGAATGGAATGTGATTAGAGTCCTTTCATAATGTAAACATTTACAGGGGTTCTATTTAAAATAAAGAATTATACCGTGACAAAAATACTCCAATCTGTGACACTGGTAATACTGCAAACTTCTCCTAGACCCCTCACCACAAATGCACTAAACTGGACGTACGTTTCAATAGCAAAGCTATCTTCATCAGCAGAAACACTGAACTGAATAACTACCCTAATTTATACTTAAAAAAAAAATAAGGTTATGGTCATACTGTGGCTATTTGGGAGTTAATTGCTTCTATTTAAGAAACACAAAACTGGGTGAAGTAACACTGCTATATTGTCTTTTATTGCATTTTTCGAGATCAATTTTTCTTACATGATATAGCTCTGACGTTACCAATTTACTGATATTCAGCTTTTAAACCCATAATTGCTTATGCATCTTTGGTGTAGCGAACAAAATATCTTCAAAAAAGAAAACAGGATCAATGAAAACAATAAACTCTAAAATGTCTTAATTGAATAGCAAATTGTTTCATTTATTCTTATTCTAATGTTTTGTATTACATTTTTTTAATCACTAGATTGAATAGCATTGTAATTCGTTCAATATCGGTTTATAAAAGAAATTAAAACAAAAACATGGAAGACGGGAGAATGAGGGCCTAAATGCAAACCCTGCGGAAACTCTGTTAAAAATAAATAAAGTCTCAACTTCGTATGTTTAATTCTTCTCAAAAATTAATTTAAAAATTAAATTAAATAAGACGACCATCTTTACAGTGGATTCCAACATAATCTGCTAGAATTCACGTTGCGAAAATTTTATGAGCAGTAGAGATTTGCGAATCAAAGGGATTTTCACAATTAATATAAATATTTTTCTATAGACTTAATCAATTAGGATAAGCACTTGATCTTACCTTAAAATTTTGTAAATCATGAACTTATCAGTTTTATGGTAAGCTGAATCCAGCTTATTTTTCGTTTGAGTATTAAACCATCTACTACGTTGCAAATTAGGTTGCACGATAAGGCAGAAATATTTGAGTGGTTCCAGATATGGTGGTGGTAGTTATTGCGTGCCTGAAAGTCACGAAAAATCATTAAAATAAATTGCGTGTGCTGAGAGTGGATAAAATACAGAGGAAATGTTTAATTATCTGCATACCATATTTGTAGGTCCTACAGCACCCGTATGAACATATACGGGTTTTGCTGCTAATAGTCTATAATTACCCAGTTCCAGGGAGAAACTAAAAATATAATCCTTTGTCTTTTTTTGAGTGAATTTACCACGAATTATATAGACTTGACTTTTTGTTGTACTGTGTATTCAAAAAGATGGCAGACACTTTTTGCATTAAAATATTTAAAATTTATTTTTTAAGTAAATAAAAACATTTCGATGTTAATTTTTTTTTTTGTTTAATACTCATGGCTAATTGATAAGAATAAAAAAATACAGCTGATAACAAGTTTTCAACGCATTCTCGATGATACATTTAATAGAAGTGTAAAAAACAAAAAACTAGCAGAGATTGGTAAATGGAAACCTTAATAAAAGTGATGGAAGACCAACAACTGTATAAGATAGAAAAGTTGGATACAGGGTATCTTATTAAAAAAAAAAAACTAAGAAAAACAGATTTATAAATCGTCAAATATTATACATCCTTGTATGACATAATTATTTAGGCGCTGGTTTAAAATCACCACTAAACATTTAATTCCTTTGGTGTAAATTTTTGTTATTACAGCATATAGAATATCATGTTTTACTTCCAGTTTGGGCGATTTTTTAAACGAGTTGACCACGTTGAAATAAAATGCAAAACTAATTACCTTAGTTATTGGGGGAATCCAAACGTGCGAAAATAGCATTTAAAAAAAAAAGAATATTTTTTAGCGCCTCGTTTTTATGTATGATGATCCTGTATAATCGAATAGGGGAAGATGGGGCAAGCTGGGAACATTAAGCTTTAGAACACTGCATCAGGATTGCAAATTGATATACAAGGTTCTAAGTACGCTTGTTGTAATCTTTAAACATTTATCTGCTGATGGATGAATTTACAATTTTTCGATGGGTACTCTTGATGTTGTGAGAAAATTTTGAAAAGAAATGTGTAAATACACAGGTTCCAGGTGAGTTAAGAATGGGTCGTACCATAAATCTAGGTAATAGGTAAAAAAAATAGATTCTTGAAATATTCTTAAAAACATGCAGGAAACAAAGCTTAAACTCTTTAAAGCGAAACTACTTAAAATAAAAAAAATACAATAACGATAAGAATATTAAACTTAATCTTCACAATTGAGACAATAGAAGACGAATTCATCCACGTTATTCGCACAGCTTCCATGTACCCAACCTCGCCATCGATGGCATTGTATCAATACTTCTCCTTACAATACTAATATTGAGCGTCATCTTCCTCAACAGAAGAACTTGATTATTCCCTTGACGTTTTCTAAAAATCTATCTCTCTGCTTTCCTTACAAAATTCGGCTTCTTGATCTCTTCTGTTTTCTTCTTTGTCACATTTTTTTCCTTTAACTCTCCCTCAGCACTTCTAGTTGCCTTCGGGATTCTACAGACTTCTATTTTCTTGTAGCAGATTTTTATACGTAGTGCTTGTAAGGATTGTTGTCTTTCCCTTGTTACGCTTTGATTGAACCTGTACTTTATTCCTAACATGAGAACTAGACATTATGTCTTCGAGAAAGCATAATGGCATATCCAGACATAACGAACCAGACTGAAGAGTGAGATAGTGATATCCCCATGTTGCCCCATACCAATAGCCCCATTTTACCTCTTTGGGACATTTTCTGGTTATGTTATAATAACATATTAATTTGAAATAAACAAATAACGCACTATAGAAAATACATGCAATACATGTCAATTAATAAGCACAAAAAGTGTAGTTGTAAATAATTTACTTATGCTTCCGAGACTGGCCGTTGAACCCACCATCAAAATAATAACGAAATTCTGGAAATTGCAAAGTTCACGCACAAACAGCAATAACTTTGTTATTACGACTAGTAAAGTTTCCTACATTACAACAAACATAAAACAGCACTTGTCAATATTAGGACTGCTATTATTTGACAGATGCTTACTGCTGTTTTGTAGATAAGACGATGTCCCCATCATGCCTTGTGGCCCCATCTTGCCCCATCCTCCCCTATATTTTTTAATTGTAGACTTTCTCATTCAGTTTTCACAAAAATCATTTTTTGAAATTATGTAATACACAGAAAATATGATCACTTGTCATTCATTTGTCACACTATTGCGCCAGTCTATATGTATAAAAACGTTAATTATATTTTAGAAAATGTTAAAGGTTACAGTCAAATAGAGTTGTAAAATGGGGCTTTTGCATAGATTTGACTCATTTCTAAAATAGCTTTATATGCGCAGTTATAAAGTATAAAGGTTCCACCATATTATGTTGGACATAGAGTATGCTTAATAAAAATCAAAGCACTTGTTAGTTAGGAAGTAAATGGTGTAAACATATACAGGGTGTTCTATTTTAAAAAAAGTAAATATACCCATTAGAAGTTGATTGAGTTTACGCTTTAGTAACGAACATCTAGTATCTATATTAAAATACAACTATAAACATACCTGCAGGTATAAGTAGATCCGTACTGAGATATTTCAAAATTTGATTCACTTATTCTAATAGGTAATTAAATTACAATCGCTTTTCTCAAACAGTGCAAGCGACATAACTTTTAGAAAATCAAAGATATCTTGAAAATTAATAAGTTTAGTGCTAAAGTATGTTATATCTTATTTTGTTTTAAATATACTGGCGCTTTTAAAAATGCAATAATATTGGGGGTATTGTATTTAAAAAAATAAAGTTTAAAGCTTTACCGAAGTTACCAGACACCCTGTGCAAATCGCGATAATTTTGCATTATTAAAAAATTGTAACCTTACAATTTATAAAACACTTTTTTCCTATCTGTCACTGTTTACGAGTTATAGAGTAATTTTCTGCTGCTGAAACACCCTGTATAAGTATTTGTATGTGTATTTACTATTTTTGTTAACGAAATCGTGGATTAGGAATAATAAACATTTGAAAATGTAATATTAAAAAGAAATTAAATAGCGGCATGAAAAAAATAAATCTGAAGCAGGTCACTTGTATCTGTTTATCACAGGATGTAGGCAAAGAATATATTAATTCATTCAAAGATTTTTTTCCAGAGGAGGTTCGTCCAAAATGTTCCTGGTAAATTCCTTTGCATAAACGAAATTTTATTTAATTTTTAAATGGGGCAGATAACACCTAAGTAAACATCCCCGTAGAACCAAATCTTCCTCCTAATCATAATTACGGCCCCAGAAAAAAACAAACCGGTTGCTGCAGTTGACTAGAACGAGATTTGAACCTGCGACTCCCCAGTAATAGTTCAAAAATATTATTTTTATTTCTTAACCATGTACATTTTTTTAAAAACATAAACAGAGTATTTATTTAAACTAACAACAAGTAGATTTTATAATTCATTGTAACCCCTATTTCTGTCTCTTCCTTAGGGTGACGAACACACCATTGTCCGATTTTAATACTAGTACACTCTTCAGCACAATTTTATGATGGGGCACCGGAGGTAGTAGCTCAAAATTCCTTAAGACGTTGGATATAGTGGCTTTCATTTCTAACATAGCGAATTTTTGACCTGCAATAAAAAATCCATTTTACTCGTACCTCGGTTCTACGCCAATTGATCATATTTGCCTATGCAATTCCTAGGTCCGGCGCTAAACGGTACGTAAGCGAATGGGTGCCTCTCTTTAGCATTTTCAGGGCTAAATCTTTCAGGGTCGAATTCCTCGGGATTTTTGTATGTTTTTTCTGAGTGTTGAGCAGCGTAGATGAACATCGATATCATCGTGCCTTTTGGTAAAGTTATATCATCTAAAACAGACTGCAATCGTAGGTATGATTTACAAATATTTGTTGTAATATACTGAATTTTATATCATCTTCTAGTATCCTCCCAACGAGTGGTACGGTAACGTAGAGTCTCAGGCTTTCTTTTATGACCATCTCTAGATACTTCATGTCCTGGAGATCTTTGTAAGTGGCCCTACGTTGTGGATCGTCAGCAAAAATGTTTCTAATCTCTTCATATGCTTTTTCCTTAAAGAAAACACCACAGATAAGATACGTATTGGCATATTTTTACAAAAATATATTCACCTGAACATCTGGATGCATTGCAAGAGCATAGAGAGCAAACGTAATAGACGTAGCTGTAGTATCATGACCCTATAACAATTTGAACTAAAACAATCTTCACATAAAGTGATGTGCATTTGAGTACCTCAAACATAAACGTATCGACTTCTTGACGTATATCTTCCTCAGTAAAATCAGGATCTCGCGTCGAATAGTCTAAGAGTAAATCCAAGAAGGCCCGTTTTTTCTTTCGTCCAAAAGAATCTGTGCTTTCTTCCCAACTCCCACCAGTGCTGAAGAATTCTTTCTTCCTATGAGCGATAACTGATTTGGTATAGTCTTGGACCACCTTCAACGCGTATTTCTCTTCTCTATACGTACTAGTGAAAGGATAAATGAGCTCATTGCTTAGGATTACCGAGAAAGAACGCTTGACAATAATCTCCAACAAGAGATTCACGCATTTCACGTATTCTGAGTTGTAATCATCTTGAGCATTAACAGATGTTCCCATTGCAGTTTCTGGAATTAAATTATCTTCAAACAGTTTTTTAAGCATAAATTAGAAGAGCTACCGCAAATTATATCCAGAGTGCACCTTGCAATAAATGGGTACAGGTCGAAATTCCCTTTGGCTGATTCTTCATCCAATTTTGATACCAAAACCTCGCCTTGGGTATTGAAGACGTCAATGAATTCTTCCAATATTTGAAAATGAAAGGCTGGTGTTATCACTTTCCTATGTTTCCTCCATCTGCTACCTGATATTGGATATTCTGATGAAACGCACACATTCTGTTGGTGATTTTATAACTTACCACTGCTTGTTAATAAACCAATTCCCAGCCATTTATGGGTAAATTTGTAGATATCAGATTTTGTCAAAATTGTCGTGGAACTCAAAAAGAACTCTATATCTTTAGGTTCAGTGATAAGAAGGGTAACCTGTGATCCAACGTATATTTTGAAATTAGTTTTGTATTTGTTGTAAAAGTGCATCAGTTTTGGAAGAACAGCTGGAAATTGTGAAAATATAGTCGTGTTTACGCAAAACTATCGAACTGATACTTACTAATGGAAGACTCTAATTCTAAGGCATTTCCTACAAGAGGTACTAGAGTTGGTCCAGGAATTGTCTTTAAGTATGATTCGAAGTATCTTATTTTGGCATACCAATAAATTAACCACGATAGAAGAGGGCACAAAACAACTAAGCAAATAGTTACTAACATTCTAACTAACACAAGTGCTCAAGAGCGTATGACTTTATATTGCAATTTATGACTTTGTATTGAAATTTAAAGCAAAGTACTAATTACGTTACTAAATGCAGTTATTGAATGTCACGCATCCTTATATAGTAAACTTATAATCTACAACATCAGTAAAAATGCATCGAAATATACACGTGTCAAGGACTACGATAACGAAAATTTGTTCTAATTTTCATTTTGTCATAGATCGAACCTCAATCAAAAAATTTATTGTTGTTTGTATATAAAATATTTTATTGCAAATCCCGATTATACGAATTTCCAAGGTAACTATGGTGCATTCAACTATGTTATATTGTTGAATATGTATTATCTCTGCTAATCGTCATTAAGATCTTGATAAAATAGTGCCGTTTCATCAAAATTTGCCAGAATAGGATTTGAATTTGGAACTTCTAGTAATAGTCAAAATTCTAGTTTAGCTCCCAAAGCAGTCGGCCATCAGAATATTTTTGATACGATAATTTTCTAAATTAGTGGTAAAATGCTCTTGTACTACCTCTAATCCATTTTAATTTGTTATTGCTTCTTATTGCTAATCTACATAGACAAAAGGCTAATAGACATCTACAGAAAAGAAACCACCACAAAGAGATTTATAATGGCCGATTTAAATCACTGCGGACAACATAAAACAGCCAGCATCAAGTCATTAATTAAGAAATTAATTAAATCTCCACTTATAAGGCGAGATTTGATTAAAAAAATTATTTTTTACAATCACCAAAACATGTCCATATTCATTACAGATGTTGGATAGATATCCATAGGATATTCGTGTTGGAATTATTACAATTGTTTATAAAATTAATAGAAATATATTCATCGCAATTTTAACATAAAAATTTATACCAAAATAGACACAATTTGTCTGTTTGGAAATGTTAGATATCCTGTGGATATCTACTGGATGACCACTTGAACAAGGTCGAAAATCGCCGAGTCGAATGTATGTTGTGTTTATACTCATCGTTCATCATATCTATCGTGACATCGTCGGTCGAAAAACAGTATGGTATTTTATATGGTATGTTGAGCAGTGGGCACACAGTGCTTGAAATAACGGATAGTATATCCAATACTGTCACTATTGGTGAGCATGTTTGTCGCGAATTCAAGGGGACTAGTAGCGTATATATCATATCCTTTAGACGCATTGTATAGCATATCTATTAGATGTACTATACTTTGGATACGCCTAATAGATGGCGGACATTTGGAAATGTAAGAGACATCCATAGAATATCTGTAACGTCTAATGGATACTATGGATATACACAAATAATATCTAATGGATGTATGGTAGACATTTTGTGCTCTGTGGGATATCCATTAGATGTGTTACATAGGATATCCATTAGATGTACTATTTGGATATCTAATATGCGGACATTTGGAGATCTGTGAGACGTCTATGATGTCTAATGGATGCCTGTTAGACATTTTGTGCTAGGTGTGGCCACCTAGAAAACATACACATGTAGGTACTTGTAATTATTGTGTTACGACAATTTTTCTGAAATATCTCCTAAGTATTCATTTCAGCTAAAAACGGTTTTTGACATTATAATATCTACTATTTATATTGAAAATGAAAAAATTCCACTGTACCCATTGCAAACAATTTCAATGTTCGTGAACCACATAACACGAAATTAGTTAAAAAAAAGCGAATATCTTGTAAAGCATAAAGTTAAGTGCGTGGTATGTTAGATAAACTTGACATAAAATCCAAAGTATAATCCAAATTTGAAATAAAAATACTATCTTTCCATTTCCAGTAACAAAGTTGACAACTTTTTCCGATATAAAAGAACATTACCGGAAGCCTAAAATATTTTAGCTAAATTGACCTACACCCACAGACTTACTATAAAAAATTTAAATCTCGCATTTATTTACTTCTTCATGGAAGTTCGTCGTGACACACACTGTATGTGTGTACACGAATTTGATATTTATACGACCTTAACTATTTCCAACATAAAAAAAAGTAAAGACCACAGACTATAAAATTTTCATTTTTACTTTTTATCTCAATAAAACCGACTAAGTTTAAGTAAACACCACCGGTAGACTGTTTAAATTTAAGGTTTTTTTTTTCATTTGATTGACGTCATTGCATACCTAAGGAAACAGTTCAGATACACTCGATTGTACACGTATCTTCCCTAATGTGTAATTCTGTCTTAACTAAGTACCTCAGTACGTCACGTATTACTACAGATTATTTTAAATATTACATAATCGGAGTACTAATGTATAACAAATAAATAGTGCCACCCATATTTAAATAAGCATAATATTTGACATTGTATACATACATACATAGGCCTAGGTAAACCACAAGGTTAGATAACAATACTTGTGAACTTGCAGTAGCGTTATCACCAATCTCGATATAAAAGAAACAGTAAAAGCTTTTAATATTATTATATAATAACTATTTACTCACTCGTGTTTGGAAATGCGTGGAAATTAGTGTAGACTCATCAATTGCGGGACCTTGGAAATTTGTTTAGATGATCTTCTTGTAAACTGAAGGCGCAAAGTCGAGCTTTCTATTTTCATACATTTTAAGCGCTTCACGTTAGATAATATCATTTACGTCGGATTTGTTTTTAGTGGAAAACGCGTGACCAACCGAAAACGCGTCTATATTATGCTTACAGCGTTCTGCAATGTTTACAATTAGAAATTAATTAAAAAAAAAGAATAGTTTAAACTAAAAAAAAACGAATTTATAACGCATTTAAAAATAAACGGTTCTAAATCATGGTAAGAAGCGTAGAACGTTTTAAGTTGTTTAAATATAATTATCATGATTTAGAGGTAGAATGGTTGCGTGTGATACGATATGGTAAATAGGTCATCAATATTTGCTTTGCAAAATTGAAAAAACGAATGCGAAATATGACTGTTTAACACTCGCTTTATAAAAATAATAATTTATAGCCTCTGTGTGCTGGTTTCTTGAAGAGAATCAGAATTATGATGGTCTCTTTATAATGGTTTCACTGTATATCATGTCAAAAAATTGGGATTTGAGTTATGAATTCATTTAGATTTATTTTTTTGCAAAACAGAAAAATCTTATAAACAATAATGAAAGTTCAGTTTGATATTTGCAATTGTATAAAAATGTTCACCACTTCAACTTTAATCAAAATTGCGCATATTTTGAATAAAGAAGAGAAAGAAATCGTTTCTGGGTTCATCAACTATTAAAACGCAGAAACATAGAAGGAGAATATGTCACATTATACAATCAAGCCGTTTTACACGTACGAGAATTTTTACATAAATCATAATTGAAAACACAAACAATTATCTCGAAAATTTTGGTGAGAATTTTTCTAAGAAATTTTGTCGCCACACTTTCAGGTCGTTTTACACAGGATTAAGGTTGCTTCCATTTGCACTTCTAAGTTGTAAACTAAATTACTATTTTGCTGGTTTATTGGTTAACTGCTATTTAGCAGTTAATAAATAAATAAATATTTAGGATTTCTATGATAACCATAATCAAATAACAATTTAATTTAATAAATGCGCCTGCCTATAACAACAAATATCGTGAAAATTCCGGTTAAAGTTTATTCCTGTGTAAAATGACTTGAAAGTGTCGCGACAAAATTTCTTAGGAAAATTCTCACCAAAATTTTCGGGATAATTTTTGTTATGATTTATATAAGAATCTCTCGTACGTGTAAAACGGCTCTTAGACAATGAAAGTAAAAATTTTAAATATTTCAGAATGTCAGTCAAAGAATTTTCGAGCAATTAAATATAGTATTAAAAAGGACACTTCACTTTGGCCATAATTTTTAGCGTCAATTGGCTGGAGATTGAGTACACTATAGGCCGCTTTACAGTTCGCAATTTTTCGTATTGCGTGCAATAGAATTGCGCGCAATACAAATAGCGCATGCGCATTCAATGGATTTCGATTAGCTGTGTGCAATCTTATTGGTGTTGCACGGAATAGAACATGTTCTAATATTTCATTGCGCGCAATTTTATTGCACGCAATACCAAAAATTGCGAACTGTAAAGCAGCTTTATAATTCACACTTGCAGGCATTCGTCGGAAATCGACAGGTTTGTGCCAGTCTAATATTATATACAATAGATATAATACATGCAGTTTGCGAACAGTTCGTGATCACGTGAACCAATCAGAGAACAGGGCTGGGCTCTGTGTACAATAGAATTCTATTTATCGCATTTCTACATCATTTGTACTCTGTGTGGCAATAGTCGATTTCTATATGCCGCCATGTTGTCGCCTAAAAACGATACGTCCACACACTTCGCTTTGAAGGATAGATAGATCGTTTAGAAAAGAAAGCATTTACTAGTCACAGCTTACTTATTTGAGTTTAAAAGAGGTGTGAAATATTTGGAATGTATAAATGGATCGCTTTTTTCGCGTAGAATACGTCGTTTTATATAAAGATGCGCATTTCTTCTAACGCTTCTTCTTCATCCACACCCATAATTAATGTATTGGAACATTTAAAATCAATAAATAAAGATTAGCGAATAAAATATACAACTATTTTTCGTAGTCCTAACCTAAACAACTTCTTTATTTTCACTTAATGCCACCTCTATGTGTTGTCTTTTTCATAAAAATTACTAGGACGTCACGCGAATAAATTCTAAACGGTTGGTTTTCGCTCATTTAAGGGATTATATTTCTATTCCTAAATTCATTGCACTATTTATAGGTACACAAAGTAGCAATTCACCAGGTTGTCGAATTCAAACATAGAATACTACTATAGAAAACTCTAATAGAATTCTATTGTACACAAAGTCCCAGCTCAGATTGGAGTTCTCGCGAACTGGAATGCGTTGTCTGATTGGTTCACATGACCGTGAAACGTTCGCAAACTGCATGTTCGAACAAACCTCATATGTGTGAAAATACTGCCGTGAAATGCATATGCCGTGTATAAGAAATTTTACTTTGACCGTGACTGGCCCGTGACTTGACTGTTCGTTGATCGATAGTGTGAATAGACCTTTACCGTGTGAAAGATGTAAAAAAACATTTATTCTCGCAGAAAAGAATTCCAGATGGCATGAACTACTTTACTTTATAATTGTTTATGCAAAGCCTTTTCCTTTATTTGCATTTGCGTGTAAAATATTAACAAGTTAACAACATACCGTCCAAATAAATTTATTTGGCAAGTTGTTAAGAATCGTTAAAGGCGCCAATATGTACTTGATATTTGCATTTTTTTTTAATCAATGCCAGATTACATAACATTTACGCACATTCAGATGTGATAAAAATGCAAATTACATCATTTTTATCACGGTAAGAATATTTTCCTTAAAATTAATCCGATAAAACTATAACAATTGGCGTTTAAGAGTTACCTCCTTGTCGTTTATTCACAGTAATGAGATAATTAACAAGGAGCGATCAGGAATAATTGGCAAACATGGTACAGGGTGTATTGAGGATCTATGGGAACGCGTCCAAGAACAACTTCCGGCTGGTATTTTTGGAGAAAACAGGTAATGCGACGACCCGTTCAAGATGCAAGATGACGATTTCGAACGGCTCCACCAGATGGCTCTCCACGCACGTCTCGCGACGGCTCTTGCAAAAAGAAGCGGTCAAGGCTGAGAAGGAAATAGCTGGAATTCCGTATAAACAACTGACGATCGGCGTTCCCAAAGAAGTGTGGAAAGACGAAAGGAGGTTAGAATGATCATTATCGAAGAGTGACGTGAAATGACGTCTAATAGACGTCGAAATGACATAACAGACCTATCTATTATTGACATCTATTAAACGTCATTCTACGTCATTTGGGTAAGAGGCTTCGAAAAATATTTTCGATCTCTTTTTTTTTTTGAGTCGCTTTAATCCCAGCTGTCGCAGCCACCTTGACTAAGAAAGGTTTCGCCGTCAACGTTGAAGATGGCGCTGGTATTCAGGCCATGTTCAGGAACGAAGACTACGAGAAAGCAGGCGCAAAAATTGTCAGCGCTAAAGAAGCTTTTAGCTCAGGTTATAGATAAAATATAAATTTCTATTTCATGTTTTAACGAAAAATTATTTTCCAGATATCGTACTTAAGGTGAGGCAACCTCTACAACCAGAAGTAGCTAATTTTAAAGAAAATAGTACGCTTATTTCATTCCTATACCCCGCGCAGAATAAATCACTAGTAGATGAATTAGCACAAAAGAAGATCAACGCATTTGGTATATAAAACATTAACATCATACAAATCTTTTCGTATATAACTAAACGAGTATTTTCAGCAATGGATTGCATTCCTCGCATTTCCAGAGCGCAAGTCTTCGACGCTCTAAGTTCAATGGCCAATATATCGGGCTATCGAGCTGTCATTGAAGCAGCTAATCACTTCCCTAGATTCTTCTCAGGTAAATTTAGTTTTTCATTATCATGTCTTGCTTTTTGATAATGGTTATTCTCTTCCAGGACAAATTACTGCCGCTGGCAAAGTACCTCCTGCTAAAATTCTTGTAATCGGCGGCGGTGTTGCCGGTTTAGCAGCTGCAGGTCAAGCTAAAAGCATGGGTGCCATCGTACGAGCTTTCGACACGCGCTCAGTCGTCAAAGAACAAATAGAATCAATGGGGGCGGAATTTTTGACTATAGACATTAAAGAAGAAGGAGGAACATCAGGAGGTTACAGCAAAGAAATGTCTAAAGCTTTCATAGATGCGGAACATGCACTTTTCGCCAAGCAAGCTAAGGAAGTTGATGTAATAATCTCCACAGCTCTTATACCCGGAAAGAAAGCTCCACTGCTAATATTAAAAGTAAGGCTTATTCGCCCGGCGTCAAACAAAATTTTAATTTTACTATTCATAGGAACACGTCTTGTCCATGAAACCTGGTAGTGTATTAGTAGATTTAGCAGCTGAAGCTGGAGGTAACATCGAAACGACGAAACCAGGACAAGTATATAAGCTCAATGATATCACCCACATCGGTCTAACAGACTTATCCAGTAGATTACCGACTCAAAGTTCGACTTTATACGCAAATAACATCTCCAAGTTTCTGCTATCAATAGGTAACCAATTTTTTTTTTAATATTTACTTACTAGCACTAAAGCGAAAAATAAAGATATACGAAAGCCTAGATGATATCCAAGAATTATCAATTTTATTTTATCCGACCTTCTTACGCAAACCATCCTTTGCACATTAGGCGAGCAGAATCACTTCAACATCAATCTAGAAGATGAAGTAGTGCGTGGAAGCATCATTTTGGATAAGGGCAAACTGATGTGGCCACCACCACAACCAGTTGGTCCTCCTGTAACAACAGCACCCGCAACAACAACACCAACTGCAGTTAAACCGGAGAAACAGAAAGAAACTCCTTTTATGGTGACTTTCAAAGACGCACTTTTAACATCGGGAGGTGTGTTAACATCTCACATCAACAAAGTTTTAGTTTTCTTCACCAAACATGAATTGCAGGGATTGGAACCATCTTGGGCTTAGGAATAGCTTCGCCAAATCCAGCGTTTACATCGATGTTAACAACATTTGGCCTGGCGGGCCTCGTTGGATACCACACCGTTTGGGGCGTAACACCTGCTTTGCATTCTCCACTGATGTCAGTCACTAATGCTATTTCTGGGATAACAGCTGTTGGTGGTCTTCTACTTATGGATGGTGGTTATTATCCAACAAATGCAGTTGAGGTACAAAACCCTCTAAACATGTAAAAATACTTAAGATTAGGCTAAAAACACATTTTCGATCAATAGGTATTGGCTGCATCGGCTGCTTTTGTTTCTTTCATTAACGTATTTGGTGGATTCTTGGTAACTAAGAGGATGTTGGACATGTTCAAAAGGTAAATCAATCAACGAACTAAAAGATTTATGCCTTACACCAACGTAAATTACCTTTTAGACCTGGTGATCCTCCAGAATACCACTCGTTGTTCGCTCTGCCAGCTGGATTATTCTTAGGAGGGTATGGCTGGGCTGCCTTACAAGGTTTACCCGAAATACATCAAGCTGCCTATTTAGCCGCTTCTTTGTGCTGTGTAGGAGCCTTAGCTGGATTAAGTTCTCAAACAACATCAAGATTAGGAAATAGCTTAGGCATGGTAAATAATGTTGTGCAGTATCAATATTTCATATCTATTTCATATATTTTCTTAGATTGGTGTCTCAGGAGGTATTGCAGCTACTTTGGGACAAATTGCACCTAGTATGGAAGTTCTTGCTCAGATGGCAGGAACCTTAGTAGCGGGTGGTGCTATTGGTACAGTCATCGCCAAGAAAATTCAAATCACTGACCTACCACAACTGGTAGCTGCTTTCCACAGGTATGTATACATCTTTTATCCCGAAAGCCACTCGGTCGAGGATTAAAAGCTCTTTTTAGCATTTAATATTGATGTTAAAGCACAAAATCATAATTGGAGCCGACGTACAAATATAAGGCTACTAACTTTCTCGCATATTACCTTTAATAATCTGAAGTTGTCAATTAAACTGTTTGGATAGTATATTTCCGTGGTCAGGTGTGGGTTTCAGGATAAAATGAATGCTTTATATTATTTAATCAACGCAATTTGTCTTATCCAACACTTGTTTTGCAGCTTGGTAGGTTTAGCCGCTGTTTTAACTTGCGTTTCAACTTTCATCCACGATTGCCCAACTATTGCAACAAATCCCGCCGCAAACGTACTCTTGACATCATTATTTTTGGGCACTTATATTGGAGGAGTCACATTTAGGTAAGTGTCCCGTGAGGCTAATTGAAAAGTTCGAGGGAAAATAGTAACAGGCCACATTACACTAATATTGAGAAAATCCAGTTTGAAAGCTTGCGACACTTTTCATAGAACGAATTGTATTGATAACGGAATTTTGTTCAAAATGTGGCTTGTTCAAATTTTTACCCGAGCTCTTCAATTTTCTCATCAAAGTTACCTAATTTTTTTTTTGCAGCGGCTCTTTAATTGCTTATGGAAAATTGCAAGGTCTCTTAAAATCCAACCCCCTGCTCCTACCAGGAAGACACGCTTTAAACAGTGCCTTACTCTTGGGCAACATCGGCGCAGGAGCTTACTTATTCTACGATCCAAGCTTTATGGGTGGTTTGGGCGCTTTAGGCGCAACTGCCGCCTTATCTGCAACCATGGGTGTTACTTTAACTGCTGCCATTGGAGGTATAACTCATTGAATCCATCCTTTACGTTTTATATTACCATAATTTTCATTTACAGGTGCTGATATGCCTGTTGTTATCACTGTATTAAACAGCTACTCTGGTTGGGCTCTATGTGCTGAAGGTTTTATGTTGAATAATAATCTAATGACCGTCGTTGGTGCCCTGATTGGATCATCCGGTGCTATTCTTTCATATATAATGTGCAAAGTAAATTTCTGACTTGATTTAACTTTTTATTTTTTTTTCAATCACTACTGGATTTTTAGGCTATGAATAGGTCACTACCAAACGTAATTCTCGGTGGTTACGGAACTTCAAGCACTGGAACAGGTAAACCCATGGAAATCACAGGAACCCATACAGAAGTCAATGTAGACAACGTCACTGAGATGATTAACAACGCCCGTAACATAATCATCGTTCCTGGCTACGGTTTATGTGTTGCAAAAGCCCAATATCCGATCGCCGAGATGGTTAGCTACTTGAAGAGCAAAGGCAAACACGTCAGGTTTGCTATCCATCCTGTAGCAGGTATATCTATCCAAAATACCAAAGTATCTAGCCTAAGACGATGTTTCACACTTCTAGGAAGGATGCCTGGACAATTAAACGTACTCTTGGCCGAAGCTGGTGTACCATACGATGACGTATTCGAGATGGACGAAATCAACGAGGATTTTCCGGAAACCGATCTAACCTTGGTCATCGGTGCGAATGATACAGTGAACAGCGCGGCAATTGAAGATCCAAATTCGATTATTGCTGGAATGCCCGTCTTGAATGTGTGGAAGTCGGAACAAGTACGTATTTTTGCGTCAAACACAAACGTTATTTCGCTAACTTATTATTTTTTTTACAGGTAATTGTAATGAAGAGATCTCTTGGTGTCGGTTACGCAGCTGTCGATAATCCAGTTTTCTACAAACCCAATACTGCCATGTTGTTAGGTGACGCTAAGAAAACTTGCGATGCTTTGTTGAATAAAGTCAAAACTGCAGAATAAGTTAAATTAAGTATTAATATACAGAAATAATAATTATAACAATAAAAAAGGTTAGGTTAAATGATTTTATGAGTAAGAACTAAATAGCAATTGATTTTACAAATATTTTATTGATTATTTTAAAACAATTATTCACACTTTATTGCTGATTTAGTCCAATATTGTACATATATACACTATAATTTGAAACTTCTTGGCGCATTTTTTGTATATAACCCTATTTTAATTATGACCGTCAAGTATATAGTTTCAATTTTATTATTATTATTATTATTTTGAGTACCGTATAATACTTTTATTTTTTTAATTGTTCCTATACACTTTATTATACACTATTATTTTATTGTAAGATTAAAGATAATACATCTACTAGCCTAAGAATAATATTAATTAAGGTAATTTAGGTAAATGAAAATATTATATTCTTATAAAACAGGTTATTTACAGCGCGAGAATTTAATTTTTTTGAGAAAGAATTTGAGACCGCAGTGAAATGTAAACAACTATTACCATGTTTTCGTAATAAATAAAAATCTAATATATGTATTACATATTTGACAGTCTCTAATATATCGAATTTGAACATATACGTATTTTAAAAATAATAAAATTTAAAAAAGTAAATAGTGAGGTTAAATATGTAGGCAACCAAATTGGCAGATAGGAATTCCCGTAAAATCACGTGATAAATTGCCATTATTCAAAAGATGTCAACTACACATTTGATTTAATTTATCACTTCTTACAAATGTGCAGGTTATATGAATCAATGAGATGAGAAAGCGTATTTGTCCATAAATTAGCTGAAGTTCTGTTATTTTTATTTGCATACATTCAATTCGTACCCACTTGGCAAAATTTAAATTTTCCACAATTATTCTTAGCAACTTCAATATTGAAACATGAAATTACCAATTGTATTAGATCTCTAGTAATTTTAATGTTCTTGTGTTGAAGTTACTGAAAATAATTGTGGGAAACTTAAATTTTGCCCAAGTGGGTAATTTTGTGGAATACATTTTACGGCCAAAAACATTATGTTTTACCCTATTAAAAAAGTACTTTACTGAAACAAAATGACCGGCAGTGACGTAAAAATACTTCTTTCAGAAATCCTTACTGACGATGAAATCACAGAAGTGAGGATAGCACTTTTCACAGTAACTTTTTCCATATTCATAGTTAGTTTCATTCACAGAATAATTTTGTTTAACTTGACAAAAACGTCGAAGTTTATGAAAGCAGTTGAGGTTAGAAAAACGTGCTAGTTTTTACTAAATCCGTTTCTTAAAGTTAATGGAATTTGACCACCAATTGACTTAACTAGAGAGCACCAATTTACACTAACACTACCACACTACACTACACCGGCATACCAAACAAAGTTAATTATGTATAAAATTTGAATGATAGTGAAGATATTATTACTATGATAAAAATACTTCAAACTGTGGCACTGGTAATAACTTCTTCTAGACCCTTAACCACAAACTGCACTAAACTGGACGTACATTAGCAAAGCTATCATCGCCAGCAGAAACACTTCAATTACAAGAAGTTTGCGACATTATTACTGTTATCAAATAACAGAACAGCAAGAAACAAACCAAGCAAGAATAACTTGAATTGAAAACGCGTGAGAATTACTTCAAAAATATTACTTATTTCTCAGTTATACCCAACCACCGTCAAAATCAGCGTCAGAACAATGACTCCAGTGGCGCCCTCTTTGCAATTTGATAGTGCTGTCAGGGCGCCAAGCCGTGCCTGCGATTCGCCGAAAGCGGCAAGTGACCCTTTTTGTCTTATCTCTTCGCTGAAAGGGGGATTTCGCGATACTAAGCAGAAAAAAAAAACGGAATATGTACAATTTTATTTGCTACAAAATTGTATTACACAGTCTAAAATACAAGCTATCATCATCAACAGTAATATTTTGAATTAAAACGTGGTTCAAGTGCACTAAAGTTTGTAAGTGTTTTAAAGTATGTAGTATTATCAGTGCAACAGTTTTGAGTATTGTTATCAAAATTATATTGTCGTAAGATCTAATTAACCGATTTTCTAAATTTAATTTAAATTAACTTTAATGAAAAATATTGAGGGACTGAGGATTTTTAGGGTTAAGAAAACACAATAGTTATCTGTGTATATGTCATATATTGTCTTAAGTATTGTTTGGTTAAGAAGTTTAAAATCTACAGCCATTGACGGTTACCCCTAATGAAGTAACAGCGTTATAACTCTGACCTCCAACTTGACCATCGTACAATTCTAATCTAACAATAGTATTAGACTAAAATGAGCAAAATAAATAGTAGTTTCTAAAAAATTATTACTACACATCATACGATATATTTATTATACAACAAAAGAAAAAAGAACTAAAGGAGGGAAAGTTTAAAAACAGTACTTGACAGTCTCTCAAACTACCTATGCAGTATTTCAGGCTTCCTATTGCATCACCGATCATTGGATAGGACTTACAAAGAAACACAATAAATAAAAGATTAATGTACAACGAGGATATTGTCCATTCAATGATCCTGACGCAGTACTTCTTATGTGACGCTTTTTGTGTCTAAGTAGCTAATTAAATTCAGTAACTATACGACAGTTTCTTTAAGAAAAGAATAACAGAATGAAGAAAATTACAAATTACTTTATTACATGGTAACCAACATAATGACAAGTTGTTTCTCTTTATTGAAAAATTCTTTGTACTCTTTTTTTTCTTCCTTATACAAAATGTTTCGAAAATCTTTATCTTTATACAAAAGTTATATAATACACATCCCCTTCTCGCAGTGTTAAAATGTGATTTAATATGGAGGGGCGATCCAAAATAATGATAATAATTTGATTTTAAATGTTAACCAATTCGGCGCATAATTTCCATAAATGTTTACCATTTTGAATTTGCGATGATAATTTTGAACACAACTTAAGTGACGTGGCGGTGATACAAGAGCATGTTTTAGTACAAAAATTATTTACGCGTACGATAGACAGCATTTTATGTTGCCTTGAGCGATTTCATGAGACCGTCGGTTGATAGGGATTTTGGTCTTTCGATTGGTAAACCTAAGGCACGATCCCAGATCAGGGATGCCAAGACACCAAGTGCTCTGGATACACCGAAGAGAACGGTGTAGTAACTGGATTCCTTAAGTCCGTAATACTAGAAGAGTAAAAAACATTTAAGTTATGGAAATTGTTTTTGAAAAAAAAAAATTGTTTTACCTGAAGCAGCACACCAGAATGAGCATCAACGTTCGGCCATGGGTTCTTGACTTTCCCAAGTTCCAATAGGATTGGTGGCACCACTTTGAATACATCAGATACCAACTATAAAACAAATTATTAAAGGTTCGCATGCATATCCTCAATTCCTTAAAACTGGATCAAATATTATACTGGTATATATATGGTCAAGGATGTGTAGTTCCTTCGGCGAAATCTAGTGCGGCGCCACTGTAGCGTCTCCGCGGTGGCAAGTTAGAAAGCGAAGCGGCGTGACTTATAAGCAATGGACCAAACTACTTGATATGCACAGCATGTAGTAATGAAGAAATCTATCTCAATTGGCAAAATTCAAATTTCCCACCATAATTTTTGGTAATTTAAACATCCAAGTCTGAAATTACGATTTTGTATTACATTTAGCCTTGTTCATCGAATGTACACTTGTTGCTTTTGAACCGTTAAGAACAGTTGCAGACAAACAGCGTTCGTTGGAGTTTGTGCCATTTAGTTGAACTAGTGCAATTGCATACAGTTTGCTGCAGTCATTGTTGCTCTAGGTCTAGAGTAGGTGCAAAGTAATGTAACATATAGAAATACAAAAATAAATGTAAAAATTGTCGTTGACGAAAAGAGTAAACCCCTACAAGAAAAATAATTATTATTTATATGACGTATTCGGTAGATATCTTATTACAAATTCTATAATCAGTTATGTTTGTTATTATTTTTAGACGGTTCTCATAATATTTTACAAATACAAAAATTTTGTGTGTCTCTGACTCTTCAAGATGTTTATCGGCTTCCTCTTCATCACAGGATGAATCAGAACTTGTATTATAAAATCGTTCTACTATTTCTTTGCCATAATCGTTAAATACTATTAATAACTGCTCTTTACCACTTCCAAGCAGATTCATGGTTCTTAGAAACATGAACTATTATATTGTAAAAAAAAAAAACTCTGACCATCATCTAACAAACCGTTGCCTGCACTTGCACGCGAATTCTGCACTAACTTGAACAAAATAGTTCAGATCCGACGAACAAATCCTAATATGATTTTATAGACATTTTTCAGTAACCAAAAATACTGTTTTGCGGTTAGAATTATTGCAGGCATGAAATAAATGCCAAGTTTAATTAAGGGTACTTTAATAAAGGACTTAAACGTTGGAATAATGAGAAGAGTTACTGCGCCACCTTGAATGAGAGTTCCTTAAAATGACAGTTGCGTTTGAGGTTAGGTTCACATGCAATTTCCATGTGTTTACTGTTTTAATTAAGTTATGCTGTCAAAATAAAGGTAAAATTCTGCGTTCTCTTACTTACATACATTTTAATAACGACATCATACCTTTAAATTTTAATTAAATGTGCAAGCACACATGTTAAAACAAGATTGTTTTAATAAAGGATCTCTTAAAGTAGTTTGCAATAACTCCTTTATATCTATCTTACAGAATGAATGCATATTTGGCGACTTATTCATCTATGAATCCATTTCCAATTATATTTTATTACTATTTAATTAACATACTAAACAGGGACACGCTATATATAATCGATAGTTTCATCGCTGATTTAAAAAAAAAATCCAATTTGAAAATACTGTAACACTCTTTATTTGGACTTGCTTGTATACCTTTAAATTGTCTAAGATTATGCCTCATTTCAAAAAGCAATATGAGATTTCCTAAAAGAAACGAATAAAAATGAAAATAAAACCTTCCCTAGAAATAAATGCGGGAAATTTGAATTTTGCTAATTATGTCGTTTTTAGTATTTCTTTGTTGCTGGTTACATATGTATAGTTTCACAGTTCTAACGTTTATAGAAAATACTATTTTCAACAATTATATTTTCAATATTGATTCTACAAACAACAAAGTAGAAAAAACGACAAAAACTTATGATCAGATGCTAGCCTACTACCGGAGGCTAATGACATTTAGATATAAACAAAATTGAGGGAATGCCTTAAAAGCGTAACCGGATAATAACAACGGTGCATATTCTGTTTTTGAAAAGACTCCTGTGATTGAAACTTGTATTGTAACCTATTGTTTCATTTGATATTTTAAGCAAAATGTTCTTGTTCGTTTTGTCAACTATCATACGGAAACACTAACCAGTATTTTGGAAATAAGCTTGAGTTTATGTTCTTCAAAGATTATCGTATTTCTGAGAATGAATTGAAGTTTTAAAATAAAAAAGAAAAGTTTATAAATTTCATAGACACTTATTATTTGCCGATAACATTTTTCTCCAATTTCTATCAAGATGATATTCGTTAGCTCTTAACTGCAAATATGTTGACAAAAATTAAAAAGAAATATCAAAATTTATGTATCAAAAAACATGAAGATCATTTTAAATGCTTACTAAAAGCATAAATATTTTATCACCGCAAATGAATCATTTCACAAAATAAATAAAAGCAAATATTCCGCGTGTAGCTTCGCTTTAACGCAAAAATACGTTTTAATTTCATTATAAAACGAATATTAATCCATTTGTATTTTAGTTTTTGTGTAGATTACTTCAACCGTTACTCTATTTTGACTCCTTTAACCTTAATTTCGATAACAATTTTGCGAAATGACAATTCATTTATTAATGCTCTATCTATTCGCTGCGCGCGCAGTTAAACGACTTTCATCCGTCTCTCGCCGTTTCTTTGATTATCTTACGTTTAACACGACAGATCACGTTTAATATGATGATTAAGTGTGACATCTATAGTACGCCGAAGGAACTATTTTTTTACACGTACATATATTTATATTATATTTGACTGGATAATACCTTGAAGAGAGGATCATTTGGTAAGTGTTTCAAGGCGAATTCTCTTTGGCAGCTGTAGCGTGGATCGGTTTTCCTAAGTACAGCGTGGCCATAACCAGGCACCACCTGTCCGGACTTGAGAGTCTTCCAGATGAAATCTTTCAACTGTTGCTCTGTGTATTTCTCTCCAACGGATTCGCGCAATTTCTGCAGCCAAACCAGCACCTCCTGGTTAGCGAGACCGTGAAGTGGACCAGCCAGGCCGTTCATACCAGCGGCGAACGAGAGGTAAGGGTCGCTTAACGCAGAACCTACCAAATGAGTAGTGTGTGCGGATACGTTACCACCTTCATGGTCACTGTAAGCAAATTAGAAACGATATTTACGTGAGCCTGATTAATATCTGCAATTACCTATGTATTGTAAGATATAGCCTCATCAATTCAATGAAATGTGGATTGTCATAACCCAACATCGTAGTGAAATTGTGACTCCAATCCTTTGAAGTGTCAATAGCACCGATACCTGAGCCATCTTTGTACGTGTTTCTGTAGATCGTAGCTGCGATTACTGGGAGTTTCGCGATTAAGTCCATGCTATCCTCATAGGCGTACTATGGAATACAATAATATTGTATAAGAGTATGGATTGCAAAATCAAATTCGCCAACACTTACTTCCCAATATTTGGTTTTGTGTACACCTGACGAGTAGGCCTTGACGAATTTACTTTCGCTGTTCAACACAGTTACGGCTGCCGAGAATTGGGACATGGGATGGACTTTGTTGGGGATGTTGTTCAAGAGGGACACAACGTGTGGTGGTAGTTCAGCTCGCTCTGCCCACTCTTTGGATACAGCTTTTACCTATAGATGATGAAATCAAAGAATGATGTAGTACAAGAAAAATCTGTGAGATTATGTAGCGGCAAAATAAATACAAATTTTGATTGATTTACCGCTGTGTATATAGATTCAGAACTCATTTTCGTGACTACTGCAGATCATATTTCATAGGTGAGTGTTTTAGCAGGGGTGTAGCTACGGTTATAGGAACTGTAGCAATGATATACAGGGTCTGCGTGCTAGAAGGCACCCAACAAGCGTAAAAATCGCTTTAGTCCTTGCTCTGACTTACACACAAATTACTGCAATATTACTTAATAATTAAAGAATAAAATGAAGGAGGTACTTGATTCAAAACTTTATAAGTTGAGTTTATCAATACTGCAATGAATATAAGTATAGTGGAACCTCGTTAAGTCGGACCCCGTGAAGCTGGATCAATTTTAACGCATAATTTTTTTTTAGGCAGGGGCGTTGTATCAAATAGTTTTATCCTTATTGTTTAAAATGAGTTTAGAAATATAATTGTTCGATTTGTTTTGTGTGTGTATTTGTTTATCTACAAAATTAAGTTTTTTTTTGTAACTACTGTCTTATTTTATTTATTTTTTACGCTAGTATCCGTGTAATCCGAATCGACTGTGGTCCCAATTGATCTGGGTTAACGAGGTTCCACTGTACATACAATTGTTGATCTAATTAAGTTTTTTTATTCGGTTATGGAATAAAACGTGATATTTCCATTAAATGAAAGATGATTATCTTAGAGGTTTAGAGAAATTAGATAACAACATTAGGAACAAAGACAGAATAACGCAGATTGGCTGATTTAGGCATTGATTTATATTAGGTCAAATTAAAAGTGTGTGTAACACTACGTCGTTATTAGCATTACTGAGCATTTATTCATCCACATATTGATTTACATGGTTTCCCACTATTTTCGTCAAATATTTCAATTTTCTTAAATATTTTGACATTACTGCGCTCCTTGATATTAGGTTAAAATACGCAAGATTCTTCTGAAGTACATGGTTTATCAGAACCTCTGGAAATAGAACAAAAGTATCTCTTCAAATAAAGAGAATTCTGGTTACAACCTTACACAATATCAAAGAAAAATAATTTTTACATTGGGATCATTTCAAGCTCAAGGACCATTTCCAAAGGATGCAGACATGACTTTCTTTTTAAATCTCATTTAAACCAAAAGATGTTTTTAATAAAAGAATAAACAAAGAAACAGCTTTGAAAATGTTGCTAAGGTTAAGCAACAAAACGTAGCAAAGCAGAAGATGAAATGAAGCTAAATGTATTCTTTCAAGACTTAAAAAACCCCAAACTTAAAAATTGAAGCAATTTTAAATTATCAACAGCAAGGTTAAACAGAAAAGAGGAACAATGTAAATGATAAAAATAAAATTATTGCCATATTAAATGGATAAGCTTATTTACATATCAGGGAACATAAATCATTTTATTAATGTTGCACTAACGATATTCATGAAACATATGGTTAATTCTTTCCGATACATCAAGAAGATATCAAATAAATTATAAGAAAACGACCAACAATATCATCGAAAATATAATGGAATATGCATGCGCATTGATAATGTAAATGTGCTAGTGCACACTGTTCATGTACTATGACAAGTCCATGGGTTCGTACACTTTCATTAGCGACAGCAAAAGTGAAGGAACGAAATTGAACATGTACGTCTTATTTTGCCCATTTCTACGTGATAGTGCATGTACATACCTACACGCGTTGAAGGCGTACAATGTTCGCATTGTCTACAAAGTACAAGTTTTTAGCAGTTTGTAAAAAATGGTATGCGGCAGAACCAAACTAAACCATAGGCAGGGTTGCGACTGATACGCAAAATTTTATGTCAACTGCTGGGATTCTGTGTGTTAGATTTGGGGAATTGTTCCAAAAATAATTAAATACAAAATATTTTTCTTAACTATACGTAATGGTTTTTGTATTTTTGTAGAGTTCAAACTTTCAAGATACATAGAAGAAATATGTTAATACTTGAGAGTTTAGTATATAAAGGTAATTGATGTTATTGATGATTAATGAAGGTTAATTTTGATCCTGGAACTGCACGATAAATCTTGAAAACTTATACCTTATTGAAAAATTAACAAAAATTCGTCAAAATATAATAAGGCTTTCACAAGCACTTGTTAAATGGAGACAATCAATCTTCGAAATGCGAACAGTGATGATTAGAGGGATACCAACGCATTAAAAGTCTATACAATGTGCCAACATTTCACTCCTGATCATAGGTATAGCAAGTTCAAATGTGAGTGAGTTGCGCCTCTAACTTGTGCATGGTCAGTAAAAATTAGGGTCCAAAACCGAACTGGAAAATATAACATATTGACAAGGAGAAATCCAGTTGTCTTTGAATAAGTTTGAGCTTTGTTTTAATGCTGGAGCTTATTTTATCTTATGCAAACTATATTTTTCTAAAACATTCATAAACAATACGCGATAGTATAGTAAAAATATAAACAATAAGTGAACGAGATTCCCTACCAGGAGACGCTGTCATGTGTTTTATTTAATTCTAAAGATCAGATGAATTATTTTCGGAGTTTTAAAAAGTAATTTAAAAATCATGCTCCACAGTACAAAATATAATTAATTAAATAAAGATGTGAATACTCCTGAATTTTCAATAACCACTTAGTTGATTAAAATAAATGATTTTTTGTTGTACTACGGTTGGGTTTTAACAATTAGCTTGGTAGTTCACATTCAAACTAAATTACTCAAACATCGATGTCATTTCACAAGGTTATTTCTAGAATCTCAATGATTACAATACCACTGTGATACTCACGATTGAACTATTTCAATAAAATTACCTATAACGAGACCCAATCCCAGTTTCCGAAGTTACGAAAGAGTTAGGCAACTCTACTGTCAATATGACTATGTACACTGTTTCTATGTTTATTACTCGTACTAGAAAAAAAAAATATTATTCATAATGAATGTAAAACAGGTAGGTAAGTTATTTCGACGTGTTTCACGCATGAATTATGACTGCAGTAAACAGAAAAGAAGAATACGATATAGAATTTGCATTTCGATTCAAGTGCATTTGTACCTGAGCATCCGTTGGCACATCTCCAGTGACTAGAAGCCAAAATAGACCCTCAGGTAGTGGTTCGTTGCCGCCTTCGGCTTTGGGTAGCGCTTTCTGGCACTCTGGAATTGAAAGGCCTCTAAATCTGATACCCTCGTCCGGGTCTAGTACCGATGTCTCGCAGATGAGGCCCTTAATGCCTCTCATACCACCGTACATCTGGAAAGAAAAAGGAGGTCATAAATAAAACGATATGACAAGGTTGAAAGGGTAACGTCCTTTGTAAATATAGTTATAGAAAGTTTTGGGAACCATATAATAATAAAGAAGAAAATAAAACAATAAAGAGAAAGTTTTGAACTGCCCATAATAAAAATTTCTTAAATAAATGTTTTGAAAAGTTGCTTATGTATCTTAGTTATGAAGTAATTATCTATCACCATCTATAAATTAGTTTAATTGGTATGTTGTTAAATAATTATGAGGATGTAGCTTTCATTTTCTTTTTTTTTATCTAGTTGCATATTTTGCGCTAATAAACATTACTAAAATATGCACAGTGTGTTCTTTAAATGGCAAAGTTTATTTATTAAGGAGCTGTTAACTGAATTAAAATTTTGATAGCTAAATATAATACACATTGTTGTAATAGCTTTATGATTTGAAGGTATTAAATAGAACACCTCAACATGTGTATTTGTATCTTAAAATCACAGTGGAATGTGCAATTTTTACACAGTGTGATCGTAAACTATGATCTTTTAATTCAGCTAACAGTTACTTAATAAATGAACATTGCCATTAACCCGTTTGTACCCACTGTACGCATTTAAATGCAGCATAACTTACAATTTCTCTATGTTAGACCAACATTAATATCGAAAATATATGTTTGATTTTTTTTTTTTCGAAATAAAGTACCTACTCTTGGGCTCCAATAGGTTAAAAAACTCTGCCTGTATATGTCAAATTTAGACTATAAATTTTTTATTTGAATAGAACAGAGAAATGTCTTTTTTTGCAACAGGCAATAAAAAGTTATATTCAATTTTAATTCACATTAAAGATTGTACAATGTTAATTAATTAAAAATAAAACTAGTTCCAGAAGACCTGTCTTGAAGGTGGAACTCCAGTTTGAAAAATTAAAAATTCATAAATGGAAATTTTAATGAACGGCTGGCTTAATATCTTTTGAAATGTGTTTTTGTAATTAAGTGTTTTAATGCCTTTTTTTAATTTGACAATGTAGGAGTACTTTTTTAATTAATTGATGTTTGATTGATAATGCATTTAGAAATGAAAGCAGCTCTCGATCTGTGATATTTGCCGACTGTAAATTTGATCCCAAACACAATGAATCGTTGACTTAAAGCGACTAGCCTAAATGCCGCCACATGTGTAAATCATAAAACTTTGATGTTTTGACTTGATCATGATCATATTTGTTATTTCGATTTTAATACATTGAAATCAATACAAAGTTAGCTAGGAAATCAGAATAAATATTAAATCTTCCGATAAAAAAAATTACTTAATCTTAAAAAAAAATCGAATCCCTCATCAGCCCTTGTGTTGCAAAAAAGCATGAATTTAGTTATGTAACACAATAACAAATAGATGAGCCTCTTCCTATATTAATCTCTTTTCACACTTAAAAAAGTTAATTCGCCCATTACATTAAGATCTCCCTGTATTTTTGCAAAAGAATAATCATTTTAAACCCTTCTATGATACTTAAAAAAAATTACTTAATTATTAAAACAAAAAAAAACCAAATCTCTACAGTATCCAATGTTAAACAAAAATATTTATCATTTTAAATCGTGACTTTGTTAAAAATTTAACTTCATTATTAAAAGAAAAGACTTGTATTTAATTTTTATTTTGCTTGATTTCTCCTTTCCGTGATTAGTGTATTTTTTTTTTTGGTTTCACCTTTAGTGCCAATGTCTCTGGCAATATTATGTTCTTTATTTTATTGTGCGAGTTCCTTTTGGTACATTGCACATGTTTATCTACTTTTATTAATCTAGTTCTAGTAATTGTCCATTAGTAGTTAGTAATTTGACTGAGTTCACCTCCGTTTTGCACCTCTTTTAAAATTCATTTTGCTTACATGTTTCAACCCAGCTTAGGTCATCTTCATAGCCATGTTAAAAATAATAAGATCAAACATATAAATAAACACAAAAAAAATGGAAATAAACTGCAAGTTATTGTTGTGTTATACAGTTACAAATTTGAATTCAAAATATTAATTTATAAATTTAAAGTTTTAAAATTTGTAAATTAATGCCGAATTTCCAATTTAGTTAATTTTGTTTTTAACACAAGTAACTTATACTTATATACACCCAGCTGAGTAGAAACACGTAACGAAAATAAATCATTTTACAAATTATGAATTACTTTTTATATTTATATTATTACTGTCACTGTTTTCTTTTAAAGTTATTAAAATTTATTTTATTTGTTCTTTTAACATTTTATATAAGTGTAGGTACTTAAGTTAATATCAATAAATTATCATTTCTTAAAAAAACAATTAAAAAAATCCCCAGCCCCCAGTCCCAGCCCCATCGTATCTGACAAAAAATTGTGTATCTTTTTTTAATTATAATTATTATGATTTAGTCTGCTGCTTTCGCAGTACCACACTAATTTTACTAAAAAAAAATAATTAAAAAGCACCCTTAATGTGCCCACCCATATTCTCAAAGCAATTTATATGCCAGCGTGAGCATTACTGTATATTCCGAAACATACGCAAATAATTTTATAACGTAGATATCGTCTTAGTCGCAGTTGAGAGCAAATAAAACCTATGGAGATAAGTTGATTGTACATTGACGGCATTATCAACTCGTTATTGGACAACCTATATGGGCGTTACACCCACATTTATTCATTCATTGTGCTTCTGTTATCATTTATCACAAGTTAAATATATGTTACGCGCTCCGTTTTTGTATGCAAGAGCCACACTATAGTGATTCACAGAATACAATCAATTGTTAAGCAGTCACGAGAATTATTCTGATTTTTTTTTTGTATCAGAAATGGCGTCACTTAAATCCAATAAACTTGATTAACGTGTTTAGTTGATTGATCGCTTTAATTTTGACAAGATTACGGGCTTTTCTCATTTTCCTACTTATTTATTATTGTAAGTTCCCCTAGTTAAAAATGCATATACAGCCTGTTCAAAGTTATCGGCGCACTATTGCTAACTTTGTTAATATTGCAGCTACGATGTTAGTTAAATTATCAACGGTGTAGGGTTTTTTTACGCTGATTACAATCGCGTAATCAGAAAAACAATTGAAGATCGTGTTTACGAGATATAATAGATAACTTTGTTTTTTTTTAATGGGCCACCCTGTATATTTTGTCACCAATTGATAGAAAATCAGTTTCTGCATGCAATATTGTTACAATAGCATAACTTTAAAATGAAAAACAAAAGACCTACGACTTATATAATGATGGATTCGATATCTAAGCTGCTGGAAATCACGTTCAATGACAACAATTAAATAAACAATGAGATTAAATTCTCGAAAATTTTATTAATTATACTAAAACATTAAACGGTTATAGGAAATTTTATTCCTTCAACGATAGTTATGATCCGCCAATTATATAAAAAAAAATCTCTGGAAATCCCAATATATCCTTGCAATACAAGGAACTGCTTTACCTGTACCCACTTAAAAATTACCTACATACAGTCGCGGACACAGTAATAGGGACAGTGAGGTGTAAATATAAAATACGCTTTTTATACAGAAACTGACACTTATATTACATTATTTATATCAAGTATGAAATAACATAGTCGTGCACACAAAAAAATATATGTAAAATTACAGTAATTTTTATGTAATTCATTACAGAAGTAGAACTGTAAAGAAATTGTTACAGTTTCTTTGATGTAAGAAAACATCACATTTGTATTTTTTCAGGAAAAGCGTAATTTTACATTACTTATTGATATTCAATAACAGTGCGTCTGTAAAAACACGTAATGATTGTAATTTTACAGTTTAGTTAACTTAAAATTTGAATTTCGGATATCGATAGTAGCCGATTTACATATACGAACGAAATATAGTTTGCCGCGTTTTGTTTGTCGACTTGCCGCCCTTTGTTCGCAGCGTTCGCAGATGGTTCGCAGCAGGTTCACAGTTATTTGTTGTGTGTGATTTAACAACAATTAAAAATTTGAAAGAGGTAGGTGATATCATACTTTATCATTTTTATTCTGTGTTAAACGTTGAGCAAATCCGCATATGGTATTGTATACCGTGTATTTTATATATGCATAGGTACATAACCTAAAATTATTTTTGCTTATCTGTTGTATCTTACTTAAACAATGAGTTATTCATGTATAATTTACACATCAGTTAACTTTGATTGTGTAAAAAGTAATGAAAAACACATAAAATTTCACAGAAATACACAAGGTGTTGTTTTCAAATATTTTAATCATTACATAATGCCTTTTATAAATAATTTGCAAAAAATTAATGGTTTAAGGCTCATTCAACATCTTCAACTTGGTTTAATCTTAAAAATTAATACCACTTCCGCTGCGTTAAAATTAAACTAAGTCTAAGATATTAGTTCAAAAGATATAAAAGGCTTATAGCCCCAATTATTGTGACCTTTTGATAACACATTCTCACATTTTTCCTTACAAAATTTCAATTAATAAAAACGTTATTTCGACTAGCCAGTAGCATGTTTCTAGCATTATTTGTAATTGACATAAAACTGTTGGCAATGCAGTTATATGCATTTAATTAAAAATAAAGTGTTATCAGGTGTTTATACACATTTCTCATGTTTCAGATAGTGAAAATCCACTATATCATATATACTTCGAAAAAGCCTTGGTGACATCTGTAGTAAATTTTCCTGAAGCACTGGCCATTACCTTCGCATTATTTTAAATATTCAATATCCAAAAGCTTTATCAGTAACATTATAATTTTTACAGACCTATTTTTTAAAGATTTATCGAGGTAGTGGAAAAAAAGTACTATAACCAGCTCTACAAAAAAAAAAATTAATAAACTTTATTAATCAACTACAAACTTTTTAAAAATAATATAACAATCACATCTTCATTTCATTTGTTGTACTTTAGTTTATTTAGCTAGTTTATTGTTTTATTAATATATGCATAAATCTATAACTTATGCTATAATTAATGTGTTAGCGTAAATAAATTAAACGTTGTGAAAGAAATAAACTATTTGTTTAATTTGGCATTCCCTTCTATACGTAACATGAACTAGCTATTAATTTTCAATTTTGAAGTACGCGTATCTTACTGTAAAATTATAAACAGATGATGTGAAATAATGAGGTACTTAGCCTGTAACATTACATTTTTTTGTAAGAGTGATTTTTATTTACAAATTTACAGTAATATAACAGTAAATTTAACATCATAACATATCATTAGTGTATTTGTAAATACATGTAGTGTTGTAATTTTACAGACTGCTCGTAATTTTACAATTCACTGTTGTATTTTTACAGCTGTCTTCCTGGCGTAAAATAACCAGTAATATTACTGTAATTTTTTTTTTCTGTGTGTACAGTAGTAAAACAACAACGTAACTAAAAAAAGTGCAGTATGTGATCCACATCGTAAAAAAAATTATTTATTTAATTGCTGATTTTGAATAAAAAATAAAATAAAATTGATTAATATTTTATTGGATATCCCTTTGCTTTGATTACTGCAGCACATCGTTTAGGCATAGACTTTATTAGTACTTGGCAACGTTCTGGAGAAATGTTTTTCCACATGTTTTGCACCAGCGTAAAAAGTTCGTTCAAATTAGACACCTTTATATCACGCAAACCAAATTTCACCGTCATTCACAGATGTTCTATCGGTCAAGTACGGGCTCACGTGGAACTCATACTAATAGACCACCATTAACTACAAACCATTTTTTACCAAACTTGGAAGTATGTTTCGGGTCATTTGTCTTGAACATACTTCCAAATTACCGGTAAATGTTCTTCTGCATAAGGCAGCATGATGTTCTCCATAATATTTTTGTAAACATGCTGATCCATTATACCGTTAATGAAGAGGACCAACACCTTGCCAAAGGGATATCCAACAAAATATTAATCAATTTTATTTTATTTTTTATTCAAAATCAGCAAGAACTATACTGTCCTTATTTATCTGTCCACAAGAATTTACGTTTTTTAAAATTTAATTACGATGTGAATCACATACTGCATTTTTTTTTTAGTTACATTTTTGTATTACTACTGTACACAACTATGTTATTTCATATTTGATATAAATAAAGTAATATAAATTTCAGTTTTTGTATATAAAAAGCATATTTTATATTTGCACCTCATTGTCCCTATTACTGTGTCCGCGACTGTATGTTTTGTTGTGCATTTGTTCTTCCCCGTAATATTACACTAACTATATATTTTGTTTGTTAAACGCTCAGTCGGTGCAGTACACCTGTCTAGTGCTTTTCGTAGTACACATTAATATGTGTTTACTAACATATAAAACATTTCTTCTATATTCATTAGCTTACAATTCACGGCATTTTTTTTTAGTGTCGACAATTTAATTACATGACGATGCGTCATCGTTAACATCTGCTGTTGCAATAAAAATTCCTGAATTACGGTACCTAATGCTTGGACCATGTAGAAAAAAGGAGACTTGTCAACTACAAACAATTTTTAAAATTACAATAAAGCCAATATAAGGCCTGTTTCAAACGAGGCGATTTAAGTGGCTCAACTAAGTTGCCTGGTTTACCCTCAACTAGTTAATTGTCATTGAAGACCTATTGAAGCCGCCGAAGCGAATAAGTTGACTCCGTGTAAAAGGGTTCATATCAGTATGCTCCATGCTACTTAGTTGAATCAACTAAATCGCCTCGCCTAAAACAAGCCTTAAGGCTGTTTTACATCTAGCTATTTATTGCGCAATTTATTGGCTAATTTAAAATTTTAAGTATATAACACGTATTTAATCCGTGTTATACACGTAAAATTTTAAATTAGCCAATAAATTGCGCAATAAATAGCTAGGTGTAAAACCGCCTTTACGCTAGCTAGCCGCACATGCAAAACAGGCTTAGTCAATGTTGCTCACGTTGATATTTATGGCGCATAGGACACCAATTAGTCAGTGCATTCATTGCAGTTAAAGTTGTTGTTTTGTCTAAGCCTGTCTTGTGTTGTCTTGACTAACCGGTGTACGGCTAGCCTTATAGCAGCATGCATGCATTCATATTTTAAAATATTTATATTTAATAAAAAAAATAGAGAAGTTTCTTTTTAGATGTCGTTGCTTTTCTTTGTCACTTCATGAAAGACAAGTAGTCAATTCCGCTTAATTGGGCCAGCGGTTATTCGGGACAGCGGCTTATTTAGGCCAAATCTTAAAGAAGAGAATCCAAACTATAACGAAAATGGTAATTTACATCAGGTATTTGGGACAATATTCCGGGACAAAAAAAAATTAAGTCAAATTTTTTAATAAGTATGACAGATTTAACTGAAGTAGTAGCTGTTGCAGATCAAGAAGTGAGGCAATGAAGGATAGCATATGCAAGATAGGGCAACATAAACATATACAGGGTATTTCAGGTTAAGTGGTTCATTAAAAGTTTATGATGATCTATTATTTAATTATATTTGAGATTTTTGCACCATTATCTGTTCGATTGGAACTATAAATGTGAAATACTTTCTCCAAAATATCAACTTTGTTATTTTAAATAGAACGATATATCTTTTTTAAATTTTTTTGGATTCTACGACCAGAAATACATCAGTTTTTATTAGCTATTCCTATAGCTACATGTTGTCGTTTTTGAAGTATCTAGGATTTTTTTTTTGTAATGATTATGAACGTAGATATAACTCTAAGAATCGGTACGCGCATTTCACATTCTAACATACAGGGTGTTTAAAACTGAGTAACAAAATGACATATTTTCGAATGCAGAAAAGTCTATTTTTTTAAAATAGAACACCTGTATTTTAATTTGAAATTAGAAAGTAAATATCATTCCCTATCATTTTATATCAGCATTCCCTATATTTATCTTTACTAGATTTTGAGATGCGAGCGACTTCTTGTTAGACAATCTAAGTAACTTTAGGTTTAAACGTATTTTCATTCGTAGTTGCCTCTGAATGGGATTAATGTCTCATTCATGATGAATATAAACGACTATTCGAATAGCGACGTTTTGAATTTATTCTACATTTATGGCGAATGTAATAAAGTATTAACTAGAACATGTCGTACATTTAATGACAGATATCCAAACCTTCCACCGATTACAAAAAAGAAATTTCGAAAAATTGAAAACAACTTTTTACACTCGGAAACCGTGAAAACAAAAAGAAATGTGTAAAAGGCTGGTTTATGATTGGGTTTGCGAGACAGGAAACAGTATGTGAAAATTACTTTTCATATTGCCTGTGATTGTTAATTTTTAATAGTAAGGTCAGCAATCTAGGAGTTCCACAAGGTTCAGTTTTGGGACCAATCTTTTTTCTTCCTTTCATTAGTTGGGCGTGTTGGCATAATGGTGCCAAAATCTCTAATATAAGTAAATAGTAGAACATCATAAATTTTTCATTCCATTTAATGAACCACTTACGTGAAATGCCTGTATAACGAAGAAAGATTGTGGTGCTTCTGACCACTGATAATTGGCGAGCTATAAAAATCAAAACCATACAAAACTGCTTTGTTCTGGCGTCTTTTACATGCGTCAAAAACGACGCAGTCAGCGACATTAGTTCACAAGTGACCTCGGCAAATTTGAGGGAAACAGTAGATGACAATTTACCATGTTATAATAACACTGAAAGTTATGAGTATACAATTATTGAAGGTATTTAATTAAAACGTCAAAAATTGGATGAGGACGCTGGCTCTAATGATAAAAATGTGCTAGTGCCAGTAATTACCTAATTAAAAAGCAGGAAAATACTTCGCCAGGTTGCAACGTTTGCTGCTTTTGTGCTTGACTTCATGAATTCTTTGATAATTAAAGTTTACTTGTTTTTTACATGTAAAAAAAAGTATTTATTTTTTATTGCTTATAGTTAAACGTTCATTTATATTCTTATTTTATAGATCCTACCAGAAATGTGTATTTATTTAATGTGGCATTAAACTACAGGAAAAGGCACTTTTCCGTAGATCTCGTTTAATGTTTAATTGGGGCAGATGTTTAATTGGGCCAAAACTTTCAGGTCCCAATGTGTCCCGATTAGAAAAGTAGAGGCAAGTGAGAGGGATGAATAAACAGAAAGATAACTTCAAAGATTCTACTTTAAAAGCTCGTAACTTTGAGGTTGTGTTTGAAGGTAGCAACATTAAATGAGATTATTTTTGCAATCAATAACGGTTAATTTGGAAATTTATTTTATTTTACGTTAATTTTGGGTTTGGAAAATTGAAGTCTGAGCACGATTTAAGTGTCATTTTGTCGAACTGAAAGTTTTTGAAATTTCTAGGCCGTTATAGCTGTGTTCGCAGAGGAATCAGAAACTAGTCAGATGCGATTCGACAGTTTTCTGACCGATTTCACAGTATATGATTGGCTCTGACTTTGTGATTCCTCTGCGAACACAGCTTATGTTAAACCTCAAACGTCAACTGCCCTGCGTGATTGATGAAATCAAACCTGTTCTACCTTAATTTTAGAAGAACAGAAGCTGCATTTTGGCGGAACAAACTGTCTAGTCTGAAGGTTGGTTTAATTTTTTGGAACTAATGGACTAATTTTAAATAAGTGAATGACTCTAATGTTATCCCCATACATTATTTAGTTCTGTGTTTATATACATGCATATATGCGCACATAAAATGTCACTGAGAAATTATGGAATATTATAAATCATAATGTGATTTATAGTTAGGTAAATTACTTTGACAATCAAAATTCTTATCGTGAATGACTTACAGCAAATTATTAAAGCTTATAATAAAATAGATTTTATAATAACACGCTAAAAAAAGCAATCCTGATCTGAAGTGCATTACAATAGATTTCTCAGCTTGAGAAATATTATCTCTATAGAAAATCAAAGTCGTCTTATTTGAAATCTTTATCATAGTATTAGGGGATGCATTATATTGAATGCCCCGAGAAAATACCGAAATCGCTTAATTACGTCTCAAGCGATGTCAGGATTAGCACGGTCATGTAGGTATTTCGTACATTGATCGAAACTCTACGTGTCAGACGCATTCCTCCATCATGCCCAAATTCGCGGAATAGTCGATGGATCTCAGGGCAAGGTTACTGGAGGTCGACGAACGTAATTTTCGGGAGAGAGGCGCGTACTAGGGCGTTCAACGTGATGGACTTTCTTCTTGCGGATTGGCGAAGTATTAAAATCAGGTCATACGTTATCTCGAAAAGTATGATAAGCGTTTATTTATGCTAAGGTCTCGACAATTGTGATATAAAAATGTATTTAGAAATGTCGCCAAGGTCGATTATATAATGTAAAATACAATAAGTGGATTTGCCTCCTGGCCTTAGCTGTAATCTTAGGTTATATTATCTTTTCACGTTTTTTTTTTTCTTGGAACCGCCTCTTGGCTTTTTGTATTTAAATGGTGACAATTTTTGTTATAGTTATATCAGGATATATGTAGGCCTATTAGACCTACAATTTAAAAACAATACGCAATATACAGAGTGCTCCAAAAATTAGCAGTGCATCAAAATTTATTAAATATGTATTCAAAGTTATCTATAATTTTTTTTATTTATAGATATTTTTTAATAAAATTCGAAATGTTTTATTTACAGTAAATTTTGTGTTATAATATTGTATCACTTCCGGTTTGCCGGAAATATAGTTAAATTTAAAATTTTAAACAGAACATCGTGTATACATATATCATATCATATCACTATTACTAATACCTTCTACGGGTTTTTCGCCGTGGGTCAAAACTGTCGCTAGACGTTTCGCTATTCATACTGACAGCTTCCTCAGGATAACTGCTATGGATTCTGTTTCTGTGAGAAGTGACAACACTCTAGCGTTTTCTAGATGATAACGTTAACGTCAGGACGGTTTCAAGTGATTCAGATATACCTATCGTTAACGTTACCAAAACATATCAGCAATCGCTGTGAAAATGAGTACAATGATCCTAAAAATCCATGCCATTTAGAGAATTTTAGCTTTGGTGGTGTCGTTTAAATTTTGCATTTCTTTCTAACAACTGTTATTTGATTCTGTTCTTCTTTGTTGGTAGGTAAACGCAAAATTTAAAAAGGGCACGTACTTATAGTAAAGTTAAGAATATACATGTAGGGGTATATAAGGGATAAATAACAAAAATATGCCTTATTTTTATATACATAGATAATGGCTAAGCACCCCAACGGGGTATCGCCGCTCCTAGAGCTTTCTAGATCTTCAAAATACGGGTAGATCAATCCCCATCCTCTCCTATATCCTCTCACACACATCCCTCCACCTGTCCCTGTCCTGTGTCCTCTCCTGCCATCGATGAATACCGGCTTTGTTAAGGTCTTCTTTAACTTCTTGTAGCCATGTAGATCTAGGCCTGCCTCTTGCTTTTCTGCCTCCTGGTTGCCATTCCAAGATACTGCGGATTACTGCACCATTCCCGGCCCTCCACACGTGGCCTAGCCATTTTATTCTCTGCCTCTTAATTTTTTTAACCACGTCACCTTCCATTAGCTCGTTTGTTGATACATAATTGGTTCTTCTTCTATATTCACCGATGTCCATTTTTAATGGTCTAATATTGTTCTTTCTTGTATCCTAAGCTCCTCTTCTTGTTTCTTGGTCATCGTTATTATCTCTGCAGCGTATAGTACTATCGGTTGTATTATAGTCTTATAAATTCTCATTTTTGTTCTCTTTCCCAATATTTTACTTGTTAAGAGTTTTCTATTTGCATGATAGGCCTTGTTCATATTAGTTATTCTTTCTCTTATTTCTGCGTCCCTGCTCCCGTCGTTTGTTATTGTCACTCCTAAATACTTAAATCTGTTCACCTTTTCAAATGTGTTTCTTATTTTAACCGAATTATTTTTACTTTCTCGTTTCGTGTCTAGTCTCATTAATTTCGTTTTCTCTTGGTTTATCTTCAGTTCCATTTTGTTCCCTTCTCTCACCATTTCATCCATTATTGTTTTGGTCAACTGTCGATTTTTTGATACAATTACGATATCAGCTGCATACGCTATTATTTGTGCTCCCTTTGTTCTTATGGTACATTTATCTATTTTTCTTAATACATATTCCAGTGCTAAGTTAAATAATGTTGTCGATAATGAAGCTCCTTGTTTTACCCCTTTATTTATTTCAGAATCCTCTGTCTGTCCCTTCTGCGTGTTTACACTTACTCTTGTATTTGACATTGTCATTTGTAGTAATCTCCTTAACTTGGTTGATTCCCATTTTCTCTAAAGCTTCCATAAGTTTATTTCTTTTGCGGGGGTCGAAAGTTTGTTGAAAGTGGACAAATAACATTTCTATTCCTACTTTGTATTAGTGTGTTTTTTCTACTATTTGTTTGAGCGTATGTATTGCGTCTGTTGTTGATCGTCCTTTTGTAAAACCACATTAATATTGTCCTATTAGTTCCTTTGTTTTGATCGCTAGTCGTCTTTGTATTAGTGTTGACAATATTTTATAAGCTGCACTTAGTAATGTCAGTCCTCTATAATTATTGGTAATTTGTTGGTCACCCTTCTTATGTATTGTAATAATTTGTCCAATGTTCCAATCCCGCGGCATCTTCTCTTCAAGCCGTATTTTTATAATCAATTGATATATTCTTTCTTGCAATACTTCTCCTCCGTACTTGATAAATTCTATATTAATGTTGTCTTTTCCAGCGGATTTTGTTTATAATTTCATTTATTTCTTCTTTTGTTGGTGTCTCGTCCTCATTACATTCCATTGCGCGATTTATTTTATCGTCTTTTTCAATTTCTAGATTATCGTCGTGGTCGTATAATAATTCTCTAAAGTGTTGTTTCCATACCTCTTTAAACTGTTCATCATTTTCTACTATTTTTCCGTGTCTGTCCTTAATGCCTTTTGTTTCCCTTTATACGTCTTGTTTTGTTCGCTGATCTTTTTGTAGAATGATTTTGTATTTCGATTCCAACTTTTTTCTTCTATCTTCTTTATTTCTTTGTCCAACCATTCTCTCTTGACTTTTCTTATATTCTTTTTAGCTTCTTTTTTTGTTTTTTCGTATGTTTCCTTATTTTCTCTTTTACTACTATTTATCCATTTTAGTCTAGCTTCTTTCTTCTTTATTATTTCTCGACACTCATCATTGAATCAGCTTTTATTTTTATTTTTACTGGTCCTATTATTTCCCTTGCTATTATGTTTATGCTGTTTTTATTTCTTCCAATTCTTTTTGTATGTCCTGCGCGTTTTCGCTTGGTTCGTTCAATAGTCGGGTCATACGTTTTCCAAATTCTTCTTTTATTTTGGGGTCCTCTAATTTGTTTATATCCCACTTGGTACTTACATTTTTTAAACTCCTTCTTACTTTTTGTCTTATCGTTGCAACTACTAGAAAGTGATCTGAGTCAGCACAGGCTCCTCTGTATGTTCTGACATGTTTTATATTGGTCCTTTTCCTTCCTGATATTAATACATGGTCTATTTGTGTGTAAGTTTTTTGGTCCGGTGTCAACCAAGTAACTTTATGCCATACTGGGTGCTTGTACATAGTACTACTTACAATGCTTTATTTTTACATCTTTCAATTGTTGTTTACTAACAAAGTACGGTATCTGGAGCAGGTACGTTAATCATAGGAAAATTATTTAGAGCAGGAACATTTCAATTGTTATGGAATCCATATAGTACTTAGAATAGATAGCCTCCTCGTGTAGTACCTTTAGGTGGAGCATGGGGTTTAGGATGTAATTATTATTATTGCAATTATTTAAACTCTCATAAATAAAGACGGAAGGACTTTTTAAAAATTCAAAGTGCTCCAGGCGAAAAAATAACAAAATGCTTTTGAATTTAACTGCGTGTAAAAAAAGCAATAATGCAAAATCATTCACATACAATATAATTAAATGAGTGATACGATGTCATAGTTACGTTATCTGCGAGCAATGACATTGACGTTGCCCACATAACTACTGCCCGCGTTCTTTCTATAAATACATATTTTTATTTCACCGCATACTGTGAGATCAACGAAATTTCAGGTATCATAAATTAAAAACAAAAAACAATTTACGGCCAGCAACGCGCGCCAATAAAATATGTGGGCGACGAATATATATTGCAGATGCTCAAGCGAGTTCAACAATTGTGTACTTATGCTAGTACTTTAATTAGAAAATTCCACGCACAGCCCTTGTTTATGTTTGCATAGATAATAATTATACACATCTGTGACGAAGATAATAATATTTATGCAATGTAATATACAATTGCTGTTACTCCAAAAGTTACGGACTTTGATTGATTAATATCGATCTCCTTCATTGTAAATTAAATTATGACTGATAAATTTTGATAATAATTAATATAGGCCAGATGTGAATTTACTGTGAAAATAATTAGATATTATTATTATATCTAGTATATATTTATACTTCTCAGGATATTTAAGTAGAGAGAAATAAAAGAATGTATGTAACTTTAGATGTTAAGATGTATTAGCAGGGAATTGGTCTGTGCAGTAAAAATTTATTCAATAGCGTTGTTTTAATTTGCAACTTCATCAGGAGTAATGTTACAAGTAAGTGTATAATAAAAGAAGGGACAATATACAATAGTAATGATATACTTACAACTGGTAATTTAAAAGTTTTCAACATTGAACGTACTTAAGCAGTTTAAATTATTTTATTTTTTTTAAAAAAAAAATTAAATTACAAATTTTAAGTGTATTACAAATTAATATATTTCTGCTTTCAACTGTAATAATTAGGAGTAATTTTTCCCAAGAAAAATTTTTCTCCTCCCGCAGGATTCGAACCTACATCCCTCTGTTTGCCGGGCGGGTGCTTTACCAATTAAGCTAGTAGAGGACGAGGTTCGAGTGTTTTAACCGAACATATGTCGATATTAGATCTTGAAATGCCCATTTTCTCACTGTAAAAAACTTGCAATCTTTGCATATTTGCCGTCCTGCCGGCCTTTCAAGATCTAATATCGACATATGTTCCGTTAAAACGCTCGAACCTCATCCTCTACTAGCTTAATTGGTAAAGCGCCCGTATGTAGGTTCGAATCCTGCGTGAGGAGAAATATTTTTGTTGGGAAACATTACTCCTAATTATTACAGTTAAAACCAGAAATACATTAATTTGTTATTTTCCCACTGTAAAAAACTATTGAGCTAGCTATTGAATATATAAGTCTTAGACTGCACAGATCGATTCCCTGCTAATGCATTTTAAAACCTAACGAAGTAGGGTTGATACTCCTACCAAAACATAAATCTGTAACTTTATACACGATTTCAAACTACATATTTAAATGTGACGTTTTATTTTTCACTGAATTTTAATCCAGGACACTTTTTTCTTTATAATAAATATGTTGAAGGTGAAACACGGAAAGGTGTCTTTATTTCTGTGTGATTGAAGTGTAAAATTAAATATTTATTGCTCAATGATTTTACCGCTTTTATAATTTAATCATTTTAAGAACAACTTCATTAGTTATAGTTTGGGTGTGCTCCGAAATGTGGTGAAACAGCTATTACTGCTTTACTGTTAGCGACAACAAGCGCTTATTCCGCGATAGTTCAGTAAAGTAGCTCAGTATATCACGTAAAACAATTTCGGAATGGTTGTTTGAGTTCGCTGAAATTGATGTGTTTGTCACAGTCTGACAAAAAAAAGCTCAAAACAAAATAATACGATAGTGGAAACATCAAGCCAAGAAGAAAATGAGGAAGTAATCCAATTGCCTCACTAGTCCTGTCACAAACCTAACTTATATGTTGGTCCTTGACATCAGTGACATCACCTCCGAACCAGCAGTAATATCTACAGTACTTTATGACGTCACTTTTGTTTGACATTGCGCTTCAGTCACTATTCCCAGTACATATAAACTGATTGCGGAATGCTAATTTAGTAATGCCAGTACTGTTAGCATAATTCGGAACACACCCTTTATAACGTATTAAGAAAAAAAGTTGGCAAGAAACTATAATACCGGCGTCTGTGTTTTATTCGTTCTTATGTGGTTAAAAATTACTATGACACAAATACTCCACACTGTGGCACCGGTAATACTGCAAAGTTAACAAATATATATGCAACCCTGTTTATACCGAGAAAAGTCTTTACTTTTAGGGTGGTCTTACAATTAATGTAATTTTTAGAGTAAACTTCTTCAAGACCCCTCACCACAAACTGCGCTAAACTGGACTTACGTTTCAATAGCAAAGCTATTATCATCAGCATCAGAAACACTGAACTAATTCATGCAGTTCAGTGTTAACATTAATTATTGTAAGACCACACTAAAAGTCATCTTTGTTTTTCTCGGTATAAACAGGGTTGCATATATATTTGTTTTCGAATACAGTATGTTATCTGTTTGTTTCCATTCTTTCTCTTTTTAACCCATTAATTCCCAGATTGATTTTATTAAAAAAAATAAGAAAATTACTATATTTCAATACCTCAAATAGAACTTTAAATGGATGCCTTTTGGATTGCTACTATTTCCCTCTCAATAACTTGATAATCCCCTCAATGTTAGTTTAATTCTGTTCAGAAGAGTTTTGTGAATACTTTGATATATATCTTATGCTTCGAAAAGTTTATTTAAAAGCGTGAATGAACAACGTATCTTCTGTGGTTGACTTTTAGAAGAGAGCCACCTTTATGTTGCTTTTCCTCAGAAAACAATGAATGTTTTTGAAAGGTTCTAGATGTATTTTATTATAAATGGTTAAATGAAGAATTTTCCGGGAAAGTTTTTAAAAATTTAAACTGGAACATTTTGTATAACAATTTTTTATAGGCATCGGATTTTTTTCGTCTACTTTTAAATACTACTTAAAAAAACTTTCTGGGAGAGCAGTCATTTGTGATCGCTTTCGCTGATAAAGCAAACTCCAGTTATTTTGTTCTTCTTGAAAAAAAAAATAATGTAGCAGCCGTTACGGTATCAGACTTCTCCAATAAAAGATTTCATTTGTTTTCCTTTTTGCGGTCACCATTTCTTAATATGTGTCACTTCCACTGAATTAAAAACGTTTCTCAACTAATGACAGCAGACCACTAGAAATTATTTTTATTGGTAGCTTGCTTTTCGCAACTAACTTTTCTTTTAATCTCTTTATTTTTATAAACAGTGAATTTTCCTTTGATCTTCTTATGTTTACCACCAAATCTCAAATATAAATAAAGCCACGCCCCTTACCTAAACCCTAAAGCATGACGACTTATGACATTTTATTAAAGAGGTTTTATTTATGACAAAACTGTTAAAATGCATTGTTTTGTCTCCTATGTAGTATGCGTAGGAAACAAAAACAGTGTAATGACAGGAACATTTTTGTACATTCGCAGCATTCTAAATTGAAAAATGAAAACGTAAATTTTTGGTAACCCCAAAACGAAAACTAACAAATCATATGTTTTGAGAATTAAAAATTGGGTAGAAATCAAATATGGCAAAGCATACAGGATGTCCTATTTATAATTTCGAAATCGATCATATTTTCGGTAAAACTAAGTTATAAAAAATGATAATGTCAGTAAAATGACTGTAAATAAACTAAATATATATTACATTCCGAATTTGATTATAAATATGCATAAATAAAGTATGTAGTTATTAATAGGTCGGGGGCTTATATGCGTTTAAACAACTGATATATTCATAATATTGACGCGAAGTAAAATCAAACACAAACGTACTAAACGTCAAACTTAAATGTGAAGCGGTGTATACATACTACATACTAAATCATAGATGAGTTTTGTCAACATTGCATTTCGCAATTGTGCATACAATGCATGCATCAAGTGCTTTTCTATATTGTATTACCCACTTTTAAACTTCAATGATAGCTTTATTTACTGTTTGAGCGTTGTTTATTGATGGCACCGTAAACACTTAACCTTCGCATGAAATGATTGATTAAACGCAAAACCAAACAGAAGGTTTTTAATTGAAAAACAAAACAAGTCGTAGAGATAATAAAAAATTGCAATATGTAGATCTAAACGTGACAGCGATTATAGTCTTGAAAGACGTAAGTTTGGAAAATAGAGAACAATCAAAAGTTATCCTAGAATCTTTATTAACATTGTTTGTATGTTTATTTTTAATAATTAAAACTCATGTATTGTGGGACTTTATTTTTTAGAAGAGAGCCAACTTTATGTTGCTTTTCCTCAGGAAACAATGAAAGGTTCTAGATGTATTCTATTATAAATGGTTAAATGAAGACTTTCCCGCGAGAGTTTTTACAAAATTTAAACTGAAACATTTTGTATAACATACATAAGTACTATAATTAATATTTAAAATAGAATTTATTTCAGATGCTACTATATAATTGAGCCAAAATATAGAATTATATCAAACCACTGCTTCAAAATGTTTCATTAACAGATAAAATTATTATGTAATGTAGATAGAAGATGCAGGTCAGATTGAAATCGTTAATAATACACGAGTTCGAGGTTAAACAATGACCTTTCCATAATATCTCATCGTGATTTCTCGTATACTGTACTATCTCTCTATTATTACTTATTTGTGTGATCACAAAATAATTAAATCAACTAATTATTAAATGTTAAAGCCAAGCTAGTGAAATGGCAAGTGTAGCTCCATTGAATTCTACACGACTTCCTAAAACCTTACATTACATTCGGGGATATACAGACTGTCCAAGGTAAGAGCCCCATGCATTGGGATTTTTTTGGGTTAAATTAGAGAAAAGTTGCGCAATTAGGTGAGCAATAAAATTGTGTTGAGAAATTAAAAAAACCGTGAATAGTTTTTGAGATATTAAGAAAAAAATGAAAAGCGTAAAATTCTTATTTCTTCTCTAGTGTTATTTGGTTTTATTATTATATTATAGTTATTTGGAAAGATAACGGAAAACGGAAAAAACGTAAAGGCAACTTTTTATTCTTTGTCACATGGTCTTATAGAAAATACAATACCATGTTTCGTATATTTGGAATCATCTTCAACTTCATTTTTTTAAATACACATTAGAGGCCAAAAGAGCATCCTTATGTAGCGATTATGTTTCTTTTTTCTGTGATATAAGGCTTAAGGCTGTTGTTTTCAAAAATAACAAAGTTATAAGTGAAAAACTTGTTTTCTCAGGGCACGACCTTCCCTAGCAATAGTTAAAGTCGGAAATAATCGTCTTTTACTACCTTTTTTTTGTGATATGAGGTCTACCAAGTTTATTTTTACACATTATACAGTTATAAGAAGAAAACTGTTTGTAACCCCAGAAGAAAAATTAATAGATAATTAAAATGTGTATTCTAATAGCTGCAAATAAATGAATACAAGTTGTTAAAAACAACAGGCAGAGCAACAATCATAACTAAAGAAAAAAGAAGAAAAGGTATTTAACAACAATAACAAGAAAAACCAGGAAACTAATACAGTAACCACGTAAGCATTTACAATAGGTGCTCAATTAAACTGCCTTCATTCTCAAGACACAGATAGCACCATTTGACAGTCGATGCTACAGCGCAATTTAATACAGCCTGTGGAATTCTTCTAAATGTTTGAAGTACAACTGCACGGAGTTCAGCCACATTGTCAAAGGTTTGTTGGTAAACCGTGTCTTTGATATAACCCAAAGAAAAAAATCCATCGGTGTTAAATGCGGCGATCTAGCTGGCCAGTTCACAGGTGCTCGAGCTCCTATCCATCTATTGGGAAATCTCGTCTTTAAATAATTAGATACAGCTTGTGCTTTGTGTGGCAGAGGTCCATCTTGATGAAACCATAAATCTCGTATTTTGCCAGAGGTAGTCCATCAAGAATTTCTTCAACATCATTTTGCAATAATCGAAGATATGCTTCGGATAGGACCAATTAAGCGGCTGCCTAATTTTCCACACCATACGTTAAAACCGAAACTGGGCTTGATGTCTAGGTTCTCTTTTTAAATGGGGATTTTCATTGTCCAATAGTGACGGTTATGTCTATTAAATGACACATTGCTCGTAAATCTAATTTCTCGCGTCCATAGAATTATCGTAGGAAATTCTACAAGCTCCTGACATATACGCGTGTATCACTCAAAAATATGTTTGTCATTTTTACTACCGCCTTCTCCAACTCCCTGACAAATGCGCTCGTTGAAGGGATGATACTCTGTTTCTTTAAATCAGTTTTTTTCTATTTTCATAGCATATCTGTCTGGTTGACACTGATGGGTTTTCTACAACTGCATGCAACACAGTGTTCTCATTTATTTACACGATTAATTACGCGATGTCTCTTCGTCTTCGGCGCACTAAATCACAGCCATATTCTTTTAAATTTTCTACTAATTTTCTAAAGGTCCACTGATGTGGTTGTCGTCATTCTGATGGATATTGGTTCGCATACATTCTCTCGTCTACCATTACATTTTTGTGAGCCAAAATGAAACACGAGATGTCAATTTTTTCGGCGTTACTGTACTGTGCTATTATGCCCGTTATAGTTTTACAAAATTAAACACTTACTTTGCAATAATAAACTGCTCAGAGTGATAGGTGACAGGACAGGTTATTAATATTCAGTTGTTTGGTATTGTTCGCTGTCATTAGCCACAGCTTACCGTGAGAAAACCAGTTTTTTTGCTTATAACTCTCTTATTTTTGAAAACAACAGCCTCAAACCTTATATCACAGAAAAGAGAAACGTCAACTCTACCCAAGGATGCCATTTCGCCCATTAATGTGTATTTAAAAAAATAAAGTGGAAGATGATTCCAGATGTACGAAACGTGGTATTGTATTTTTTGATTTTTTGCCTTGACCGATCCGAAGTTTTTAAAATTCTGTATTATTCGTTTAACTGTGTTTGGTGACGGCTTCTGCTTTTGAGGATACCGAGCAGCAAAGGTATCACATGTTCTTGTTATCACTTTATTGCATTCTCCATAAATAATAAAAAAAATTAAATAATCTTTGTTCGTATAATTTAACCGTGCCGGCATTGTTTATAATCGAAAACTAAGTGACATTTTATCAATGCTGGATTGTTTGCCGAATGGTCATGACTTACTTAGATATACTAAAGCAGGATGCCATTTTAAAAAAACTACATAAGCTACCTTCTTACACCATACATACATATTTTACGCTTGTATAATGTTTTCGAAAAAACCTATACGATCACAATTCCACAAATTTTCAATTTTCCAAATTAAATATCCTTTGCAGTTATAGAAGTTCAGATGCACTCGTCCATCTGCCAAAAATTTAAAGAAAATGCAAATATTTCAAATATTGTTGAAAATAACAACATAGTTGTTTCTACAAACTTACTTTAGATTTGAACGAGGAATTAAAAAATGTAATAATATATAGGATATTCCAATTAAAATAACAAAGTTGACAGCCACTTCCGATTCAAACGGATGCCCTAGATTATTAAAAATATTTTAGTTCAATAGCGCAGGTCGGCTTTAGTATACTGCGAAATTTTCAGAAATTTTCCAAATGTATAATAATCTTTCGTACATCTCGATTGATGCAATTCGTCGTGAGACACCTGTATAAATTTAAATCGTTTTACTAGTATAACCGTTCTAAACTTTATTCTTTCTCTATTTCATTTATTTGGGAATACGGTAGTTTAATGTTTAAATTAAATTATTTTGACGTTTCCGAATAGTTTATTTCATTTTGAAAAAAAAATCCCTTTCTTTCTACAAAGCGTAATTTATCATATTATTTAATAATTTAATTATTAGTGACTTACCATAGATAAAGCGAGTGGACATCATTAAATTTTTATACTGTACGTACTTGTCAATAATTGAACAAATGTGTTTTATTTTCTTTTAATTTAACTTTCTTTTTTTTTTAATATTGATCTAATTATAACAACACAACATAAATCTATTACTGTAGAGATAATCTTTCGACTGTTGTAGCAAAGTTCCCTGGTTATATAAACAAATATATCAGAAGATACATATATTGTAAATCTCTATCGTACAGAGAATTCCATTTAGATGCACTTACCATATCAACAGTGACTTCGCCGACTTTTGTGTTGCCATGCTGTTTCCTGAATTTCTTTACTTTTTCTTGCTCTTTGGGGATCTTAGTTGCCAGGACAGCCTTGAGGTCCGTGGAGGTATTGCTCATCTGCCTAAGGACGGCGGATGCTTGAGGAATGATTTGTTTCTGCAATAAAAATTTTAATATAAATATACGAATCACGCATTGTAAATAAGAAATGATGAATTGTAAATCGATTTAATTTTAGTGGCAACTACCATATGTATGTAACATAATTATAAACCATATTCATTCAATTACATATTTCTTAGTCTGAGTCAGGATTATTTCTTTCATCTAACTATTTTGGTTATAATATAATAAAGACGTACATTTATTTAAGTTAATACTTATGTAACTTCGAATAAAATTACGTCAATATTTACCGCTAATTATTTCCTACAACACTATAAGTATGCATACGTGATGTATTTAATAATTATCACCAGCTTGTAATTTTCTCAAAGAACTACTAACTGCGATATAAATGTTCAAGGTTACAAAATAATACGGGCGCTTTAAAAAATAATAAATTGCGAAGTATATCTACCTAGTTTTTTTTTAATTTAAAAAATAAGCTCAGATAATAATAGTCATTATACTCACAAAGATATATCTATAACAACAATATCATCAGCCCAAATTCTAAAGCTATATAGCACATAAAATCAAAACGCCGAGGACACGAATAATTGCCAGTTTTCTGATTGTAAAAATGTAAACAAACTAGTATAGGTTATACAATTGTCAAACAATACCTTTTGTATGTGAATAAACACTTCAGTAAAGTTGCTAAATTTTATGTGTGTTAAAAATCCAAAAGGAAAATTGATTTGTGATCAATGTCGTTTAATTTGTTTAAAAATAAATACGAAGAAAGTTATTCAAGTCCTCTTGCCTCTACTATCTTTGCTTGCATTTGTAGAGAAAAATTAAAAACATATTTTGAAGGCCACCTTAAATCCTGTATCTAATAATAATAATAACATCGTTTATTGTCAAACAAAACAGAAATTCCAATAATAGACGAAAATTACAAAGCTAAAATAGCATGAGTGTGCAATTATATATTACGAAGACAAAAACATACAAAAGAGGTCAATAATTCAGTACAAAATACCATTAATACTGCATATATAACAAATTGTAAACAAATCGTAAATGAATTGTAATACATCGAAAACTGAAAGACACAAATTAAAATAGCACTTACTAATTACTAATTACAGTTAAATACATGAACAGAAAGGGTTATTAAATAACAAATTGGCGTTTCTACAGAGTGAACCATTTGAAAGCGGGACACCTCCATAATATTTATGTTTATTGTCCGATTTTAACCAACTTTTGTTGACATTGAAGTCGGCGAAAAACGAACTTCTACACAAAGTTTCACATTTTTTTTTTTTATGGAAAACTAAGACATGCAGTGTAGTTGTGAAGGGAAAAAATGCAGGAAATCATATAAGGCATTTTTTTTTTTTGCAAAAGATAAGATACGACACTGGATTGAGTACCACCTGAAATGAGATGTATCAAATTTCATAAAAAAAAAAATTGCATATTTATGATTCTGTGACAAAATTAAGAGTCACGATCTTCTTTCGATCAAGTAAACCATGGAATAAATGTCAAAAGTAAGTGGCATGCAAAAATTGACTTAAAGCATTAGTTCTACTATAGTTCCTGTGAAAATGTTATTAAGAGTGTACAGAACTAACAAGGGAACACCGGCGGGTGTCCCCCTCCGATTTCGATGAAACTTAACAGATCGAAAGAGTACCTTAAAATAAGAGACACGTATTTTTTTTTATCGGCGTATCCGCACGATTTTGGGGTACAGCCACCTCCAAAGTTTGGACGATTTTTCAATTTTTGCAAATATTTCCTAAATTATAACAGATATTAAATTTTCTTCTAACATAATTTGCAGCATATTGCATGGCCTAAGGGTGGCGTCGTCCATATTCGCAAAAGTTAATAACGGGGGACGGGGACCCCGTGCCCCCATTTTTTTTACATTTTTTCTTTTTCTTATTCATCAAAAGAAGGCCGATTTTACATAGAATACGATGATGTATAACAAGTTTAGAAAATTAATAATTGTAAAAATAGAAAATAATAAATAAAGCTTCAAATTAATAAACTTGTCTATTGATATAAATCAAATGAACTATAACAGAAATAAGTTTTTATCCTTAACATAATTTCCAGCATAATACATGGTCTCAAGGTAGATATTTTCATAAAAAGCTAATAACGGGGGACGGGGTACCCCAAACCCCCGTATTTTTTTAATAATAAGTTTAATTCATTATTCATCAAGAAAAGATCGCTTTTACATAGAAAACAATGGTAATAAATTTGGAAGATTAATAATAAAAATAACTGTAATAATAATAATATAGTACATTAACAACAATTATTTGTTATCGTTACTCCGCTGCTCTCCTTACTTAAATATTTCTTAATTTAGAATTGTATCTACTCGACAAGCTATGGTCAAACCTTTCTATGCCTACTAACTTACACTATATACTCTACGAAATTTTTATCGGTGGTAGCAATATAAATCGTTTTATCAACTGCAGTTAGTGACTGCGTTTTATATATTTCTTTAATAAAATGTTATTCATTCTTAGAATACCATAATCCTTTAGTGCGTATATATGAACAAATTTGCTACACAGAACGAAGGATTAATTAATACATACATATATATTTTTTAATTTATTTCAAGTTTTTCGTGCAATGTAGGTGTACAATGTAAGTATTCAATGGAGCATAAATATAACTAATGTGTTTGTAACGATTATAACATTTCGGAAACAATAGAACAGAATTAGAAAAACATTATAATGCTTATAAATGTTTAAATACATGACATACTGTAAGCGGTTATTGGTATATATGTATTGCGATAGCGAACAAGATTAATATACATACAGTAATTAAGCTATGTAAGTATTACAGTAGTGATAGTCTGTGTAAAAGTGTTTAAAACACAGATTTTGTTTGCACCATGAACACCGCACAATAGCTGGTTTATTGCAAATACTACACAAGGGTGTAGACTGCGCATCTTTGTTAAAACAAAACTCTACAGGATTTTTAAAGGCGCCAGGTCTTTCCTCAACGTATCCACTCCTATACCACGAGTACTTGAATACGTCGAAAAATCTTGGAGAAGAAAACTGATTATGGGTTAGGGATTGCAACTTAATAATATTATTTCTCTGATGTAAATCTATGTCGTAGTTCATAAGAATCACTATATCCGAAAAAGTTCTAACAAAATTTTTCCACAGTCTAAAACCATAGCGATCTTTTTTTGACGAATAATGAATAAACTTATTATTAAAAAAATGCGGGGGGAAGGGGTGCCCGTCGTCCGTTATTAGCTTTTTATGAAGATATCTACCTTGAGACCATGTATTATGCTGGAAATTATGTTAAGGATAAAAACTTATTTCTGTTATAGTTCATTTGATTTATATCAATAGACAAGTTTATTAATTTTGAAGCTTATTATTATTATTTTCTATTTTTACAATTATTAATTTTCTAAACTTGTTATACATCATCTATTCTATGTAAATCGCCTTCTTTTGATGAATAAGAAAAGAAAAAATGTAAAAAAAATGGGGCGTACGGGGTACCCCGTCCCCCGTTATTAACTTTTTGCGAATACGGACGACGCCACCCTTAGGGCCATGCAATATGCTGCAAATTATGTTAAGGAGAAAATTTAATATCTGTATAATTTAGGAAATATTTGCAAAAAATTAAAAATCGTCCAAACTTTGGAGGGGGCTGTACCCCAAAATCATGCGGATACGCCGATAAAAAAAATACGTATCTCTTATTTTAAGGTACTCTTTCGATCTGTTAAGTTTCATCGAAATCGGAGGGGGACACCCGCCGGTGTTCCCTTGTAAGTGATGTCATCATGGAACAACTAAGTGTAAGATGCAAAATTGAGCTTGTACGTCTTATTGGCGATGATGTTCTTTCGGTAAGAGATGCGACTAAAGAATTTAATAGAAGGTATCATAGACCTTCAGTGAGCAGCAACAGTTTTCTACATCGTATAAACAAAGTTTTCAACGAATCAGGCAGTATACCAAGTCATATTCTCAAAAACACTAACAATGTAAGGGTGATTGGACATAATCAGGAAATACTGGAATGGTTTCACGATAATTCTCATGAAAACCGCTTCTTTAGACTTACATATCCCTAGAGAAAATATTAGAAGGTGCCTTGTAAAAAACAAATTCAGCCGATCTGCTGAATGTTCTGAGTGGGTTATAGAGACAATATTCAAATAAATTAAATGTATGGTACGAGGTACTTGACAATAGAATTGTTAATTCTCTCTTCTTTGGAGGGTAATTTGTCAGTTTATTTCTTTTTTACATTTTATTTGACATTCATGGTTTACTTGATCAAAACAATGTAAATTCATAAGCAGAATGCATTCTTAATTTTGTCACAGAATTATTAATATGTAATTTTTTTTTATGAAATAAGCTAAGTGCCATTTCTGCAGGTAGTGCTTAATCCAGTGGCGTACTGATATCATTTGTACAAAAAAGACGTAATATAATATCTTGCATTTTCATCTCTACACCAAAAAAAAATGTGAAACTTTGTTCAAAACTACAATTAAAAAAAAAGAAAGTTGATCAAAATTGGACAATAAATACAAATATTATGGGGGTGTCCCGTTTTCAAATGGGTTACACTGTATATACATGGTTTAGCGGAACCTTGTCAAGAATGTTAGTTCGAGTTCTAATAGTGTCAACTGAAGTCCATGACATAATTATAGTGCTGATAGCAAACAATACAGCTATATTCCAACAACACAAATGCAGAAAATAGCTCTCGAGTGTTACAATATTAGTGAAAGCTCTACAGAACATGAAGAAAACTGAGAGATGCATAAGTAGATGAACACAAAGAAGTGATGTGAGGAGGAAAAATGAAGTTTTGATCGCAAAGTACACCAAAATCTGTATAATCCTAGGTATCTCTAACTGGTGCGCGTATATGAAAATGTAGAAGTTCACACTTTAGTGAAGGAAAGTGTCGCACACTTGAAGTTAATGTATTCAAAACTTTTACATGATCTTTTGGTTCTTGTATTAATCATCATCGACTTTCCTACTACCTGTTGTATTGAATTTTAACACCATTAGAAAAAGTTTAATTTTCTTAAATGCTCCAACAAAAAAGAAAATACTTTTAATAGCGTTTCTAAGATTCAAAATTAGTCTATTTTCACCTTTTCAAAGTTAATCGTCATCCCTTTTGTTCTAGAAAATATCCTCTAACTTCGACTTTTCGAAAGTGACTCCTTAAAGCAGTTCTTGGATCGTTTGAGCTTAGTAATAGAGACCACAGTCTTGCACGGAACATGGGCTAGGGTATGCAGCATCATCTGCTTGGCCTATAGCACCTTGTTTAGCCTACAATGACAACATTGACTTAGCTCAGCTGGTCTCATATCATTTTAATAGTTGTCTTATCTTTACACAGATATGTGGTAGGTCATTGAAAGATTCCTTCAAGAACTCTTTTACTCGTCTTTGTTTTGATCAGTTCTTCCATCGCTCTTTGGACTTATTGTGTATTCATTCGTTAATTAATCTCTCTACACGTGATTTGGTAATGCCGAAAAGACACAATGAAAAAATGTTGACGATCAGAGCCTGGCAAATTTTTCATGTCATCAATTAATTTTCTTTAGGCCTCCTAGTTTAGCCTAGTTTAGTCAGCACTTTGGGAATTAATCGTCTTTAATGTTGAATGGTTGTCAAGATGGTATTACTCAAGCCATTGCAACACCAGCGAATGATCTTGACCATGAATTATCTGGATGTGACGCGACTGATTATAAATATTCATAGTAGTCACGTAGTTATGTCATATACCGCGCTTTAGGTTATGTAGTGTTTATGCAGTATGTACTATATTTTTATCAATAAACGGATATTTCTTACGAAATCTAATTATGCCCAAAAAATACACAATAGAATCTGTGGTTAGGGTAGGTCAACAGTAGATAGTAATCAATATTACGAATATAATGTAATATGTTGATTCACAGTTCTCTGTCGTACAGTTAATAATTGAAGGTTAAGTGGACTAATTTTATAATCGACAAAATTCTTTGTTATTCGTGTTTTAAGGACGTGCGTTAAATTTTAGTAATTACGAAAAGTTATAAATATGTTAAACATTTACTTAACTGTAAAAGCGTCAGGTTATTGTATGAATCTATTCAATTTTAATTAAATGATAATTTAAAACATTTATGTGCAGCGCTTTTTAACATTTTTAACAATAGCTAGGTATGTGAACAATGGAACACCAAAAAAATGTTTCTTTTTTCTATGGTGCCCCACGTTTGACCTTACATCTTTTCAAAGAATGTATGTAACAGACTCATGGAATTCAGTGAAGAGAAAAATAACCAAAATTGTAGCCGCAAATAAATTACCAGTTACTAAACTAGTATGTTACAAATATAGAATTAAGTATACAAGTTTTAAAATAACACATATCTGTAGTTTATGAAAAAGGAGAAGATGCAACTTTGGCGGAGGCACTGGTAGAGAAAGTTTATTACTTTTTGATTTAAGATATGTTCTCCCTAAATAACAATATTTGGAAAATATGAAGAATACCCCGGAAGCTCTGCAGATGGTAATTTTGGACTGCGTTGGTGTAAAATGACTTCAGAATGAAGTTAAAATGCGTATTTTTCGTCGGAAACCACGTCTTCCACACTTTTTTCTTAAAAAAAAGATGCAATTTGCAGGTTATGTCACCACAGAAAACATGTTGATATCTTGAAAAAAGAAACACATTCATCAATAAATAACTGTTGTAACCTAGTATTAAATTGTTTCAACTAACTTATTTTCTTGAAATAACACCTTTTCATGTATTATTTTTGTCACCAACGTACCAACATAAAAAAAAAATTCGTAGTCAAAGCGGCAGCTCAATACAAACGTATACTTTTTTGGCAAAAATAATGCATGAAATGGTGTTACTTCAAGAAAAATAAGTTAGTTGAAACAATTTAGTGCTCGTTAAAACGCTTATTGGTTGATAAATGTGCTCATTTTCAATGATTTCGACGTGTTTTCTGTAATAACATAACCTGAAAATCACATCTTTTTTTAAGAAAAAAGTGTGGAAGACGTGGTCTCCGACCAAAAATAAACACTCGTGATTCTGGCCATACAGCCCACCATTACGATCTTCAGAGCACCCGGACTATTCTTCATATTACCCCAATATTTAACTAACTTTTATAATAGCATAGAGAAAAAGGATTAAATTTTACATATTTTTATAAAGGAGTTCTATATTCATTCAGATAATTGCAACGAAGATTCATATCTTACTTTTTTTACTTGTTAGTTACACTTTGTTAAATGTCAGAACATATGCTTAACATCAACACTATTAATATCAAATACCCCTAGGATTAGCTTTATTACTTTTTTTTACTTTAGGGTTAGTAGGTCAAGGAACATTGACATTGATAAGTTTATGTTTTTGTTTTTATAGATGCAATATACCCAGTGTAGCCGGTACTACATATTCGTACAACTAGTAAGATTGGGAGGCCTTGAAGTTTATTTCGCTAATAAATGCTCCGACAAGAATTGTATAGACAAATATAACACGTTATGTAAGGTAACGTTAACAACGCTTTAGCACCATATACAGTTTAGATAGTTACCATAAATACTTTTGGTATTATTAAGCTATTCTCACTACTGACTTATGTTTACACACCAATTGACATATTGCAAAAATTATTCTATAAATCACGTTGCGAATAATTAGTAGGTACTTTAAATTCACATACGTAATGATAGATTACAATTATTAAGGCGATGAGAAAAATTAATTGCTAGAAAGATGCAACGTAATATTTACAGGTGCCCTAGCGAAAAACTCGATCTTTAATTAGATAGGAAGAATCTTTTTATAATCCAATTTGACTCTGTATGAGTTAATAATTCTAGATCTAGTCTAGTTCCTCACAAAAATTCTTTAATATCACAGAAGTGACCGTTTTCGTTGTAATCGAACATTATTAGGCCAAAAAGAGAAAGAATTTTCTTTCTTTTTGGATTTCCAAAAAGTCAAAAAATTGCGCGATAAGTAATTAGTAAAATACAAACTTTTATAACAATACGAAAATGTTAAATAGTTTACAGAATTAAAATTTTGGCAAATATAAAAAAAGTTAAATAATGAAATACAATTTTAAATCATATTAAGAATAGTCAAACTTTAAAATTAAATTAAAATTAGATTGTACAAAATAAATTATCAAAATTGTATGCTTGTTGTAAAACACATGTGATTTATTCAATATCCAAATAAGAAAATAAATAAATAATCACTGAGATGTAAAAAGGACAAGTAATAGCTATATAAAATTATTTGTTGACAGTTTTGACGTTTAAATATTATGCTGGTGAAATAATTGCCATAACCTGCCCTGCTCAAAATAGGTATTATTATTTCTGTTAATAATCATCATTAAATTTCATTTTTTTTTTTTTTTTGCAAAAAAATATGTCATTACTTTTATATTTTATTATCTGATACTAACACATTTTTACTAATGTGAGGCTTTATTCAATTATATAAAGTTTTTTAAATCTAAACTTAAGCCTACATGAAAATTAATGGAAAATTCGTTAGATTTATCTAAATTCTAAATCATTAATTATCTACAAAATTCTGCATAAGATGTCATAAATTAAAAGGATTTAATCTTTACTTATGATATAGCTACTGCTATTAAAAAAAAACATTAGGCTAAAATTGAGCAAATATTTAGGAGTATAGCGGACACCTGTATATAATTAAATTGATTTAGTTTCACTCTTGTATCAAGCTAAGTATGTATCAGTGGTGGCTCGTGAGTTATGAAAGAGGGTGGGCACAAAATAAGAACTTGCCTATTTTTTGTACATAAAATCCATTCTCCTGTTTTTCATGCGGGAAAAGACGTCTATGACTTTGTTGTAAAAATGCGTTCAGTCGATCTTCTGACATTGTGCTTCTCAGAAAAGTTTTAATGCGTTTGAGGGTGAAAAAACATCGTTCACATTCTGCTGTCGACATGGGGGTTGTACCGATAATATCCAACAGTTTATGTGTTTCCGTCAAAACTTTTTTTTAAGTTGTTATGTGTTATGAACACTAAAAGTAGCAAAACACCACCTACACCTACGTCACACATATCATCGCGCTCACAAATTACTGAAAGTTCACTTTTCAATTTTACGCTGTCCAACATAGGATAAGATTCCACAGTTCTTTACACACATAATTAACCGACGCAATATGTCTTATCAAAAAATTATAAATATAAAATGAATTAGTTTAGAACTTCTATAAGGTTTATACTATTACTACAAACTATAACATAGGTACCTACAGACGGTTTTCAAAATTACGGCAAAGTTACCATTTACCAGCATTTATAGAAATTCAACAAGTGCACGCAAAAGACAATTCTACGTATCAATAATAATAATATCAATCTACAGAGAGGCATTATTTACCTATACATTATTTTAAAATAACAATCGTGTAAGCGTAATCAATCGTGAGTAATAGAAACGGAGTAAACGAAGATGATATCTTTTTGTGGTAAAAAGGCCTTGAATTTCCTTGCGTATATGCCGCTGGCTTTGTTATAATCCTTAAAATCACATCGCATTTTTGAATAAATTTTGCCGGAACCACTGTTAAGTTATATCTGTGGTCACGGCTTTAGCATTCATCATTCGAAGAAACACGTGTTTATGAATAAGCATTTTTCCTGTTCAAAATTGAAAATTCTACTTTAAAAATAGGACAAAAAATAGAACAAGCTATCAAAATTAAAGAATATCAAGCAAAAATAACATACCGACATTTTACACAACTTTCGTATATGACACCTCTTAATTACTTCACGAAATTGACTGAAAATTGACAGACGCTGAAATAAGTACATATGTAAAACAGTTTTCTACATTATCTGCTGAGTTTATTTTGGATGCAACGTGCGTGTGTATCCGTCTATCCTTCGTAAAAAACATATTATATTTATTGAATGGAACTGCCGGCGCCGTATGTTCAAAAACCTGAAAGTCCTGGAATTCTGGATAGAATTTTAATTCGAATAAAGTTCAGTGACCGGGTTATTTACAAATATGCGTGAACTGCATTGGAAATGGTTAAAAATATAATACCTTTATGTGTTGTAAACAACTACAGCCAAACGACACAAATAAAATTAGCAGGTACCGCATATTAGTAGGTATGTATGTAATATATGATTTTGCATACAAAACCATTATTGGTTTATGTATAGGTTATATAAAATAATTTGGCATAATTCCATACATTGACGTATGTATATACAATACAAATGTAGATCATGTCAAAGATCAGTTAAGACAGAATTAACAAAAACTGTTTTCGAAGATTGTTTTAATTTTAGACTGTGTCGTATTTTAACCAAACCTTGAATATTTGTTTTGTTTGTATTTCTTTCCGTTTTCAAGGTATGGTATGGGGTTCAAGATTAGTATCTTTGGAAGCATTTTAAATTGATTTATTAATATTATGGAAGCAGCACTATTATTCGTTATTCGTAATTCTCACAATATTGCACATGCACCAAAATGGTGTTTTCTGATTAACATACAGATCTATTTACTAGAGATATACTAAAATTAGGAAAGGGTATGTATTAATAAATGGCGCCATGTTTTTTAATTAGGTATACCCAATGTTTTGGCCGTTATCCAAAATTCTGACCTTTTACAATGACTGATATTTTATAAAACTAAAATTTACATGCCAAATTCATCGATAATTCGTTTAAAAACAAAAAAAAGCGTTTTTTTTTTATTTCACATATACCATGAGCACTTGCTTACTCTTCGGTTGCAGGATTGTGACAGCAAAATGTCAATCTAATTTAAATGAATGTCATATATTGACAAGTACCAAAGTTAAAATTTCTCAAAATTATTCTAAATAACCTGTTTGCATCGTTAGAAACCAAGCTATTAAGGGTTTTAAAGTTGTATTTCACATCTTATTAGTTATTTCAGTTACATAATTATTTGGTTAATAGCTTTGTACTATTTACTTTTGATATAAATCAGGTTGTCATCAGCTGTGTCCTCTATTGCTGTCATTTTGACGTGTCAGAAAGTAGCAGTGATATTTCTGTCACATTCCATATAGCGTGTTTTGGCTACCTGTACTTACAATCTTTCTGATTAATATCAGTTGGTTGAGCAAACTTTTGAATCTGATAATACTTGAAAATACGTCATTAACTAACGATGACGAAGGTCGCTTGCTAGCTTGAAAGACCTGTAGTAACAAACAAGTAAAAAGTTTGTTCGCGTCGCATGAACTATTTGCACTATTATGCACTTTTGCACACAAAAGTTCTAAAAAGTGCATAATAGTGCAAATAGTTCATGCGACGCGAACAAACTTAGTATGTCATACACAAATGACATTCACATTGTTGACATTTATAGCACCTGTCACAAATGCAACACAAAATTAGTGTTCATTGGAAAATATTAGGTCTTTTATGAATATATCTGCATTAAATTGTATATTGTAATTAATATGTGCATATCACTATGATGGGATATACGTAGTTCGACGATGTGGGGAATTTGATAAAGATATCTACTAGTGGTATCCACATATATATTTTAAACAAATAAATAACGGGGCATGTAATTCATTCATAATGTTAATCTTTTTTATACATATGTATATAATTCTGGTAGCGATTGTTTGCCGCATATCGAAGATCACGTTTTTGTAAGGATGTGAAATTCATGTCAAACACCAACCTGAAAACAAGTAGTACACAAATAAAATTCCACTCCAGTTATAAGCGATTGGTTGTACACACATATTAAATTTCCGCTCAATTTGCGGTTAATTTGTTTACTTTAAATTAGCTATAAATCAACAAACCAAGATAAATTTCTCATCTTGAATTCTTCCATTGTCAGTAGTACTATCAAAATACGTGTGATATAATATTAGGATAATGCCTCGCAATTTATTGACACACAAGATAGCAGAAAAATATTTATGGCATGGTTATGCCTATAACTGATTCAATGATAAAAATCTACTTTTGAATATATCGCAAAATAATCAACAAACAGTAAATAAATAGAATAATATCGAACCATTTTTTTTCCCCTGAAAATTGGGGCATTGACCCAAAGTCAACGATATTGTATTTGCAAGGTGTGTCGTTGTTTGTTTCATGAAAATCCCGAACTTTTTATACGGTATGATATTCGTTGTAAGCTAATTTGATAGTAACTTGTGGTTTATTTCCAAAAGCTTGCCTGTCATAACTATGACGTGCGATGACCTTGGAAGAAATTCAGTAAATAGGACCAAGGCAAGATTTGCTGTTATACAGGCCTTCTGCAGGTTGAGCAATCTCTCAGCATCGACAGAGTGCTTCCAAATAATTACGACGTGTTTCAAGATAGAGTAAACGTTTTCATAACATGCTACGAAAGCCATGTCGATATTTTGACGCTTTGAGCTGCAACACGTACTGCACAATTTTCCTGATACCTATACGTATTTGAGGTGTGGCTCTTAGGAAAGCTCTAAGGCATAGGTTCCCAACCTTTTATGGACTATCGCCCACTTTACAAGAAAAAAAAAATAATTCCAACATCCCCCTTTACATAATGTCAGATTTTACAGATATCCTTGATGAGGTGCCCCGCTTCATTATTCAAGGGTATCTCCTACAGGGCCCGGCAAAATATAGCACCGGCCCTGCAGTAGGTACATCTTATTATACCTTGAACAACCGCGAATGATCGATGGCTAAACTAAAGAACAAAACAAAGGCATTGGTATCTTAACCAAATATACAAAAATGACGCTATTTAACAATTACTAACAACTGACAATAGCCCAAATAAAGGAAACAGTACACTACTTGAAGAATGCAGTGGTATGACTACGTTTGTTTGTCACCTTCAAGATCTACATGGTTTCATTTCATAAACGATATAAATCTCTGTCTCTGAGATAAATACAGACTTTACTTCCTTTTTCGGCATTAGTACTTAATAAAGATTAATAGATTATTTTTACGTGTACAACAAATTATTGGCATCAGTTAAAAAATAAAATAGACAAGGCATACTTGAGTGATGTTTATAAGTATTTATTGTTACTATCGCATGCTTACGTTAATAATAACCTTAATAAAGATATATATTGCTGTGTTTCATAAGAGGGAAAACCACCAACCATATTGAAATGCAGTTACTATTTTATGTACACACCTGTTTGTAAGTCCAGTATAATTTCGACTAAATCGTATTAGTAGCCATGGAAGTTGAATATAATTTATCGTCTGACAACTGTGCGATAGTTTGGTATCCTAGGTGTCTATTTTAATTGAATGGGGAGTGACCTAATGTATTTCGTTGGGAGAAAATGTATGAAAATCCTTGGTTACGTGTTGATAGTTGATAAAAAGTCTTTGAAAAAGCTGTGTCATTTCTCATGAGATATAAATGAATTAAATCATATTGCGGGGGTATATCTAGTATCGTAGGGGATAAATTTACGAATTTGGCGTTTACTATATCTGGGTACATGTTTTACATGGGATTTTACATGTGTTTGCTGTCCCGAGTTTAATCATACATCCTGAATGTAACGGAGGAGGTCTGTTTCCTGAATTTTCCTGCTACCGATGTTATTCCTCCTGGTCTGGCCCTTTTAGCTGTATATACGAGCGAATCTGGATTTTCACTACAAGGAAATCACATTTGGAGGTATTCTGATGTCCGTGTAAACCGGTAGACGAGGTATTTGGTCAAAACATTGTTTAAATTTTTGTATAAATGAAATTATAACGTCTATAGTGTTTTGAGGTTATTATCACATCGTATGTGATTTAGAATTTAAAACTGTCATAAGTTGGCACACGTGGTTGGTGGTATTCAATTCTCTTATGATAGCGCGGGAGATTTTAAAAGTTCATATTTGAATAAAAGAGTCTTAATTATACTGGATAATTGATAATACTTGTTTGAATATCCCAAATAGCTATACTCACCCTGAGTAAGAATTCTCATACTTTTTTATATATTTCCTGTATAGACTTGTTAATGAATTATACATGTTATTAATGATTGCACTGTTTTATTAAAGAAAGTTATTTATTTATTTTCCTTTTGCTTGTTAAAGCATATAGCCGGGAATCACAATAATATATACTTGAAAGTTGTATGTACTACGTTTTCAAATTAAAAGCTAATATGAGCTGTACAAATCTTCGATTGTTTATGCAACCAAATTTACAGTTGCCTGAAATATTAAAAACTATTTGCGAACAATTAAATATTAAAAATTATTAGCGAACTCTCAATTGCGCATCATTATGTATGCAGTACCGTGAAGCTGTCATAAACAGTCGAACATTTCTGGTGATTAGATCCGCATTTCATTTAAAAAAGATGGTACATTATTCTAGATAAATGAAACAAATGGCAGAAGAAAAGTTTTATTCAGTAACGAACCAAACCAGAAAAGTATACGATTTTATTTAATACTTGGGAGACTCGAAATAAATGTTTGCGCGGTGGCAATAATTTCTAGTTACGCCACTGACTTTTTGTACTTTTAGTTCCGCATGATCGTAAAATATCCATACGTATTATGTAAAAAAACATTCTTTAACTAAACGCACAACCGAAGCATTTTGCTATTTTTAGCGGAAAGTTTGAGAACTTCAAATCAGCGGCTTTACATTTACATGCCCATCTCGTCGCAGTTACGTACAAACGCCTAGCAAAAAATAGAAACGTATAAAATAATGACAGGTTTACAATATAGACGCGATCTTTAGAATTTAAATCTCGTAATTTCGTCGACCACGTAACGTAGGCAGATCACAGCCAGTCATTCGTCATGCGATAGGAAACGATTACGTAACCCGCGAACCAAGTACTCGACGCTATTGACATTGGAGTACGGTCCGTTACGTGTCCCAACAATCGCACTAGTGATAGGATCCGTTGCATCGAATACGGGGCAATGTAATTTATCCGATATTCGGATTTTCTCTCGTTAGTGACGTGTGGAGCATTTGCATTTATACTTATTAAAGCGGTCAATGTCACACCGTCACAATAACGCGGTAAGTAGAGGTTAAAGTTTCGTCCTACTTTAAATTCACGAAAACAAAAAAAATATTGGCCGGTAGCCCGATAAAAACACTATTTTCCACGCGGGCGATCCGATCATGACCATCAGTGCATCTCGAAAGTTTACTCTCGGATTCGCGTGTTACGTAATTGAACTGTGACGTCCGTGAAGAAGCGGATTTTGAAGTAGAGCAAACCCTACATTTTTTTTTTTTAAAAAGAATTAGCGAATAAGGACAAAAGCTTCAAGCATCTACATTAACCGCGATTAAGGTGTTCTCCCTCTTATGATGAAGGGTTCAAAAATCGATCGGTAGCGCAGCAAGCTCTACAGTCGTTATATAACAATATTTTTGCTAATGCTGCAAATCAAAGCCAGCTATAGAAACATAAATCGAGGGCTAATCTTACGTAATCCGTTTAAGTTTAAATAACAAAAAAAAAACGCGGATTTGTTAAGATATCACGCGATGTGTCCAACATTAAAACACTTTATCTATCTATTCAATTCTTGCAAATAATAACCACAATTACCGGCTACACTCTTCATTTTAACAAAATAGAATTATCTCACACACCAGTTGCCTTTTGTTTTTCATTAAGATATGCAATGATAGAAGATGGTATTTAATATCATTTAAACGCGAACAGCATGCCGCTTTAATTTTTTAAAAGATAATCGGAACGATTTTACGACCGTTTTCAGACTGGAAATGGTATAACTGACCTGTGCATCTTGTAGTCGGGAGGTGGTAACACGAAACAATGCCATTTCGAATGCGAACTTTGCTTCGGAAAAAATGGAATCACCACTGACAAAAACCTAGACGAGCAATACACTTTAAGCTGTCTCCACGCGGCGGCAAACCTAAATGGTTCCTAAATGAAAGGCCGCGAATTCCCAGACGATTTTGTTTAATGTGAACGCATGCGCTATATATTATATTTTCACTCGTTGGTAGATTACACATCGTACAACGAGCAACGTTTGTATTATATCCTAAAAAACTATCATCATTTGATTCGCTACAGTGAATAAAAATTACACAATTTTATGTTTAGGAAAGCTTAAGTTTACAAAAGAAAAAGGTTTTAATTAGAAATTAGTATGCATTATGTAGATTTATATAACTACAGCTACAACTAAGTAATGGAAGAGATAATAAGACATGTAATGTAAACATAAACAAAAACGTATTTAATTTTTTTTTGATTTTTAAAAATCATACAACACTTATTATAACTTAAAATAAATAATACAATATCTTCGAATTGGTCTTATTCATATTATACTTCTCCAAATACAGCAAAAGGCTTTAGAAATTTATTTTCCCTCCATTTTTTCGTACTTATAGTAAAGTATGAATTTAGCAATACCATAATTACCGCAGTTAAAACATTTTTTTTTAAACTTAAATGATTTAAGAACCGAAATTGCAGCAAAACTTTCTAATACTTTCAAAATAAATGCAGCTCTCATAGTGTAAATATGACAGCGTATTCTTCACTTATTTAGCTTCTAATTTTTTGCTTTTGAACGTTCAAATTAGTTTCAAATTTCTAAGGAACTTCACACCAGTCGAACAGCTGATCCTGACTCATATCCACTTCAACTGGCGACAGAACCTCTTGTACACTCTTGCAGAAAATCGTGTCTAGCGGCGTAAGTTTAAAAAATTATTGATTTTCTAGCACAGCCTTTTTGCTTTTCTCGATTCAATAATCGATTGTACAATACACTTTTCATATAAAACCGTTTTTAATATAAGTATTTCGACTATAGAAAGTGTGGTACTTAAGAAATTGTAATGTTTGTTATTGTCACATGAGACACATATAAGAAAGTGTAAGGGTTATCGCAGAATTCTCGGTATTAATATCTATCATCTTGCAAAATAAATATCACAAATTTGCAGTTTGCAATCTGTTATTTCTTTTCTCATGTTTCAGATGGCACAATTGCAATCTTGTGATATATTTGTGGTTTTTCCACCCCTAACTAAGCATGGGGTTGTTTTCGGTAAGAATTCAGATCGTCCCCAAGGAGAGATACAAGAAGTCGTTTACATTCCTGCGTCGAGTTCAACAGAACCAGTTCAAGTAATCCACACTCAAATGGTGTTAAAGTGGCTATATTACTTTTATTTCAGTGCACATACATCGAGGTTGAAAATGCCGGTCCAACAAAGGCTGTTATATTGAGTAAACCATCTTGGATGTGGGGTGCTGAAATGGGTGCCAATGAATGCAATGTTGTTATTGGAAATGTTGCGGTGTGGACCAAAGATAATGAAGGTGATAGTGATCCTAATGTTAAGAGGTTACTTGGTATGGATTTAGTAAGGTAAATATTATTTATTATATAACAAAATTAAGTCATGGTTTTTTGAATTTGCTTCGTAATTATTGTTTAATGATTTTTTATCACATATTCTATTGTGTTGAAATCTAATCTAAAAAATCAAAGATAAACCAAATACAACTTTTCAAAATTTTTCCATGCACTAAAATATGATTAATAATTAATAACCATAAAGCCAAATAAATTATCTTAAGTCGTGTTTTAAAATAAACCTAATCTTTTTTATCTTCATGATGCACATATTATGTAAGTGATAAGTTTGTATAAATCACATATTCACAAATAAATGCGTATTAATGAGGCTCCAGATTTATTAATTCATTTCAATTTTTTTTTTCATATAAAATTGTCTGTTATATTTTATTTGAATATTGCACAGAAAAACAATTTACAGAGCTTTGAAAAGAAACACCTATATGTGATTAAAAAGATACAATCACAAGAACATGGTTATTTTTTCACAACTCTTTACTTTCTCTGTTCTCCTTTAAAATGACGCTGTTAGCTAAAAATTGTTACACTTTCATTTGAGCAATTTCTTATTCTTTTTTTCTTGTTAAAGTGGATTTCTTTTTTATTTCTTTAACATGGTCAAATTTTCGTAAAATTAGGATTGAGTACCTAAGTTCCACTTTAAAAGAATACATATTTTCATGATTCAATAATACCATGAGTAAATACAATCATACAGGGAAACTAAAAAAAGACACTTACAGAAATGAATAAATATTCATTTAATTAAATTAAAAAAAAAAGACACTTTCACGATCACTATCCCTATCTCTTACTAAGTCAATCTACTTGATTTTGTATTCTTCATAACACAAACTGCTCATATTTGAATGGCAAAGTGTTTGGCAACCTTGGACAGTCCTTTTTACTAGTATCAGAATAGTAACAATGCTTTCAATGCTGGTTTAATTGATTCTAATAAACTGACAGTGTGGTAAACTTTATAGTTAGAAAGAGTACAATTTATACAAAGCAGAATACCATATTCTTAATATTAGCAACAAATCCTTTTTTTGTATTTATTTCTTTCCAATTATATATTTATAGACTGGGACTTGAAAGAAGCTCAACTGCTGATGACGCCTTAGATATTATCACAAGCTCCTAGAAAAATATGGCCAAGGTGGTCCATGTTCTCACACAGACACCGGTTTGACTTACCACAATTCTTTTATAATTGCTGATCCCCAAATTGGATGGCTTCTAGAAACTTGCGGAAAACATTGGGCTGCTCAAAAAATTACTAGTAAGTCCAATTTTTCATTAAACACCTGGTTTAAAACACAACAAATTAAGCGATAATTATGTTTTTATGACCTTCAGAAGGTCCCTTTGTTTTGAAAATACAGGGTGATAAAGGATTTTCTACAAAACAATCTTTTGTTGCCTAGTATTATAAGTAAAGCTTATTACTCTATAAGAACTACAGAAAATCGCTATCATGAGTTGGGATGTATGATTTAATTATTCTCTTTATTGCCTATTGGACTATTTTAAAAGCATTAGTTATTTCTTACTGTTTCGTACCCACTCTTTTATGTTTTCCTTATTTTTTTTCTTCTATTTACAGCTTAAGTTTCTTTGCGTTTCTTCTTGTTTTATGAATTATTTTCTTGTTAAATGAGTAAATGTTAACAAACAATTCACTTATCATAATGTATTTATAAATATACATTTTATTTTATCATCACATTGCATGTTTCGGTTGGCCGCCATTATCAGATTCTTGTCACGGAATAAATAATCGCAAATTAAATTTAAACAGTATATAAAAATAAAATTTTGCATTTACAATAACTAATTCAACAAACGAAACTTGTGTGGAGTACAAACTGTGGAAGAGACACATACAAACTCATATGAACTCAACTCAGCTGGCACCTAAATAAGAGTTGTCTGGCTACATAGAAACGGGCTGAAAGAATAAACAACTTCTGGGCCTGCTAGTAGATATATGCACATAGAATTGCACAGATTATTTATATCTACAGAAATTAAAGCGTTAGCAATACAACTAAATGATCGTTCAAAGTTAATTTAAAAATTTTCTTATAGAGGGCTGCACTTCTCCACTGGAATAGTGTAAACTAAAAATACGAGATGGCGTAACAGAAAAAAAGAAAGATTTCAATTTGGCTATTTTGATATGTTCACTAAAAACACGAATAACCGTACAAAAATACGATGGTATATCATTGTGCATAAACCACAGTATTTTCTTAGTTTCTTTAGCGGTATTCCTTATAAAAAAAAATTATTATATTATAAATTAATAAATCCAAAAATAGATCCAATGAATCATCGACTGTATCCAGGAACATGAAAACAAATTTAGTTTTAATAAGACAAAAATCGTAGCTAATAAAAAAAAAATACTCCACTCGAAACAGCTTAAACATTATTCATGTAAAGAAAGACAAAACCAGGATAAATGACCGCACAGATATTGTTAACTTATGCAAAATTTATACATCTTTATTCTATTCTAAACTTGTAATCTAGTCCTTGTATCTCTGATTTTATTCCGAATTTTAAAAAAATTAAAAATAAAAAGGTTTGATTTCTTATATTGTTACAAATAGATATATTATTCATATTCTGTCACCATTTTACTTTATTATATTCTATTTTAAGAATTGTATTCTCAAGGTTTGGCCTGTTGATTTTACACAATTTTAAAACGTTTGTAATTGTTTATATATTATTACTTATTGTTAACTCGGATTGTTGATTGAAGTGAATCTTTGGTACCTGGACCTAAGTGTAACATTTAAATATAAGTATCTAAGCAGTTGGAAAATTGTTTACAAAAACATGTAATACAGATAAAAATAATTTTCGGGCAATTGTTACAGAAACAGTTTTTAGCTTAAAAATGAATATTATACCGCGTGTTGGATAATAAAGTGTTAAAAAACGGATGTTATTAAAATTTAAATCACTAAAATAAAAATAAAATTAAATAATTATATAATGTTTAAATATAATTGAAGAGGCAATAAAGAAGGTTTGTTATTATAATTAGGATTATAAAAAATCTTCCAGCAAATGAAAAAGGGCAGATAAAGGTCGAAGTAGTTTGCTAGTTATTTATTGTGTTATTTTAACTTGGCTAAAATTGAATTAGAAAATATATTGAAACTAAATTCAAAATTAACATAAATATATTTAAAGAAAATCGATCAGCAGATTTTTATATGAAATATAAAAAAATAGATTTTTATATTTCATAGTTATTATTGTTGTTGTTTAAACTCAACATGTATGTACTCACATATCTTAAAAACAATTATTTCAAAATGTCCTATTTATAAAAGTTCTCTTTCTGGATCTCATAGAGCGCGTAGGTAGTTGGCCATAAGAGTTCAAAATTGGTGCGAAAAATAATACGTAGAATGGTTCATCAATTTATTAGTAATAGTATAAATAAAATAATTTCCAAATTTGCAAATCAAAGCGACCTTTCGGAAATTATCAAATGACAAAATATTAATATAATAATTATTTTCAAATTTTGCTGTACTCCTTCCTAGTAAGCAGTTTGCAGATGCTAATTATTTGAATTGATGAATGATTAGTGATATCTTTCTCATTTTAGGTGGCTTTAAAAATATTTCCAATCTTTTGTCGATTACCTCAAAAATAGACAAGCATTCGGATAATCTTTTGGACTACGCTAAATCCAAAGGATTTTGGGATGGAGAAGTTGGTGAATCTCTATTCAAGTCTTATATATGGTAATGTAATAAAGCCATTTTTTATAGGGGGACTTTGATTTTGCCAAAGCTTTCGGCGCGAAAAACGACTGCTCCAGACTGCAATCTGGCGAGAAACTACTCGAACAATTAACTTCATCCCAGACGTTCAGAGAGACAGACATGTTTAAGATTTTACGCGACACAGATTCGAATATATGTCGCCCTTGCGAACACAGTTATCCAACGCAAGGCGCCCAGGTATCCACACTTAGTAAGGACAGGCCAAGTGTGCATTGGTTTACCGCGACATCTGATCCGTCTAAATCTGTTTTCAAACCGTTCGTATTCACACCAAACGCAGCAATTTCTAAACACACCAAATGTTCAGATGTAAGTAACGTTTTGCAAGACGCTTATTGTCTCTTTTATTATTATTTTTTTTTTTTATAGAAAGACACTCCTCATACATTGTATTCTTTACATTCGGCTAAAACTAAGAACGCCGAAGTGCAAGAATTACTTTTAAATATGGAAGCAGGCATCGTAGAGGAGTTGGATAACGTTTTAAGTGTGATAGGTGAAGATCTGTCTGAATTAGATGAGCTGATGAAAGATTGTGTCGAAACCGAGGTTAAATTCTACCGCTAAGCTCAAGCTTTTGTGTTCAACACGCATCATACAGAGAGTTTTTATGCTTAAGTTTCGACTGCTCTGGTAAAAATACGTTTCAGCGCTAGCTTTAAGTATTACATAGTTACTGTCCCATAGCAGGTATGATGGAGCTTTTGTTGTTTCTTCCAAGAACAGCACCATAAAAAAAAAAGATGGAGAAAATCTCTGTGACAAAAAAGGTGCACCCATCCTATATTTAATGTGATTTTTATTAATTTTTAATATTTATATGTATTTAGTATTTATTATTTAGTGCTATTTTTTTTACTGTATCAAAAACGCATGATTTTAGTTTTCTTTTTTTTTTTCGTTGTTTCAAAAGAATTGCAGCTTTAAACATGTTTTATTTTTTCATACTATGTGTCGATAAAGGAACGTATAGTATTCATAACTCTGCTATTCAGAGATTTACTGAAAAATCTTTAAACACACCAAGTTTATTTTTATAAAAAGCAGCTATCTGACGCAAAAGATATTTTTTTCATTTTCTGACTTATGGCTATAACGTCAATATGATGTATTTTTTTTAAATTTCATTCCCTACCACTTTGTTGCTACAACCCATGCTATTTTCCCGCAAACAATATATCCGGTAATTACGATAATATTCAACTTTGTTCTTGTTTTTTGTTAATATGCATCATCAAAATCTAATTAATCTATTTTTTATAGTATGGCTTCCGCTATAGATCTTGGTCGTTTAAGTTGAAAATATGGGATGTTATAAACAATATCTATCCTTTGTCTTTTTTTTTTTGATTTTGCATAAATATAATGTGATCAATCTTAACTGGCTGAGGTTGGTATCAAATAGATCTCTAGATTGATTATTAATTAGTTCATATTTTCGAAGATTGTCTACACTGCTGTTTGTCATCAGACTTCACCATTTTGCATTCTTGTTTATTATTTGGTAACCTTGAACAATGTATTTTCATTTTTTTTTCATGATATATGTAAAAAAATAATTTGTTAAGCAACGTCTTTGCTATTGCTAGACAGTCGATATTGATCGCATTGTGCTTTGCTTTCGATTTTTCTTTCGCGAAGTTGATGGCTTTGTGTAATAACAAGATATTCATATATTGTTTTCTTGCAACTTTCTAAATGACTTCTTCTGTCCTTTAAGTATGGATTACCAAAATCGAGATCACCAATTACTTCTGATGTATATTTTCGATACTACATTATTTGAGCAAAAAATTCATTTTCAATCCAGGATTAAGAGCGAGAGGTTGAATCAGCGAGAGATAAGACAAGAAGAGTCACTTGCTGTTGGCATCTTTGAAGTTTTATCGCCTAAATATGATCTACTTCAATATTTTAACACCAGGTGTCTCAGCCACAGAATAAATAGAAATGACTACAGCTGATTTTTCTGATGTTATCCAGCAGTTTTGTTTTGAGAACAATCCGTCATGTTTTTACGTGATTTTTTTTTAATGGCTTTTGAAATATCATGTGTAAAAAGGACCTTACGTTTAACAACATAGAAATTTGTAATATTTGGTTCTCAGTTTCAAATTTTAGGCACCACACATGAAAATCATGCTTAAGAATATGCAACGATACAAATTTAGATGCTATTTAATAACGGTAAAATGTATGTAACCAAACAAAAATGTAAGCAAATTCAACATTACAAAATGGCGACTTGGAGTCGGAGCAAAAATTTTGTGATCGCCTATTGCCATATCTGCTTATTTTGTGCCTTAGCTTAGCAACAAAACAGTAGAAAACACACAAAATAACAATAAATTCAATTAAAAATGCGGTAGAATGCCTCCAGATGTAATGTTTAATTATGCTTGAATACTGTTGAAGACCGTGAAGATTGGATTGCAGTGGCGCCCTCTTTGGAAATTGACAGTGCTGTCGCAACCAGTGTTGCCAACTCTTGGGAAATTTCCAGATTCGTGGGAAGTTTTGAAGTTGAAGGGAAAAAGCGAAATAGCATGGTACTCGTTGGAATTTTTTTTTGCATAGCTAAGTACTAATGATTATGTAATCAAATTAATGATTCGTTAATCGGTTTGAATAATATCGAGGTAACCAAATTTAAACTTCCCACAATTATTTTTAGTAACTTTAACATAAAGGTATTAAAATAACTATGAATATAATACAAAATTGTAGGTAATTTCATGATTCAACGTTGAACTTAATGAAAATTATTGTGAGAAATTTAAATTTGGTTGCCTGGGTAGTTTGTGAGGCATTTTAAATGTAAAATATTTAATTAATAACAGAATTACATATCGTGCAAACACGCCGTTAGAATACAAATGCCTGCTATTCTATATATCAGAAATTATCTAGTAATAAATTATTTGTATACGTTATTTATAAAATGGTGCGACTATACTATTAGCTCACTACTTTATTTTGCTGGTATAAGATTGGATCCCAACTGCGTCATCACAAGATGCGCAAGAGCATAGCTTGTATATTTGTACCATGGCATTTACTGTGTTTTGTGCATTCGTGGGAATTTTGTTAGAAAAAGGGAAATCTTGATAGTTCTCGTGGGAAATTCTAGACGTAAAGGTTGGGACCACTGGTCGGAACGCTAAAACAGTGCGTGTACGCCCCCGTGAAAACAGGAAGTGACTCTTTTTGGCTTATCTCTTCGTTAGTTATACCTTATATCACTAAATATTCTGCGAAAAGAGATTTCGTAAAAGTGTATCTTCAATAAGTACATCTCTAATTATCGTCTTGGTAATATTATCATGTTAATTTCGAAAAACATAATTATAAAACACAAAAAGTTAAAACATTGATTAATTCGTATACTCTGTAAAACGTAAGCAGAACATCTGCCAGGTGCTTAAGCCGAAGAAGTTGAATTGAAAAAAAAATAAGTAAATTCATAAAAAGGATCAAATACTTTTACTGTCGATTTTCGTAGCAATAAAAGATGAAAACTGATTTTATTGCATGCATTGTATATGTACAATTATTAGACAAATGAAATGTCGTTACAGTTTGTTCCAATTGACTAACTGAATTTAAATGTACTATATTACAGCACTATTCAAATTTGTTTTTTTTTTTTAAAAACATCAATATTATACATTCTTCTATCGCCACATTGTATACAATTTATTTACAGTTTATAATGTTTTATTTTGACATAATGTCTATGAATAATATATGTACTACTATCGCTAGAATATTGTGATGACGATGACATTGTGTTTTCTATAGTGGAGATTATGCTTGTGCTTGTGCCGTAGAAATTTTATTCGTTTTATATAAGTAGGTTTAAAGGAAATGAAATAATAAATTATGATCTGTAATGTGTATCTTGGTTTCCATCATATATCGTTAAATATACTATTATTTATATTGCAATCAATATAAGCAGTCACATGCATATATATGTAAACGAGAATAATTTATATGCATAACCAAAATTGTGCACATTCCATATAAATAAACGATTATTAGAAGAATTTCTTTTTTTTTTCTTGTTTACTGCTCTATACAGCCAATTATTGTCTCCAAACCTTGCTTACTTTCGTGTTTATAGGCATTAACTAAATAAAGTTGTATTCATTTTAGCTTTATCAGCTGTACAAAAACAATCACATTGAACTTATCTTAGTCATTTTGATAATTAAATGTTAATTACACATAAAATTTGGGTCTAATTTGCTTGAAGTATGAAGTAGGCGTTGAATAAGTTACCCAACGCTAAGCAGTTTTAAAAGAACTTATTTCCAGCAGAGAAATTATTAATTTTTAATATCCTACCCTCGTCGTAAAATAAAAAGGTTTATCTCAAGGTCCATCTATCATTGCTCAAGTTTTTGTTTTCTCGTACCATACTCGTACACTGTATAGGCAACTCAATTAACACTAGTTGCTAGCTAAATCGTTAATAGGTTTGTTCGTTGGTGCTATACTTTCTACACTGGCTCCTAGTTAAAATAGGATAGAAGATTTATTCTTTATGTTTCTGAGAAAGATAGAATATACACCAGCGTAATTGGTGTAGCACCAAGGAACGAACTTAAGTTGTTAACTGATTATTCCTGCTGGTCGCTATTAAAACTGTTACAAATTTAAGTAGTATTTGATTTATGTATATATTGGCTGTAATGACAATTTTGTACTTTAATGTTAATATCAAATTAGTAAATTCCCTATAGTCATAAATGTAATGAAGGGTAATAAGATAAGTATATACACATATACAGTATAGTCAAAGTCAAGTGTCTGAGGTTGGCTATGAAAAAATTAAAGTTAGCCTCATCGTGCTATTGGCTCAGAGGATTATTTTTGTTTTATTGGTTATGTTTAATGACGGAAGCATAATAATAATAAATTATATCAATAAATTTCCAAAGGTTGGACATATCAAGAAGGAAAAAAACACACACTTACAAGCCAAAGTCAGTTAAGAGAGGGCCTTAAAGAGTGATTGTGAAAAGAAAAAATACGGCTTGTCGAATCCAACGAACTATATAAAACACTGGAACGCGCTTTTGGGTGCGCGCAGTAACTGAAAAACGATCTGGTTTCCGCCATCTTTGAATGTGGCAAATTGACGTGTAGACTGTCAAAAGGAGTAAATGCCGTCTTTTTACATATTAAGGCTTTGAATTAGAATCATCGTATACATGTATTGCATGTCTCGAGGAAGGAAACATGCATCAATTCAAATTGCAAGCTTTGCGCTAGAAGATAGCAGTTCTAGTACGTTCATATACCCCGTTTGACACTTGCATTTTTCACATTATTCTGTAAAGCCCCGTCTGACATGGTCAATTTTCATATACATTTTTTTCTAATTTTTTCAAGTAATAAAAAATTGAAAAGAAACTTTTACAAAAACATTGAAGCTAGAATTTTTCTGTATGCACAATCTTTCAATTTGTTCGTTATTTTTCTTTCGAGGCAAGCGTAGAACACTGTTTTTAACTGTCATTGTGGTGTAGTTTTTGAGGTTTGGAGGTTATATAAATATTATTGCTATTGTATGGAAGTTATTACTGTATATAAAGAAGGTAAATAAACTCACCACTGTAACTTGCCATAACTAAGCACTTTTATTGATATACCTAGATTTTGCAGTATGTGCATTAGACTTGTGCGCAGAAAAACGACAAAAAATAGAACATTTCCTATTGTTTTATTATCCATATTAATTGAAACGAAAAATTATCATTTTTTCTGTAGAACACGTTCAATTTTTTATTACTGGAAAAAAATATACAAAAATGTATATGAAAATTGATTGTGTTAGACTTTATACTACTCTATAATAAAATGAACCAATTCAATAAATATTTACATAAAATCAATGCATTTAAAATAATTAACGAGGAGAACGTCAACACATGCATTTATACAAACTGATTGCAATTGCTTTTTCTTGTTTTGTATACTTGTTGTTATGAATAAAGTTGTTGTTGAGTAAATCCAATTCTTTTTGCAGGTTATAAGATTGACGATTATGCAAATCTTGATGGTTTTAATAGGCTTTATCCTCCTATTGTGGTCGTCTTATTACCAATAAAATTGATGGATTAATTGTAATTTGGAAGTACTATTCGCAGAATAGTATTAAGTATAGAAAATATGAGAACGCAATATGAGCTATTTCTTACAAAAAAAACAGGAAATAACAGATGTGAAAAGCAAAATTCCGTATAAATGTAGCCCTGCCGTTGGAATTTTGCTACATTCAAAGATGGCGCCCAGCTATCTAGCGGCCCGTTTTTTAAGGCTGTGTTCCGAGTCACGCATAATGTATTGTATGCGTCTGATATAATGATACATCGCATTGTTCCGATTTAAGATGAATGCGTGCATAAAAAGTTTCACCGCGCAATCAGTTTAGACCTTGACAGAAGCTAGAATGGAACATACAATGCATAGGAAAAAAGGTAATGCAGCTTATGCGTAACATATGCACAAATAAATCGGAACGCTCAAAGTTTTCTGTCTTTTAATGCACGCATTGCATAAAATGCATGATTCGGAACTTAGTCTAAGTACAAGGCTCGTTCCAGTGTTTTATTAAGCCTGTATGACACGATCAAAGTGTATCAAAGTTTTTTAAAAAAATGTCCAGACTTTCTTACCAAAGTTGCATTACCAAGTTTAACTTTGACAATCAAAGATTTAAAGAGATAATTTAGAGGCTCCTAGTATGTTGGTTCACGGTTGTTTATTTTTGAGTTTTAGGTTAAGAGTTAAGATTGTTTTGGAGAAGGAGTTGTAGAGTAGCGAAGTGTCTGTATCAATTATAGGCACAGCTAGTCTTAATTCTTCTATTTTAATTAAGTTTAAACCTTTTATAAAATAATTTGTGTTGGCCGCAATGCTTGCGCACTTTGACCGGCTTTGATAATAAAATTTGTTGCAACAACTATTTTTTATGTCAAAATAAAATTTGATGTGACATCATCAAAGTCTATCAAAGTTGCCATTTACACGACGAGTTTGAAGTGAATTTGAACCACTTTGACACCAAAAATCGTGTCATACAGGCTTTATATAAGTCGTTGGTCGAGTCCATGTAGAGCCATAAGTTGCCGTGTTCATCACTGGCGCCACTTACCGGACGTTTTTGGAAAAAATGTTGCTTTTGGGTTGCAAGATTGCAACAGCAAAATGTCAATTTAAATTTGTATAAATGTCATATTGACAAGTACCGAGGTTAATATTTTCCAAAATTATACTGATTAATCCGGTTGCCTCGTCAAAAACCGCATTATTTGGTTTCTTAATGTTGCGTTTCACTTCTTATTTATTATTTAATTATTATTTATTTATTTAAGTTACATAATTATTTGTTTACATAGTTTTGTACTATTTCGTTTCGACATAATCCAGGCTGTTATCAGCTGTACCTGTCATTACTTTTATTTTGACATGCCAAGAAAGTAGTTCTCGTGCTCTCAAATGTCATGCAGATGTCGCTACTTACCGGAATCTGGTGTAGACCTTAACTTATAATCTAAAAGTCCTTCACTCAACGGTGTAACATTCAATTCAATATAAATTTGAATGATCTGACAGGTCGTAGAAATCAAACTGTCCAAGTCATCAATCAGGTCGTGGTAAAAATAATATTTAAGAATTTGCGCATGCATGAGTGGGTAGATTTGCTTTTTAATTCCTTTCCTTACGTCGAAATTTTGTTCTATCATCATATTTTTGGATTTATAGACGATAATAACCGACTCGTATAATCCTGAATCCAATAAATGTTTAGAGGGTTTAACTGACATTGTAAAATTTCTTTCGGAGGACCATAATTACATGCAGGAAACGTAGAGGGTTTAATGTAGCTCCTTCCATTTACGATCCACCAGCTGTTACTGATGTATCCATCCATTGCTCGATTATTTTTGCCTTGCCTGCACATATAAACCTCTGATTGGACAGTGCAATTCTTAAGAAGTGGGAATTTTGGTAGTAACATTAATATAATAAAAAAAAACAATCGATGAAATTAAGATGTTTTTTTTTTAATTAAATAATCTAATATATACAAATTCGCTGACAAAATACCTATAGTTTCTTATGTAAATCCTATAAAAATGCATTAGCCATAGACTATTAAACCATGATAGAAAAATTATCAATCACCCAGTAAACCAAATTCAAATTTCCCTCAATTATGTTTAGTAACTTCAACATTAAAGCACGAAATTACCTACGATTTTGTATTACATTAGTAGTTATTTGAATACCTTTAAGTTGAAGCTACTGAAAATAATTGCGGGAAATTTGAATTTGGTTTACTGGGCAGTTTCGTAGATGTCCAATTTAATGTGTAAATCAACTCTTTTTTAAACTCGTTTTGCATATCTACATAACGCATTGATAATTTTTTCTTTAAATTCGTGGAAATATTACCTACACTTACGCTAAATAATTAATAAAATATCTTAAACTATAAAAAAAAGTTAAAACTAAGATATAAAATAGAATACACACAGCAAAAATCTGTGTTACACCTTTTTATTATAAAGAAAATTTACGACATTTTTACTCTAAAAAAATATGTTGGCGATCTTTTTTACATATACAAAGAGAATTATGAGATCTGGATATGGCAAGGTAAGGGAAATTTTATATATATTTTACATAAATAATATGTTTTTAAGGCACGATATGTTAAATGATATCTTACTACGTTTAAATTTTTAGTGCTAATTGCATAACTGATTTTGACGAATCCACCAAAGTTAAAAAAAAAAAAACACGATTCATTCGGTAAGTTAGTGCCACGTTAGTACACATCCAATATCTACCCGCGAACCCATAATCAAAAATGATACAATAAATACAATTTACTATATTCTTTTGGACTTAAAACTCTACATATCGGTTACGAATGAAGAATGAGGTGGTGGTAATTTAAAACTAATGTAGAAAATCGCTCACTTCTACTGGCATGTCGGTAAGTTTACTCTAAAGAAGGCGTTAAGTTCTATCAGGCTGGCCAAGATTAAAAACACCGCGTACATGAGCAGACAAATTCTGCCGACGCGTTTGTCCAGTTTGAATTTGTTCAAGGCGAACACCACGTACAGAAGTAGTAGCGATGATAGCAGGGAGATGGCGCTGTATTCTATACCCGCTGAATTGATGCCAACCTAGAAACAAAAATTAAATATGTATATTAAGTTGCCTATATATGATATTTAATCCACGTTGAAAGACTTACCCAATATTTCCCTGGAATTATAGGCATGAAGGTAGCTTTAATAAACCAAGGCAATCCTAAACAGAGTAGGATATCGAAAGTATTAGAGCCAATCGAGTTACTGATGCCCATTGAGCCGTGGCCTAAAAGTAACCAGTTGTGAACTGTTTAATTCTTTTAAAATTTCACCATTTTACCTTGTTTTGCTACTATTACGCTTGATACTGCTTCCGGTACGCTAGTTCCGGCAGCTAAGAAGGTGATACCCATAACTGAGTCCGGAATCTTTAAAGTGTCCCCGATAATTGTAATCATCCACGCCACCACGTATGATAAGGAACCTATCCAAACTATGCACATGACGAAAGTAAGTGGGAACCATTTTTTAAAACGGGGTTTTTCGCAATCTGGTATAGTCAAGAAGAATATCAGGTGTATAGGCCATGTTAATACCCAGGTAATCTGCAAAAAGAGTATATGATGTTTAATATTGTTTATTTAAAAGGAAATGCCTTTTACAAACGGTTAACGGTTGCAACTTGCTACAAATGTGAGATTTAAAAGATTACTATTTTATTGTGTGATAATTCTATCACTCAACAGTACGTTTTGTAGCAACAGCAGTCAGTAAAAGCACAGGACAAACAATAAACAGAAATAATAATAGCTGATTTTTCAATAGTTATCCAGGAGTCTCGTTTTGAGAACAATCCGCCATGTTCTTACGTTATTTCGTTTCAGAATGCTCCCGAAATATCACGAGTACAAAGTAGGGGTGCATTCTATTATAATGAGTATGGTCGTTGACCTTATGTTTAACAAAATGAAAATTGGTAATATTTGGTTTTCAATTTGAAGTTTTAGGCACCACATAAGAAAAGTATACTTAAAAGCATGTCACATATGTAGTTATGTACAAATTTAGACGCAATTTCGATGATGATAAGAACAACGTAGACAAACTTAGCGTTACAAAATGCCAATTTAGAATGTTTCCACAAATCTTGCGATCGCTCGTTGTCACATCTGTTTATTCTGTGGTAAAAGTCGATAGAAAAGAGTCCTTTTCAAAAATTAGAGTAAGATTCCAACAAGATATGAACCTTTTGAATTTTCGCTACAGTATTGTGAATGTGAATTAAGATCTATGACACAGTTGGCTTGAGATTTGTAAAAGAACTACTATGAACTCCGGTAAGTAGTCATTTCACTATTGAAATGTAGGTGTCACTTTCCGCTGCTTGGCGATGTACGATGTACTAATGGTTTTTTTATTGTTCCTAGAGACCTCTCTAGTTTGTGGGTTCCACGGAGTTCAACTTTGTGGAAGTGTCGGTAGCTCATATGCATGCAATTTACGAATGCGCGGTCTTGGCTAGTCAAGGTTTTATGCGTTTTCTTACCGGATTTATAAAACACCTCCTTCAAGTTCCTCGTATTTTTATAAAGCGAAAACATTCGTAATCCAAATGTCTTGGAGTAATTATAGTTCCAAAATCATAAAACTACTCGAAATGGACACAGAAAGTGACAAATTTCGTTCGGCTTCTCGTTTTGGAAGTCTTCATATATCTTATCAAAAACTAAAGTCCAAGCTTAGGATTAGGAAGAAATTCGTTTAATAGAAATGATGACATTCTAAGCAGTTTTCAATTCTGTAAAAGTTATATTGGAGGAATATCTGTTTGTTTCTTAAGAAGACTAAGGTTGGCTATAGAAACGCAATGATTAATTACAATTTGTGGGGTAAAGAATAAGAAAACAAAGAACTGCAGCTTATTTACGGAGAAGCAAATAGTGGAAAAAAATCTCACAAGAACACTCATTTCCCTTTATTTTGGCTTGGAAAAAGACGAATTGATTATGGCTAAATTGAATGTTTACCAGGAAGTTCCATATTTCTATATATTTTTTGTAAAATGGCCTTCTATATGACATTATATTTAAATAAAATTTGTTCAGTTTTGATTTTACAAAGTTTGAGTTTTCGGGTGAGTGGTTTTTGAAACTCAAAAGGAACCAATATTTTTCCTAACCTGGGTATGGACTGCATTTTTATCTTCTCTAACCTTCTTCAGAATTACTAAAATGATATTTATTTAGTACCAATTTGTACAGGAAACGTTGGCAAATTGAGAAAATCAAACAGTTGATTATGAAAATATTCCAGATAAAGAACAAATACAACTGTTAATGGTCCAGGTTTGCGGCGTATGCAATAAAAATAATAGGTTTGGTAGGTAATAGGTAAAGGGTTGGAATTGGTGCAAGTGCAAGAGGTTTTGGTTGCATAACCTATACGCTTTTTTCCTTCACGTCTTCTGGGGTACAACCTCCATTTATGTGATTTGTTTTTTCTTTCCATTTGCTAACTGTAGTTGTAAATGTCAACTCAAAAGTGTTTGCTCATCGCCATTAACAAATTATATTTGCAGTTGCGAGTTACAGCCATATTTCCACTAATATGCCACGGTCTTTCAGGCAGACGCATGCGCAATATTGCATTGTGCAAATGAAATCAATCAGAGGGCTTATAAAAGCAAGCGGATCTTTATATTGCAACAGATAACCAGGTGATACTGACGCCATTAGTGAACCCCAAATTACAATTAAGACTGGTTTGAGAATTTATTCGAGAAATGAATAGCCTAACAGACCGCAATAATGGCCCTTTGATATGTGGGTGGCCGAATATTCGGAAATCAAAGGAAACGAATGAGCCGATGAGTTAGCAAGAAAGAGATCATTTGCTTTACATATAAGACCAGAAACTGTTCCAGGAGTGTCTAAAAGCACAGCATGAGAGCAAGTAAGAAGTTGGGTAAAGGAAACATACAAAGAACACTGGGATAAAACAGCCAGTCAAATTCATGGAAAGACCTTTATTAAGGGACCATCAAAGAGGAAGCCTGAAGAACTACTGCAGATTAGTAGGAATCATCTTCGCATCGTAACAGGTCTTACAGGGCACCACGCCCTGAAAGGACATCTACAGAAAATTGGGATCAATACTGGAGATGCCAACTGCAGACTGTGTAATGGGATGACAGAAAACGCTTACCACATTCTGTGTGAATGCGAGGCTCAGGACGCAAAAGGCAGGCAATTTTTGGCAAGTCAAAAATCAACCTAGATTAACCAGCCAGAGAACTGTGCAGATTAGTGCCGAGTACAAGGATACTGGAATGGGTGATATAATAAGATTTGGAGTCAGTATTAAGACGACTTCAAGTTAGAAAAATACTTGTTTCTATGTATACGTATGTCATTGCGAAATTAATATCAAACAATCATTTAAAAACACAACGAAAAAAAAGATAGACTTTTTTTTGTCCTGAAAATGACCGGACCACCGCTTTTCGTACATCGTATAAAACAAGCGTCACTTTCTATAAAAGATAATCCCTTTTACCTGTGTAAATTTACTGCGTTTAGCAGGCCACCTCCAAAGGTTCGCGGTAAGTGTTCCTCTTCATTTGGTGACGTAGCAGTTTCCAATTTACCCGAGTCCTGTATCTCCACGTCATCTTGTCCCGGCATCTTTACAGATCCGTTGAGATGAGCCGGCGATATAATGTGCCCCTCCGCGAATTGGTTGTTAGCGGCGTTAGTATCGTTCCTCGATATCTCATCGATGACGGCAATCCCTTTCTCCTTTTCATTCGGAAGGGGTAAATCGCCCTCAGCCGCCTCTGGGAGCAAATATTCGTTTGAAGGATTGAAACTATATGTCGATAACTATGTTGCGAACGCACTTACCTATAGAATGCCCTTTGTGTTTCGTACCCAACGGCGTTCTCCTGACTTGTCTCTTCGCTTGTTTAATTCCACCTATGTACATACACAAATACCATTGAGATATTTGTAGAGATGAAAATGTAAATTTATTTATTTACCTCTAACACACTTCTGTATAGATTTGTCGAAGTACATAATTAAGATGTAAACCGTGTACAGCAGAACTAATATCAAGGCTTCGTACCATTCCACCCTCTCGTCATGGATTATACAGTCAATATGGACACCGTGATCCCATACGCTAAGCAGTCTCTCGTCAAAGGCCACCAATCCAGTGGTACCACTTTAACACCGCACTTTATATGAGTGATTTAATATATAAACAGTCTATTAGGCTTGCTTCGAACTTACCATGCCGGCTCCAATACCGCAGCAGGCGGATACGGCTAAAATGTTGAAGACTGCAGATCCGACTATGGTACCTACTCCTATGTCACCTTCCGTAATGAAGGTTCCGATCACGTTGACGAACAACTCTGGAGCTGAAGTGGCCGCTGCCATGAACGTGGCTCCGCTACGTCGCTTGACATATTTAAGGCTAATAGAAGAATATTGGAGCAAGGTGAAATGGAAGTTTGATTTTTCAAAACGCTTACCTTGACATATTTTTTCTACTGCTGGTACGAAGAATTTATCGCAAACTACTGCTAATGCTACGAATAGGTATAAAGATATTAAAATATGTACAACAATGCCGCCATCGTGTCGTTGCTTGTCCGTGAAGAAGTCCGGAGGGAAGTCTTCTATTGCTCTGGGTGTACATTTATTACCTTAAAAGAATAACAAGAATAAAAACCTTTAAAAAAAAAGGTTTTTAACGCTAAAACTATTGATCAATAACTTGTGCAAAGTAAATGTAAACGATAGGTTATTGGTGAATTTTTTAGTAGCACGAGAGCAAAAATAGCGCTTATGCGTCCTTTTTAGTTTATTACAGCTAAATATTGGGTGTTTTACTTTTTTTTTATCAATATAGTGATGTAAATTACACGATTGAACGCGTTTCTCGCTGTTCAAAAAAATATCGTTTATAATTTTTTTGACCAATCAGAGGCCTATTCACAAAAACCCGCGCATACGTATTCGTTTTTTGGCTTCAAAATTAGGTGTTCTTGTAAATATAAATCGCGATTGTGATTATGATTCTAAGATTGATCGTTACGTCACAGCGATTAATCCACGATTTGTAATCGTTTTCCAAAGCACTGATTTGTTTACACGATTCGTTTACTTCTAGGCACAATGGTCGAGAGCATTTGGATTCATTTTTGCGAGATATAAATTGTTTTTTACGGATTCGTCAACAGATCATGAAATAATAAATAATAATAAACGTAAAGCAAAAAAAAAAAAAAATAGAAAATGCGTTGAAAAGTATTATAAATGTAATATTCCACGTCATTGTCAGCCATATTGCTGCTTGAAATGTAAATGAATGTAAACAAATCACCAGTAATCGTGTAAGACGCATATATTAAAAAAGGGATCGAATAATGACTGTAGATGCCGAACATGTTATATTAGTCCTAAGTTTGAATGCTGAGGTGTTGTTTTAAAGATAACGTATAGATTTGTAAACGCAGCGAGAGATTTAAGCCAGGCAGTTGTTGGCCATTATACATCTAATAGATATTCGTATAAGAAGGGTGTATTACGCTGTTGGAGTAAAGTCTTTGTTTGAAACCACTCGTCTTTTATTTGTCTTACATAATCAGAAGTGGGATACACCTGTATTACCTGTGGATACACCGAAGTGTACTGTATCTGTACGAATTGGTGGCGTTCCGAAAGGACAAAAAGAAATATTATTGAACTAAAAAGTAAATCGTGTCGTGCACTGCTTAGTGCAAAATAATGGCCGGAAAACGCAATTTATAATTTTGTAGAGGTTTGGTTTTAGGGCAAACTTTAGTAATGCAACAATGAGGTGATGTTATTTGCAGTCTTTTAATGTGAAACATGAAACGATATGAGTCAGTCTGTTTTGCTGGTCGTTAACTAGCCGACGAAACTGACCTTTACGGGAACAAAATTATTTAATCAAATTTACCAGAACGGAAATTAAATAATACAGGAAAAATAAGAAAATTGTTTGCAATTGTTTCATACCGCGGTATGGTTCGTAAGTCATGCCCATAACTAAGATAATAAGTTGCACATTCTCTTAATTTTCGTTTCTTGTGCTGGAAAGTTTGTAATTTGTGTAGAAAGATTTTAGATTTCAATGAAAGAAATTGGTTTCTTAAAAATCAATTTCAATAATAGTAATTACGATGTCTGTTTAATTAAATGAAAAAAAAATATTAAAATATCATTATCATTACCCGAAGACACAAAACAATGGCTACGTTCAGGCAGTTACGGCGCCGCTAGATCGAGCGGCGGCGGCGTGCTGAACGCGGCCGCTAATTCGAACGCTGGAACTCACGATTGCCATCTTTGCTAGCGAAAAGTATTTTCGCTGGAAAATATGGCGACCGCTAGATCATCCATAGGAAAGTGAGAATAACCGGCAAATGAATTTTTAAAGCGTGTGAACTACATGGAATCATCAAGTAATTGTGGTAATATTTTTATTGTTTTATGATAAAAGTAATGATGGATAAAGTGAAATGGAAACTATATAAGTCGCAGATAAGTTAATATAAATATTATAGGAGCAGAAACTATGGTTTTGTAGAGCGATCAAAGCAAATCATTTTATTTTATGGACATAGTGAAATTATAAAATCAATAGTTTACAAGCATCTATAAAAATTCACGATTAATGATTTTTTTCCTGAAATTTATTTGAATATTTACCGAAGAGGTTATATTTATCATATATGCACACAACATCGCCCGGATTAACAATTACAAGGAATATAAGAGTGAACAAGGATATTAGTGATCTTATTAAAATATAAGTTACTTTATACAAAACAAATTAAACTTATTTTAAAGTTATTACTGTGGCTGTTTTTATTTTCCATAGTTTTGCGATTAATATAATTACTTTGTACAATTTCTTATCCTCTTATATGTGTAACAAGATATTTTTGTATAAAATTAAAAATTTAATTTTGTGGTACAATAGTGAGCAACCTAATATTTCATGATTGCTCAGGCCTATGATAATCATGTGTCAACATAACCTAATTCTAAAAACAAAAAACGACGCTATCAAACGCACCAAACAAGTAAGCAAAAGCTGTTCTGTGAACCGTTCAGGGAGTTCCAGCGCCGGTCACAGTGCTAAAGGTTATCGCTTTCAGCGCCGTAACTCCCTGAACGCAGTCATCCTTCTGCTCAGGTTCCAGGCTAACGAAAATTAAAAGTTTGGGTTGCAATTCAGTTTCGAGGTAGAAAAAATATTTCGATCCGGTCTAGAGAAAAATGTTCGGTTCAAAATACTTTTTTTTCGCTCCAATCTTTTATCGCAATAGAAGAGTGATTTTTATAATATTGTAGACAAATATTGGGCTCTAAGACCTTGTAATATTTCTTCCGACAATTTTCAAAAAAATTAATGCACACGATAAGTGATTGCGATAAATAAACTGGGCAATATGCCTAAATACATGGCAACGTTTTTGCATAATGGTGGGTGCTAACTAAAGTCGTTCTATGAGCGTAAATACGAAATAACCACTGATAGCTGACCGATTTAATTTGTTTTTGCTATTATTATTAATAATCATAGGGAAATTATTTAGTTAGAGTAGGAACATTCCAATTGTTATAATACGTAGAAAATGTAGCTTCGTGTAGTACCTTTAGCTGGAGCACGGGGTTGAGGATGGATTGTAATTATTTAGCTTTTCATAAATAAACTATGCTGGCCACTGTTTCCGCCGTATCTCAGCGATTAAGTTGGTATATGCAGGTGCGGATATTACAACATTAAAAAGGCATGGAGGCTAGAGGTCCCAAATAGCAGAAGGATATACAGAAAATTCAGCAAATTAGCAAATCAATTCGTTTCTTCAATTACTGAATTTAATTTGTTAGTAACCATCTGCTCAACCTCCAATTCTTACTTCCTGCTTCCATTAAGTCTTAATTAATCTGCTTTCATAAATATTACGGAAAATATTTCCAATGCCCCAGTTCTTAATTTCAGTAATTGTACCAACACTATAAATATGTATAAATATTAATATAATGTAATGCAAATGTCTCAATAAATAACTTGTTTTGTTCCGATTTAATTTAATTGTTTTTAATTCAGATTTTACTCAGAATGAAAATTCGTTACACTTTTCGTTTTTATTTTCTGTAAAAAATACCGATACGTATACACACCCATTTAAGTACAGAACGAAAGTTGCGATTCCCATGATTTGATGCGATGATAAAAATCGGGTTCAAGAATATTTAATATTTATTAATTGTCGTAATAAAGTGTAGTATTATTCTAGGATGACATCGCAAATTAATAATTATAGCATTTCAAATTAAAATGAACTACCATTCATATCTTTCTTAGGGTAAACATTAATAATTATAACAAGAGAGTTATTCCTGAAATATACATCATAATAGTGTTTTAAGTAAAAACAAAAACAAGCCATTTGCTTACGTAAACAAACAAATAAAATTAAAAATTGTGTTTTCCTTTCTTTTTAAGAAATACGTGGGGTTGTACATAAAATATCCATTATATTTTACTCGACGATCTTCGCTTAAATAACTCATGTCCTCTGTGTTAAGTTTTCGTCGATATAAAAATCTCTACAGATACGTATTTCCGATAAGAACTTAATACAGGGTGTATCAAATAAAAAAGTAAATTTTGCTTGGGTGTTAACTACACGACATATAAAGCACAAACCCGCCGAAACCGGATTTCATCATTAAAAAATAAAAAAAAGTAAAATTTAGAGCCAAAAATTCTTTAATCCGGGCCTGAGGCAAGGAAACGTCATGTTGAGCACCCGCTAAACGTGGTATTATGTATAAATACATTGCACCTATTTAGTATTATTCTTAATGGTACGCCGTAAGTTCATTTAACGTCATTCTGAATAAATAAAGGTCAATCGGCCAGTGTGCCCTTGTAAAAATAGCAAAACTGAGGCATTTTAAATTTCTTCTTTTTATAAAATAAGCATTCCTTTTTTGTTAAGAGCATTCTACGTAAGTCTACAAGTATTATTTTTAATATCCTGATAAGACGTTCGAGTTCAACCGGAATATGCGACTTCAGCAGTTACAAAAAACGTAAATATTTTTCTTTCGCTTTGTCGAAAACGAGAGTTAGTTGTTAATAACGGTACCACATGAATCTTGAGTTATTTCTTTTGGATTATTTAATCAAATAACGCAAAATGAATTACACAGAAATAAATGTAGATACAGAAAATTTGCAAATATGCCTTTTTATTATGATGTCGCGCGAAAATGAATCTATACATTCCCGCGCATTTGCCGACGTATCAAGCTTCGATTTTCTTTATATGAAATCGTGATGGTCCTGAAAAGGATCGTTTTTTCGAGACGGGAAGAATTTAAATAAAATGTTCGAAGTGGCTTGCACTCCAAGCGGCGATCCACATAAAACTAACAGCGGTAATGGCTGAATGATAGTGGTATGTGGGGGTATACTCGGGACAGCATTTAGGTTGGTACAGGTGCGGTCTTTAGCCACGGCAATTTATAAAATATTTTTTTCTCATTAATGCATACAGATAGACCCCCTGTGCATTAGGATTTTTTTGATCGTATATGCTGATTACAGCTGCTACATATTATTATATTTACCTCTATATCTGGTACATCCTGTATATTTTCCATTTTAATGTCTTCTAAATTTATCTACATAAAATTTTTTGAGTGACTGATTCAAAGGGGGTAGTTGGCCAGAGATTGGCCCCACCGCCGTTCAATATTTTTACCGGCGCCACTGACGGGGTTTGGGATGAATTGTAATTATTTAGCTTTTCATAAGTAGTGTCTATCATGTCAGGCGTTATAATTACGTTTATTTGCATTAATTATAAACCAATATTAACCGTTTATGGAACTATATGGTGACATTTAACGTTTATGCATCTGGGTGTTGTTTGGGTATAACACAAAAATCGAAAGTGAGTCTATTTCGTTTATATTATTTGGGTGTTATTGTATCATTGGAATGCTAATTATTATATTCTTTTGAGCATATTCTATAATAATTATAACTATTAACAAATAATGTATTTCTGCTAAGGTTTGCAATTATAACTATTACTATTAAGATGTGGATTTTATTTTTTTATTTTATCGCCCTTAATTAAAATTTCTGATCAAAAAAAAATCATTTTGCTATTCTGTAATAAAATAGAAAAGGAAAACGTCACAACACTCTTCTCAAATTTCTTTTCAATATTTTGAATTTTCTGCTTGGTATTTATCTTTTCAATAAACTAAAGCACATCTTTCAGTGTTTTCAATAAACGCCTTAGTCATCCCCATTCGTCTTTCAACCTTTAAATTATAGCGGAAGCTGTCGTCGCACATTCCTTTCGGGGCGGTGTCTGTTCCTTTTGTCGTCATCCCATACTTTCCGCGCTGAAACCATAAACTTTTCCATCAGGGAAGTGTGCGCTTATATTATCCCTTTTTCGGTAATTTATGGAGTCAAGCGCGAAAATATACCCGGGCGCGTTTGAAACCGGATTTTGACAACTTTTCGCCAAAGGTCGGCTCGGGGAAGCTTCCGTCTTCCGAAGGATTTCGTGGGAGTGGATGATAACGAGAAAATTATGGGCGTATCAAATAGGATTAGTTCGTTTCATTTCGTTATCAATAAGTGATGTTGATGGTCCTAATATTATGAACTGGTTTATAACTTTTTCAAAGGTATATTTTGCTCGAAAAAGTAGTATATTAAAATAGAAGTTTCATCAAACGTGTTTTTGTCGTACAGGGCCAAATATGAAAAAACGCGTAGCGGATGATTTGGGTCGACTGCGTAAGCATTGTGACCAAACGAGTTCTTAATACTATTTTTTTTTTTTATTTTTGTAATTATTGATTTTATTTTAAATTAAGATCTAGGACTTTTTGGTAAATGGATTCGCAGTACTAATAACACTACGTTACAAATTAAAAAAAATTAAGTACCCGCTTAAATTTTTCCTGTTTATTTATTTATACATATCGCTTAATAAGAACACCTATATACTTTTTTTCTATCACGTACTGTTTTTTGGGTATGGTAACTAATAATTAGTGGTAAAAAACTTAAAAATATACATATTGCTTTATTTAATTATCAATAATTAGATTAAATTAACGACAAAAATTAAAATAACGCACAAAAACTTATTTGTTTTGTTAATTAGTCCCAGCCTGGTGAAACGCGAGGGGAAGGTGGCCGGCGCTTCGCAATACATTTTATCCATGAAAAACTGAAAAATCGCGGAATATCTCCAAAACTTTGGAGATAGACACAATGACACTCGTATAAAATCGAAAGGAAATCAAATTTTACATCCATTTATGTAAAAATTGCTACGCCATTTAATTTAAAAAAAAATCAAGTTATCTATGATTTTAGAGTTCGAAAATTACAGAGCCCTATTTAATAATTCTGTAATGTAAACGCAACAATTTTAAGATAAAAGACGTGTGCTGCTTCATAATTAAGCGAAAACTGAAAACCGCATCTTTCTAACTTTCGTATTTGCGGAGATATTTGCAAACACCGCAGACATTGCAAATATTATTTTTTTTCGAAAAAACGTCATGTAATTCGGAAACGGTACAACTTAGTCCCAATGTATGCCTAACGTATTGTTATTTAAATTTAACAAGGAATCCAAAAATACAGTAATATACAGGGTGTTCCATTTAAAATAATAAGGTATCTACTAAACTAATTTTAAAATGTGTAGAATATGATTCGAGCCAACATTATTTGAAACTTTTCCAAAAAGAATAATAAATCGGCTATAGACCGTTGCATCTTAGGCTGGACACCGGTATGTATATCAGGTAGAATATTTCAATCTGTCGCTACGAGCACGAAGTGACATGTAATATATGCATATTATAATCTAGTGAGGGGATAAAATGTGAACTCTACCCCCATTGAAAATCCCAGATTTGTGCCAGAATCGGGCATAGCCTATCTAATGCATCATGTAGTGTATACTTCAAAAACAATGACGTGTAGAACAAAAAACATCCACTCTTACAATATTGGTAACTGAATATGAAAACCATGATATAGGTAATCCAGTTTTTGCAGGTTACAAAAATTGTGTCACGCAGTGTAATTGCATGCAAATGCGACAATTATTTTGAAACTTCAGATTTAAGTTCGAAATTATCCTAAGGTAGCACGGGTAAACAAGGGCTGAATCCGATCAGCGTCAATGTTACTTTTTACATGATGTTAATTACTTGTTGATAGATCGTGCTTGTGTAGTCTTTATTTTTCTTTTCTTTTCTATGTGTACTTAGGCTACAGCTTTTCTGGGTTCGTCCCGTCTAGTTTTGCGGCCAGTAGTGTCCACCCTTCTTATTAAACATACCTCTAACGGAGAAATTTGTTTCATCACAAAAATTAACGAACCATTCACAGAAAGTCAACCTCCTAGCTGAATTCCCTGGTTGTAATGTTTGTGAGGTTAGGTACTTAAATGGGATATACTTATCCTTTTTTTAAATCCTCTGAACTGATGCATAACTTAAACCAAATTTCTTAGTAATATCGCTAAAGGAAAATTCGCGATGGGCTCAAAATATGCTAACACTGCTACTTTTACTTTTTCGTCGATAATGATATTTTTCTTTTTTCTTTTCTTTTTAAATAAGCAATTGTGTTATTTAAATTGTTTGTAAAGTCTTAAAAGTGACGTCAATGTGGCTACTGTTATAGGGGATACTGTTCTGTGTAATATTCGCCAGTCCTTATTGAATTTTTGCTGCATCCAGTGTATGCTTCCAGCATATCGCATTCCTCCAAATGAGAAAATACCTAAGGTACTAATAATAATATGATAATAATAATAATGAGAAGTAAAGAACAACAACAATCAAATAATCAATTTTTTTTTAGTATGTAATTAAACGTGCAAAAGATTTAAAGTCAATGCGTTTTTGACAGTTTCATAGAACGTACTATTTGTTTTGGCTTAAAGTGAAAGAAGCCTACTACAAATTTTACAGAATGTAAGCGTATCTTTGGCATCAACTAAAATCCACCAAAATGTTTCTTATTGAATCTCTATTTTTTTGTTAATTTAACCCATCTTTTTCTCTCAGTGTAGTGTAAATTATTCTTCTTTTTTAAAAGAAACGAACATGTTATTACTATTTTTTTTCAGAATCGATAGTTATATTCAAATATTATTTCTTTCTCAAAAACAAAACAAAAGGCATTTTTTTTGTATTTCTTATGCATTTTGCAGTAACATCTAACCCACTTAAGCTATTCGTAATCGATGTAACCAATAAAAGACGTCAAGTACTTCTTAGATGTCCTCACCTAATTTTTGATTTGCAAATGGCAAACCTCTAAAATTATACCTAGCAGATGGCTCCTCATACCATTATGAATATTTTAATACCCTAACTTTACCCAATATTCGGGATGACTAGCTAGGGAATGCGAACCCTGTAATCGATCAGGAAATACTTCATTTAAATGTTACCTCACGGTACGTGGATTATGGCGAGGATACGGGAAGTTTCATTTCTGCACACTATATTATGCTATAGGCGAATTTTCTCGACATAATCTGGATGTACACTACCAGTACACTACCGGAAGTATGGACACTTGTTTAAATTTGACAAAATTGTTATGAAATCTATTTTAACATTATTTTTAATATAATATTGTAATAATATACTTTTGGTTGGCAAGTTCATAGACTAACAGTATGTATAATGCATTAATTATCCCTGTCTACATTACAAAATATTTATTATATAAACTAAACTACCTTCTAATCCTCTTGCCGAGTTACAAAGTTTCTTTAAGAATCGTTGTCCGTGTTATTAAATAGAACCCAACATCTCAGCAATAGACCTTTTAAATATCATTCACTACAATTCAGAAAACTGAAAAAAGTGCCTCGCGGAAGATCATTAAATCTTGAGAAGAGGGCAGCGATATCAGCTCTTCATACAAAAGGGTATTTTTCGGTGCGCGCCCATACGCCGAACAAATTACGACAAAACAATGATCAAGCAGGTTGTGGCATTTTGGCCATTGCATCAGCTGCTGGTAAAACTTGGGGACTAAAGCCGAAGGTAATCTGCTGGCTATATACTGCCGCGATAAGACCAGCGATAACATACGGGGCAGTAGTCTGGTGGATGAGGACAGAAGTGTCCTCCGCAGTAAAGCTGCTAACCGCTGTCCAGAGACAGGCATTGCTGGGAATTACTGGTGCAATTAAGAGCACACGGACCGTTTCTTTGAAGACCGTTGTGGATCCCCCCGCTAAAGCTTCATGTGAAAGCAGATGCTATGAATGCGATCCTTAGACTGAAAGCTAACAACCTGTGGCATCCCAACTTTAGGGTGGGAGGGCACACTTATACTACGGGTACGATGCTGGACGGGCCATTGCTGCAAATGCCCACGGACAGCATGGCACCCGAAATTATCTTCATCGAAAAGGTGAAAATCTCCATACCGAACAAAGACCAGCTACGTAGTGAGATCACTGCTATTGATAACTGGTTCACGGATGGATCCAAATCCAGCCAGGGCACAAGAGCCGGTATTTGTGGGCCCAGTCCTAATCAAAGGATATCCATAAGCCTGGGGAAGCATACAACGGTCTTTCAGGCAGAGGTATACGTCCTTGCAGCCTGTGCAGAAATGATTGCAAAAGGGGGCTGCATGAGAAGGAAAATTAATATAATGAATGACAGCCAGGCTGTCATTAAGGCAGTCTCAAACCCCGTAACTAGGTCAAAACTTGTTAGAGACTGTAAACAACCCCTCAATACACTGGCACGAGACTACACGGTGTCTCTGATTTGGGTGCCGGGACATGAGGATATAAAGGGCAATGTAATAGCCTACGAACTAGTCAAGGAGGGCTTTAAAATACACTTCATGAGTCCAGAGCCCGTATGTGGGATTACTAACGATTCTATAAGAAGGGAGATCTGGACCTGGTTAGATAAAGAAAGTACAAAGAAATGGAGGTCAACTCTATACCAAAGCGCTGATAGGGGATGGGGATGTTAGTTTCTCTGATAACCTACTCAGGCGCAGTAAGAAAGAAGTTAAAGCCATTACTGGGTTGGTAACTGGACACTGTCCCCTGAAAAAGCATCTATACAACTCAGGCCGGTAAACAAACCGTGGTTGTAGAAGATGCGCACTACAGGAGGAAACGAGTTACATGTAATCTGCCACATGTGAGACTGAAGGTACTCAGCAGGAATATGGTCGGGGAGAGATCTTATTTGAGCCCTCGAGGTTCCCAAGTTTCCATTGGCAAGATACTGGCTTTTAGAGAAACATCCAAGCTGTTCGAGTAGAAATAAGAGAATTAATAAGGATGGTACAATGAGCAACACGCTCAAGTGCCCGGACATTAAGTGGCCACCCTAACTTTAATGAATGAATGAATGAAGGGTGATTGCTATGAGTGCACGAACTTTGTTCCTAGGTTCGAATCCTGCGTGAGCAGAAAAACAATTTTTTGGGAAAAATTACTCTTAATTATTACAGTTAAAAGCAGAAATACATTTATTTGTCATTTTCTCACTGTAAAAAGACTTGCAATCGTTGCATACATAATTTATTGTTAGCATCACTAGACAATTAATTTTTGTTAAGAAAAATGTTTGCTACATCGAACGGTTACGAAGATTTATACGCATATTGACATCAAGCACTCTCCTCAGATAAATTTGAGAAAAAAATGGCATAGGCAAATTAAAGTTTGTACAAAATGTAGCAAAAAAATGAGAATCTCAAAGATAATCGTTAGAACCGTTTTCGAGAAAATATCAAAGAAACTTAGACCTTTTTAAATCAGAACTTTGCTGTCGCGTCTTTTAAGGATACCTAAAGCAAACAAATAATATGAATGACCTCGAATATTTTGATTTTGAGATAGAAAAGAAAAAAGAGAGTTGTGTAAGAGACTGTAACCCCCGTATATGATATTTTGGGAAAATATCCAAAAACATGTAAATTTTAAACTACATTGTAGTTTCTGGATTAGAACAGAAAAATATGAATTTCTAATTTATGTAGTGGGGGATTAAAATTTGTTCTTATTTTGACCCCTAATGCATCACTGATCTCTTTATTAAAACACAATGTCCGAATTGTTAAGAAGGACATCTTCTTTTTTCTATCGTGCAAAATATGTTTTATTGGTGCAACTTTAGGGGTCTGTATCTCCCCACAAGTAAATATCAGAAGATACAAAAATACGAGTCAGTTGGGTGACTTTAGTTGAGCCAAATGGTTTCTACTACAAAAAAAAAAACAAAACCGATCTCACTAAAAAAACTTATTTGTCACAGCAACTCATGCATAGTAATTAACTAAAGAACCTTTAGGTAATAAGAAGAAAATAATTTCTTGAGAATAAAACCTTATAACTATCATTATAGATTAGATAATAAATGTATCTATAGCGTTCATTTACTAATTATATTCGTAATTCTTTCATTCAGGAGACAGTCCACGTAGAGCCCCAATAAATGAATAAATGGATGTCTTATGGCGTACACTCTCATAATACACACACACACAATCACGCATGTATGTATGTAAGCACATACGTCTTGTGTGGATCCAGATTATGAGCGAGAGTAACAATATGCGTGCATATAGATGAATGCTCGACGAATGCAGCAGAAGAGGTAACAGCAGTACACGCGAGAATAATGAGACAAATGATAAGTGCAAGTTCAACTATATTCAGAGGTCAGCGGCTGTGTCCACGTACGCAAAGATAGTATGACATGCTCTCGTTGCGCGTTGTATTATGCGTTACATTCACCACGGGACCGGCAATTCACGACAGTACTAAAATATCTATTCTGACTTGAATTTGTTGGACAAAATTGCAGTTGGTGCAAGAGATATGAGCGTGCAGTAATTTTAAGCAAACAAGTTAACAGATTGAATACATGATGTTTCCTAAACTAATCTCAAACACAATTTAGCACACAGGCAGCTAGGAGAAGTAGTTCGAGGTTAAATATTAATCAAATTCAAGAATAAATGAAATGGTTTTCGCTTGATTAAAACTGATGATATTAATAGTAATTCGTATTATTAATGATATTTGTATTATTGGAAGCATGTGTTGGTCGTTGGTTTATTAACTATATATAGTAAATTTTTAACTCACTAATTAACAATAAGAGTCTTTGGGTGTCAAATTTAGAATTGATAAAGCTTGGTAAGGGATGTAGAATAGGAATGGGCAAGATAGGGGAAACGAATAGATATATTCGTCTTTTGTCGGCTCTTGGAAACCCGGTAAATAACACGAATTCCCACTCGAAAGATGAATAAGGGCTGTTTAAAAAAGTATTCGTTTCCTTATCTTGACCATTGCTAGAGTGATAGCATACTACCAAGTTTATGAAGAACTTAAGGCGAATCTGGACGGTCTTCTAATGAGATTCTCTGCCAGTAGATGAGGCGGATTTTTTTCTGCTGTTTTTAGACATACCAATCAAAATATTTTAAATTTGATAAAAAGATTGTTTTGAAAACAGTATTTAAAATTGCGTCAACGTTTTATTTTTTAAAATTTTCTTTTTTAATTTTTTTGTTTGGTTTTATTTGGCTTCTAAAAAGGACCTATAAAAAAGTGGTCAAGGGCGACGGTTCAGCGATACTTACTAATATTAAACCATTTTTTTCATTTCCTTCTGATAGAGAATAGCGTCCGAAAGAGGGAAATGCGTTTTCTCTTTGATCTCGTCCACTGGGAGAATCATAACTAGGACGGTAGCACAAGCGTCGAATTAACTGCGCTACAGAAATGATACCGGTTCGAGTAATCAGATCTTTTCAAAATATTAGTTAGTCTGTCATATGAACTTGAATGTATAGAGTAACAATATTTCATGTTTTTTTAGAAAAATCAAAATTAAATTCAGATTAATAAGGTATTATCAGCAATTTCATTTAATTTACAAGGATGCCAAGAAGCAATTAATTCAGAAATAAATAAGTATTGCACTGATAATATAATCAGTACTATGAATTAGTAGAATCAGTGACTTATTTTGTAAATTGAATAATTGCTGTTTTCCGAGAACTGAATTATCTCGAGGTATGCACAAATGTGAAGAGCATTTGTAGAACACGTGATTGCAGGAATAAACCTCAAGTGATAGTCAGATCGAAAAGAAAGATACCTCTTGTCTTTTTGAATGAATTGTTTGCTTTCTATATTACATGTGCCCAAAATGAATTGCTAAGATTGTCTAGAGTATTCGCTAAGTTTGATTGAGTATTATTCTATACCTGTATCTATGATTTTACGATAAAACAACTTCCTATAGAGTAACTTGTGATAAATGAGTCAGGATGTCATACACTGTCACAAACATACAAACCTCACTCAACACACACATACACACAGAGACATCGCAAATCTGTAGTCAAGTACCTCAAAAGTTTTTTCTCAGGAGCTGACTTAGCACTGCAGTTATTGTACGAAGAATATTTACTTTCTTACAAGTAGCAAACCGCATTATCTAAAAATGGATAAAAGATACTCGTCAAAAAGGAAAAAGCATCTTCGTATCAGCGTGAAAGGAAGATTTAATGTTCCATTGCACAAAATGTAAGTACCGTATCTATTTAGCTAGACATTTTATTACTTTGTCATTGCGTATTTCAGTGCGCCAAAATCCAAAAATAATTCTAGGACGGTCAACAAAATGACTATGATACTAGGTATGTAATCTAAGCAGATATAAAAGAAATTGTAATTTATAGGTACATATTACTCAGTTGAAAAAATTGCTGTGTGCATTTTGTTGATGTTCTGTTTCGTAATACAATTGGCATCAAGAAAATTATTGAAGTGGTTTAGTATTTATAATTATACCTCTTTAATAAAACGTATATACATCATCTCTTGTTAACATTTACACATTTTATGAATTTCGCACTTATTTAAAACATAGGTAGAAAGTAGGTTGGGTTGTATAAAATACACAAAAAGACACTACTTGATGGAAAAAATAAAAATTAATATTTCTGTTTGGGCGTTATTTATTATTAGTCCAAATTCAAAAATTAAAAAAGTTTTGTCATTAAGAAATTGGTGTTCAAATGTGCCGTTGAGCCGATTTTAGAAATTGTTGTTAATAACAAACTTATTTAAAAATTTAAATACATCGAATATAAAAAAAATTAAAACGTTGGCGCAATTTCAAACATTATTTTAAGACAAATACAGTTTAAAATTTAATAATCGGTCGTATCGTTTCCTCAAAAAGGGCGGAATACTTTTCCGATATATTTATCTCTGTCGTACACTTGGATGTCCAGATTCGCCTTAAATGAGCGCGCAACGCATAGAATGCTTACAGCAAGGCGGTAACATTTTCGAAACAATATTTGAAAAAGTACCTTTACTTCCCATTTCAGTTGTTTCTTGAATCATTTTTAATTTCTTTTTACTTATTTTGAATATACATTAAACCTACCAGCGAAAAATATTTCTTTTAGAAAAAACAAAAAAAAAATCAAAACTTCTGCTCAAACCTTTTTCGAAGCCTTTGAAACGTTAGAGTGTTGCGATGTCTGCGATTAGGAAATCGTTGGCCGTAAATTCGGGGAGCAAACATATACACTAAAAAAAAAACATGTATTTTTTTCTTGGTAAAAACCACTTTTGCTTAAAAGAACTCTAACATTTTAATATTACGAAGAAATATATTAATAGCTCTCGCAAAAAAAACTTAAAATTTCTTACAGTTTGGTCAAATTACAATTAAAATACTAAAGTTGTTTGAATTAGATATATGTACATTGTCGACTCCGAGAGAGCTTGACTCCTACTATTAATAATGGTTCCTCGTTGAGTTACTCTATCGCGAATTTACTTCGCCGCTGAAGATGTTCACCGCAGTTATGAACGAAACGTTCGGAAGTAATTCCACAGGACCACGACTCAACAGCCCAGAAACACTTTTTACAGTTTCCCCATTGCATACGGTGGCTCTTGATTTTGCGAATTAAGCGCCAATGTGGAGGAACTACAGGCAAGTGACGTGCAGCGGTTTTGGGGTAAGCATTAGAAATTTCTATATTTTGCTTGTCTGTGCACTTCTTTGACAAGTTGTAAAATTTTTCCTAATTTTAACAAAAATTTTATTACAGTGAACACAGATACTTCTGAACCAACATAATACTCAAAGCTATTATAGAATTTTGTGGTAAAATAAGTAACGTTATTTTATCGTTTAATCACCGAATGTGGCCTACATTTTCTTGTAATCTTCTCTGTCTACATGGAAAATATGCGTAAGCTTATAGGTTAAGTTCTACTTTCAACCATCATATCTGTTATATTTTCAACAAAACTATCGTCCAGCGTTCAGATATTAAATTTGAATGGACAAAGGATTATTATTATTTTTTTGCATTTTTTTAAATTTCTTAACTGCAGTTTTAATATTAAATATGACTTCATTAAAGTAATTTACGGATTTAAGGGTTCAACAATCTTGAAAATGCTACGAAAATGCAAATATATCCGTGCTATTATTCCATTTACTGTGATTATTTTCAAAGAAATGCAGCTTCAAGACTCTAATGAATCATTTCGCGGCTACAAATTATCTTTTATGGCGACGATATTAACGACATGTAAATTCAAATTGATGCCAAGCATTTATATCAGACTATTTGTCTGGTTTAAGCTAATGGTGACGCAATATTTCACCGTCTACACTAAAACGTACCATAAACTTGACGTGAAAATCTTCTAACATACAATATTTCAATATAAAACGATGAAAAATCTCAAGACGCACCTCTGTACTGCACATACACATATGCATGAAGGAGAAAGAGCATAGTTAATGAGGATATAAAGCCTGTAACTGCCCATATACACTTTAAGCGTATGGGCCATCGATGAAATTATTACCCTTGGAGGACAAGACGATATAAAATATGACAATGATGCAGATATGTGTGCGACAAGATAAAGCTCCGTAAAATCTCTTTGAAGACCTAGTAAGGATTTACATTTTAAAAGACCATTTTATTTAGCACTGGAAAATACTGCCTCTGAAAAGCATTTCGCTCTTAGAAGGCAACATGCAATACCAATTATAGCATGTATCCCTCCAAAATTATTTCCTTATTTCACTTTTACGATGTGTTTATTCCGTCCGAACAGTGGCGGCTCGTGAGTTATGAAAGAGGGTGGGCACAATATAAGAACTTGTTTATTTTTTGTACATAAACTCCATTCTCCTATTTCTCATGCTGGAAAAGACATCTATGACTTTGTTGTAAAAATGCGTTCAGTCGATCTTCTGACATTGTGCTTCTCAGAAAAGTTTTAATGTGTTTGAGGGTAGAAAAACATCGTTCACATTCTGCTGTCGACATGGGGGTTATACAAATAATATCCAACAGTTTATATGTTTCCGCCAAAACTTTTTTTTTAAGTTGTGTTATGAACACTAAAAGCAGCAAAACACCACCTACATCTACGTCACACATGTCCTCGCGTTCACAAATTACTGAAAGTTCACTTTTCATTTTTGCGCTGTCCAACATAGGATAAGATTTCACAGTTTTTTATACACATAATTAACCGACGCAAAATATGAAGATTTTTTCCCACATCTTCGTTGTACTTAATTTTATGTCGCAAATAAGCACTCTCTAACTATTCACGTATGTTCACTTTGCCTAGAACATTAAAATCCACGCATGCATTCATGTGAGAAACGGAATTTTCGTGTTTCTTTGCCCTCTCTGCAATATGCTTTAAATCATCTTACCCTTGTTTATTCTACGCACTGACCTCTTTCTTAAAGATTAAGCAGATAAAACAAAATAGTTTATTTGTTAGTGAACATCCGCACATCCACTCATATTTTTATTAAATACTCTATTGTAAGTTCGAGTTTTACTTGTGGAAGTGTAGTTTATTTGAAGATCAGGAATAGGCCTTTCTTTCTCTTTAATTAAAAGTTTTTCCTCAAATGGAGCGCGGTTTTCTTTTTTAAGATTTTGCACTCAATTAACTTAACCATTATTAATAATAAACATCACTTCAAGCCCTTGAAATCACACATACGCGGTACGCGTTGAAAACGATGCAGTCGCAACGAATGCAAGACGTTAACTGGAGACACGGCATTGCGTGCCCCGAAGCGACCGTATAAGCGCATATAGCGAAGATAAACGGAGCCGTCCGATTCATACTCCAAATAGGTATGTCGAAAAGAGTGCCCCGGAACATAGTTCACCCATAGCGTTCGTATATACGCTAGCATCTGCGGTGCGGAAGGAAACTTTGATACCATCGTTATAGAAATACGTAAAAATAATCAAATAAAATAATGCACTGAATTACATGCGAATTTCTTTCTGTGTTTATCTTGGTGGTTGGGTGGGCACGTGCCCTTGTGCCCTTTAGTACCAGACGCCACTGCGCCCGAATAATAAGCACGAATGTATAATATATTTGGAGAGTTCATAAGTTTGGCGAGATTTTAGTCGTCGGAATATTGGATCATGGATGAAGATCAAGGCACAGACGCATTGTATAAATAGAAGAGCAGATTTTAGAGTTATTGTTAGTAAACAGGCATCCTCGAGTTAGCGCTAGACAATTAGTTGTTGCAATGAATATTCCCCGCCATAAAACCATTCATTCAATTTTAAAAAGTTCAACCTCTTTAAGAAAACAATAACCTTCTCGGAATAAATTTCTGAACCACGATTTTAAATAGAATATCTGATGATGACAATTTTCGAGATATATTCTTTGGAGCGATAAATGCATATTTAATAGAAATGCAGTCTTTAACACTTATAACCACCGGACAGAGGAAAATCCGCACCAATATCCGATGAGTATAGTCACCAAAGAAGGTTTTCTATGAATGTTTGGTTAGGCATAATAAACCATACAGCTATTGGACCAATTCACCGTCTCAATCGTCTAGATGAATACGTCAACGTTTTGGAAGAAGTTATAGATAACATGCCATTAACTATTCATGTACGATGGAGCTCCCGCTCATTATGCTCTTAATGTCAGAGAGTGCTTGGATGAACATTTTCAAAAAAACAGATGGATGGTGGTCTAATACCATAGTCAAATTGGACTTTTTTATTTGGTGTTATATGACATATGCTACGCCTCTCTCAACTGCCAACGAAGTGAAAGAACAAATAAACGCATCAGTGTTGTAAATTACTCCAGAAATACTGCAACATGCATCAAAAAGTATTTTTTTTTAATTCAGTAAGCAAAAAGTGCATAGTTTGCAACCTGTATAATAAAATACGATTAGAATGAAATAGTTTGGATTTTACTTTATTAAATGCTCAAAAGGATGACCTCCATACAATAGAATAATCTTGCTTCAAATGCTGTGCTAACATTTCGAAACATTTCTGGAGTTATTCCTTGACATTCTTCAATAATTGTTTGGCGTAACTCTTGTAAGAAAGTTGGGTAACAGTATTGGGAATTGGGAGGCAGAATGATATGTCTTCTTTAGCGATGAATCGCGATTCTGTTTAGGTATGCACGATGGCCATATAAGGAAGGGCACGGCCGGCGTGGAGAAAAGAAAACGTACGAAGGACTGTTGGAGTAATGGTTTAGAGGGCTATTGCCTATGATAGCCGATCATCACTTGTCTTTATTCGAGGTATTATCATAGCTGTGCGTTGTGTTGATGACGTCGTACAAATCACTTTACTATCTTATTTAGATGACTGTCCACACGTCCTTTTCAAAAAAGCCAACGCACATCCCTATATTGCTCGTCGAACTCTTGACTTTCTCCAAGAAACAGACGTTAATATTTTTCCGTGGCCACTTCGTTCACCGCATTTAAACCCCATTGAACATGTGTGGGATATCATGGGGAAGAGACTCACACTCTTCTCCCAAACTCTGGCACAGTTAATCCACGTCATTCGAGTTGTTTGAAACGAGGTGCCACAAGCAGCTATCGACCATCTCATTTTGTCGATGCCTAGACGTGTACAGGAGTGTATTCAGCTACGGGGTCGTCAAATACATTATTAATTTTTTTTCTTTCATTCATTCTTGTAAATGTTATAGTTTAATTTTTGATGTAAAACTATAACGTTCCCAAAAAAAAAAACAAATTGAACAAATTATTTCTTCTAGATGTAACACTTTTAATATATTTATTTAAATGCGTTTTGATGTTTTTGACGATATTTTAGTTTAAACTTTTAGCGTATCTACCGTAGTTCGGAAGCGGGAAATTCTGTTTACGTTCTTTTTATTATTACCCCACATTTACATCCATGAGTGAATACGCGCGGCTTGCGTTCGTGTGCGTACAAGATCAATAAGTCAGGCACACCTGTTGATTATCCGATCCGTAGAGTAATTGCCGGTCGTCACAATAGTCCCTATTTTATAAATAAACGGCCATGACGCTATGTTCTAGGCACAAGTACGAAATTGGTCGCTGCCTGTTCAATTACTGTATTCAGGAGAACTAATAAATTACTTTTGTGAGTGCATAAGTACTCTTTCGCTTTATCGTTAAAACACTTGCAGATCTGCAGTATCGGGAAGATCTTTCCTTTATTGATGTCTTAATAGTTATTCTACACTGTAGGAAGTTACGAATATAAATTTACATTTATTTTTACCTAAGATGGGGCGTAAATTCGCCACGAATAATCCGCCTACAGTTGAGGGTAATTCATTTTTTTCTTATAAATACCAACTAACACCTGGTTTGAACTACCAGTTTCAAAATTCATGCTTTATTCTGATATAAAAGAAATCTGGAATTGTGTTGGCCGAACTTCTAGAACTTTCTTTCCTATATTCTCTTCGTCATTGTGGCCTTGAACTAAAATTTTCGGAAAAGCCCTAACGTGCTTGCAGGTAAGTTTTCCCAGGCATAATAATTTGCGAGAATGGCGTCTTTGTAAAGAAGAAAACATATTTAATATCATTTAAAATAAATAAATTATTAACACATCTGGTGCTTTATATTGATTTAGAAACACACTATAATCTGACTGTCATCAACTATCCTTACATTGCACATTTGCATGGTGCCATAATAATGGGAGAAAAACCATATCTCACACCGAAGTCGCCTTTACTGTGACTAACGCAACTAACAAAACTCAGGTAAAGTCAGGCAACGGTAACGAAAAGGAAAAATCATACATAGAAAATTAACCAAGTACAGACACTAATATAGTCCAGCGCATAGTGCATCAAATAAATTCCATCGAAAGCGCATTAGTGTGTGGAAGTTCGATATATCTGACATTGTAGAAGTTATCAAAAAAAAGTTATTAAGGAAATGTATAGGTATCCTTAACCCTTTCACTGTGCAGAGCTTGAGAATCACGTGCATTCGTAATTGGTCGCTTGTAAGTATACTCGTTTTGAGCAGTGAAAGGATTAAAGTTCATATTTTAAGATTAGGTACCGACATACAGGGTGTTTCATAACGTCGTGCTAGATCTAACTTATATTTTTTTAAATGGAATGCTATAGGCACTCTTTTTGGTTTCTAAATTCTGCTTGCATAGTGTATCTTCAGGCAGTAAAATCACTCCGTACGATTCGTGTGTCTAGTATCATGTATCAGTGTTAGTCGAGTCTTGATGCGAGATAGAAAAGTGAATTCCAGAATTTACATTATAGTCATGCTAAAATAGTTTATACAATGTGCGATAAGCAGTTATTGTGCTGGCACAAATCGAACTACACATTGGTGGTGATGGATCTGATGCGTTATCCGTAGATGTTGAACGGTTCATGCTGAACTATTTTTTATACTTCACATTTACAAATCCACAAAATTCCTTCAGTTGCGTGGGGCGAACTGTGTAGATATGAAAATATTTGCATATATTCATAAGAAGCGCTTCAATTTCGATTTGTACAACATCTACGCCAGATTGAAGTGTTTTGACAATAGGAACTATTTTGCCTTTTGGCACTCCAAAATTGGTATTGCCATTGTCACCACAAAATGTAACTACCATTTTATCACTTTCATGACTAGTCAATTAGGTTTCCAATGAGTATTTCCGATGTGTCGCCGAGAATAGACTCAAAATCGAGCAGGTTTACACGCATCCCTTCTAGTGGTAAAAAAGTACCTCACAACAACAGGGGCTAGTTTCAGTTCTTTTCTATTTGAAGTGTCGTCACACTTACAAACTGAACCTTCTGCAGATCCGAGTGAAGCTCTTCCAATAACAAAAGTGCCAGAGCATTTAAAATTACTGTTTTGCATTTAGTTCTCGTATCACTAAATTTTGGTTCAAAAAACTTTATTGAAATTACTTTTGATGTACACTGTTGAAAATATTACGGTGTTGGCGTTAATTTTGCGCTAGTCAAATATTTTAGTGTTGATTTTTCCAAACTTTGCCGGACGAGTTGACCACGCGTATTTAATAGAACAGAAATGACTAGAATTTCGTATGAATTCTTTGTTCAGATATGAGGATTGACTATTTTTCTAGACATTCAGAAGCGTCAACCAATCAGAATTTTTCCCTCGGATAGAAATATAGAAACAACACCAATTCTAATACAGTATTGCATTATACGCACCACCTGCATTGCACGTGTATCTGTTTTCGAGTTTGTTTCTGCGTATGAACATATTCAAACAAACCACCAAATGTGATTGACCTGCAAAGTGTAACCTTGTGTTATTAAACGTTAATTCCAGTGGGCATAAAAAATTTCAACATCTTAAAGATGTATTAGGAACAACTATTTATGTAATTAGTTCAGATTTGAATCAAATAGCATAAACATTAACTTAATTTTATAATGGACCTCAAAAAATCATTTTAAAATTAGTACGTTTAGTTGAAACCAAAACTTTTGAATGAGTGGTTCTGTATATTTATAATTGAGAAAACGTCTTAAAGAGAGAATATTATAGCACTAAGAAATAGGAGTTGCATATTAAAAAGACGTTGTGTTTAGAAAATGATGTTAAATCATCCAATAGATCGCATTCATTTAGTTAAGCAGCTAGTAAATTTGTCTAGTCTAGATCAAATAAAATGTGACTAGAAGTATTTTATAATTCCACGTGTCAGTTGTACAACGTAACCCCTTAGCAATAGACAATACTTGACTATGCTTGACTTGACTATGCTTGACTTGCTCGTCAAATTTAAACTTCTATAGTTCTCGACAAAATAACACGAAAAGAGTGTGGACCTCTCCCGACTATTAAATTAGTCAAAAAAGTGTTAAAATTTTCAACAGTGTACAGTCAGAAGTTTTAAAATTCATTATGTATTACTGCCTGAAAAGCAGATGTGGTCTCTTTGACGACAATAATTAGATCCTCATTTTAAAAAGAAATAGTTGAAGAGCTTGCAGCATCCGTTGCACCAGCCTTGTGTTTTGAACATTTTAAATGGTCGTCAAACCCGGACGTATGGTAGGCCTAGCATTACTATATTTAAACTTCAATTTTATCAGGTAGCAGTAGCAGGTACTAGCCGACCAATATCTGGTGACAGCTGATGACTTGTTGTGATGCAACATGTATGGCGTTGGCCCGTCAACGTCATAAAGACGTCAAACATCAACTGAGCCTTGTGCTTTTGTATTTGCTGTTCAGCCACTGGTACCACGTCAGATTTAATTCGTACAAATTCTTTCCAAAAATGTATTATTCAGTTGAGGAGTTAATAGATATGCTTTAGGTATATATATTGAGAGAATATTCGAAAAAATGCGTTCTTGCAAAAAGAGTTTATGAAGCGAGATATCCCACGCGAACACAGCCGAAAAAAGAAACACACAAATACAAGAAGATATGATGGAAAGAATGAGACAAGCCTTTCGGTGTATTGCTGCAGAAAAGTTAAGAAACGTCAAACGATCGTGTAAACTACGACTCCATGAGGGTGAGTGGTCCAGTTTAGGTGTAGGGCACAGTTAACAAAAATGAAAGAGCCGATAAATATTTGCCGAAACACTATAAAAAATATAGGATGTTCCATTTAAGTTTAATAAGAAAATTAAGGATCCGGATTTAGACTCACCGAAATACAAGAAATATTTCTTCTCTTAAATTCTCAAAATAGCAGACAAGTAATACTGGGAAAAAGGGGGTGTCATTTTAACTTTAACATTCAACTTAAGAAAATATAGTTACAGCTGGTGCGATGTTATAAAACACTCTGTACATGTGTAGCTAATTTTAAAATATAAATCTTTAGAATATGTACAACTGTTCTTAATTTTTTTATTTGATAAATTTTATAATGGCAGATATATCGATCTTCCAGACACAAATGCGCCATCCTGTATATATATCCTTAACGATTCAAAGATTTATTTCTTTTAAACGAAACGAATGCCGATACTTTATGATTACTTGCCTGATGATATAAAGCAACTACCAGCGATTTGCTTTAAAAAACAAGTTAAGAAAATGTTACTCGAGAGAGTGTTACAGTATACAGAATTTCTGTATTCCGAAAGGAAGTAATGTCATTACTTGAAACCTCCTACACCTTCTATCTTTTGTTGGTTAGTTATTTGTTTATATGTTTGTTTGTTGTATTTATATTTATATCTTTTATATTTACACCTATGTTTTTATTCATCTTTTTTATTTATACAAACATTTTTTTTCTAAATTATTTGACAAATGTACATATACACAGTACATGTATACAATGACTGACAATTTTCTGTAATGTTTTTATTGCAAATATATTTATTATTATTATTAAATAATTTCGAAATGAAACAACAAGTTCACGAAATAAAATAATATGTTTTATATCCATAAATACATACCGTTTCTTAATTCAGTGAAATATCCCAGCATTATTCGCGATATATATTTTGAGTGAAGCGACAAAAGCACTGGTGATTATCACACAACGCGCCACCCAAACTTACTTAGTTTCGTACAAGGAAATATAACGACTTTGCAAAGAATACGGCGAGCAAAGACTATTAGCGATTTAGGTCGAAATTAAAGTTAGCACGGAAACAACATGAAAGAAAAACCATTAGTCGCCGCACGTTGTCCTTCTCAAAGTTAACTTACGAGTCCATTCTTTTCTGATATGTGTCGATGGACCCCAAGAACTTCTAAATTATTTAATGCAATGTAACAGGCGGATATTACACTGTAAAAGTTCTTTGACAAATATCTTTGATGAAAGATATTTGATAAATAATTTCCGTAGTACAATGGGTTAAATTTTATAAGAGACGTCCATCTACAATTGATTGTAAAAGTTTTTTGCCAAGAATCTTCTATTAAAGACCTTTGTCAAAGAACTCTATAGTGTACTATCCGCCTAAGATATATTAGCTATAAACTACGGAACGTCAGATGATGTTAATTGTTGCTGATTTGAACATTGATGGCAATTGAGTTATAAAATAGAGGCGAGAATATTGTGTTTAATGCTGCACATATAAATAATAATAATTGCAATTAACGCTTGTAGTATGGGAGTGGGAGTCGTATTGCTGTTTCTGGATTCAACATAACTGTTGATAATAAAATGAATTCTTCAAACAGTAAATATTGCGAATAATTTGTTTGTGCGGAGTTCCCTTATAAATACATTATTTTTACAAACAGAAATTGAATAAAGGCAGCTTAGTACATTTTTTGTTTAGCTTTATTAGAAAATAGTATTTCTTTTCTAGACTCAAAAAGCACTTATGCTCTTCACGAATCTGTGTATTTTATTGTGAAATATAAATATATAAAGATAAAATGTATGATGTATGTACACAATTTAGGTAAATAAATATGTGTACAATCTGGGCAATTCGAACACAGAAACACTAAGAAATTTGTTAATAATCTTCAAAGAGCAGTTGTGTTGCAGCAATGTTTAAGACTAATCCTTAGCAAATTTAAATTTTTTGATGAAATTTCTGATCAGACAACACTAATTTTTGTTTTTTTAAGTTTTCAATTATATAAAATTTTTGGTGAAGGGGATTATTATTATTGGAATTGCAATTCGACAATCTATCTGAACTTGTTGGTTTAGAATATAAATCAGTCAAAGGTGTATTATTCACTTTCAGAAAGCATGACTGACCATCTTTCTCATGTTTGAAAGTAAATACTTTATCACGTATTGTATTTAAAATATTTAAGATGTATTGTACATTTTTGTAAAAACAAAATCCATAATTAAGTTCGCCAAAATTGGGTTTCAGGGGTTTTCTATGGGGTTCCCAAAAATTCGATTATAATAATTATTATCATAAATAAAATAATTAGAATCAAAAATGCAAGATTTATGCCTTATAAAAAGGTTTCTTTGGGAACATCCTACCGAAGACTGGGTCTTTAATTACAGCTCTATTTTTGATTTTAGGAAAAAATACTTTATACAAAAGTTTTACAGATTTCAATGCTGCATAAACTAAAAATATTTTCGTCAATACAGGGCGTTCCAAAAGTAGGGAAACGCATACTTACTCTGTTATTTTAAATGGAATGCCCTATATATTATTCTATTTTTAAATTCTACGTAGAAAAATAACATCACTTTATATAAACTACTACATGTCTATCTATAATAACAACATTGTTATTTATACTTTTGTAAGAAATGGCTCTGCTGCAAGATTTCGGATAAGGCGGCGTAGTTTGTATATGCATTTGTTTTAGATATTCATATTTTAAATACCATGCACACATATTTAGCTTGATAAGCAGTGAAACTGAAACCAATATAATCATATACAGGCATTCTAACTTTTTTTAAATAGCATCCTATAGCTTTGCGTATGTAATCAACCCTTACACAAAACCGTTTTAATTGATGGTAAGCATTTATGATACCTCATGCTGAATTTTGCAGATAATTAATGATTTTGAATAAATCTAGGGAATTTTCTATTAAATTTCATGTTGGCTTAGTATATAAACTTTATATAATTGAATAAAACCTCGAATTAGAAAATATATGTTAGTATCAGATTATAAAATATAAAACTAATGACATAATAATGATATTTAATGATAATCCAGAATATAATATATTATATATCTAATAATAATTTAATAGGGCAGGCCATGCCAATTTTTTTCACTAGAATAATAGTTCTAACGTCAAATCTGCCAACAAATAATTTTGTATAAATACTTTATCCTTTCTACATCTCAGTGATTGTTTATTTATTTTCTTACTTATTTTATTATACATTACATTAGTTACTTGTCTTTTATTTATAATAAAAAACAAATGAACATTAGACCACAGCAAAATACATCTTTAATTAAAAGTATTTACACGTAGTAATCATTTTTAATTATCAAAATTTATGGCATATGTTCAAAAATATATCCTCTTTCTGTTAACATATTTCTACCCTTTTGCAAATTTTGGGGTAGTTTCTTCAACAATTCTACAAAATGGATAAAAATGCTTCTTTCATTCTATTCTTCCTGATTTCCTATGGATCTTTCTTAAACACAAAGTTAATAAATTATTTTTTTGATAGCTTTGACTTTTAGTTATTATTAACTATTATTTAAATTGGCTATTGTAATAAACAATTACCATAGTCTACCAAATATCGGTAATATAGTTTCTGTTAATTATAAACGAATAACAGTAAATTTCTTTCTATTTTTAAAAAAACGTATTATTTAATTTGTGTTTCTTGGTCTTATACTGATGTATGCTTACTAATTTGCGGTTTCATTTTTTATATCGCGCTTATATATTAATCTGACTTGAAAATTAATAAAAAATTCATTAGATTTATTTAAAAATAATTATCTACAATATCCTGCATGAGACGTTACAAATGTTTAATATGACTTGAAAGGGCTTTGTGTAAGGGTTAATTTCCCATAAGCAAAAATATAGGCTGCTATTTAAAAAAAAATGAAGTTACCTTGGGCTAAAGTTAAGCAAATATTCGGGACTATAGTGGACACCTCTATCTCTCTACGGAGATCTTAAATACATAAAATCCTTTTTGAGTGGCTGGCGTTAGTATGTAAGTGTCAAAAATGTCGAACAGGGTATAGAGAAAGAGTACTTATCGTCATTTTTGTCGATCACACGGGGTATTCCGCAGGGATCCATATTGGATCCTACATTGTTTTTGGTGTACGTGGCAGATATGCCTGATGTGTTGGAGATGTGTTTTCTTTACCAGTATGCGGATGACACGTCATGTATACTAACAATAAGAGGCATCCATTTTGATAGTGTATCGCTATTAGGTAGCACCGTAAATTAATAACTGGTGTACTAAAAACACTTTACAGCTAAATATGGATAAATCCGCCGCATTATGTTTTAACAACAAAACAAATTCAAGCATTTATTTCAACTTAAATGGTAAATCGGTTCCCAATGTTAGTAAATTTAAGTTCTCTAGGCCGTAACATTGATATTGTCTATCATGGGACGACACATTGAGATTTTGGTAAAAACACTTAACTCGCCTTTTACGCTGTTCTAAACTTGCGTCATACGGTTGATATCGGTGTCTTAAATTTATTATTTTGGCTACGTTAACTCTAAGATAAAGTATGCATTCTTGCTTGGGGATCTTCAAAAAATTTTACACGAGTATTTAAAGCACAAAAGAAAATTATAAGATGCTTGTTGCATAGGCCAGCTGGTACACCATGTCGTCCATTATTTAAAGAGTTAGATATTCTACCATGACCAGCAGTTTATTTTATACCAACTAATGCATTTGGGCATATCAAAAAATACATCTGAGCAAGAATTGTACATACTAGATAAACAATGGTTACCAGGGGTGCGAATTGATCTTTACTATACCCACGTCACAAAACAGCACTATTGATGAGAGCACCGGATATATTAGCAATCAAAGTTTATAATAAATTACCAGAGTGCATAAAAAATAAACCAACTGTCAATCATATAAGTGTTCTTGCTTGACACGTGTTTCTATTCATATGAGGAATTCTTTGGGGTGTCACTGTGATATTAGAGGGATGAACCTCTGGCTTGTACTGCGCGTTCGCAGTCTGTATTAGTTATTTTTATGTATTTTTTGTTCTTTGTTTTGCCAGTTTGATGTTTTGTGTAAGTGTATGAAATGGCATTCAATTGTTATACTTGACAATGCTTATATCATTTATGATCTACAGCAATAAAAATTATTATAATTATTCTTATTATTAGTATTATTATTATTACACCTGTATATAATTATATCCATTTTAAATTCACTGTTGTATCAAACTAAGTACGTATATATGATATTTAAAGTATGACTATCTAAAACAAATGCATATACAAACTACGCCGCCTTAATCGAAAACTTGCAGCTGGGTCTTTTTACAAAAGCGTAAATAACACCGTTGTTATTACAGATAGACATATAGTAGCTTATATAAAATGATGTTATTTTTCTTCGTAAAATTTTAAAAAGGGGTTATATATAGGGTATTCCATTTAAAATAATGGAGTATGTATGCGTTTTCCTACTTTTGAAACAGCCTGTATGGTCAAAAATATTTTTGGGTTATGCAGCATTGAATTTTGTAAAATTTTTGTGTGAAACATTTTTTTTCTAAAATCAAAAATAGAGCTGCAATCAAAGACCCAGTCTTAGATGGACAGATGTACAAGATCTGTCTATCTGTTGTTAAGCTCTCGTAAAACTAAATAGTTTTACCATAAATTGGAATATGGAACAGTTTAAGCGTTGCAGGAGCAGTTTAAGCTGCTATTCAGACTGTGTTTGGAGCTATGTAAGCTGTTCCACGAACTGCTGTTCCCCTTCGTTGGGAACCACAGGAATATTCAAATTTCTCGCGCTTCGAAGTCGGCACTCTTATCCAGCAATCAGAAGACCCCAATTGGCCAGCCAAGCGCGAAAGAAGTGTAGGATAAAAATAATTACAGACTCCTAAGCTATTTCCCATGGGATTTTGTGTTAGAACTGTCTTAACACTGCGTAGGCTTTCACGGCCGGTATAACTATAACTAACAGCTTCTTGCGGGTTTCGCTGTTCATACTGACAGCTTCTTCAGGATAACTGAACTGATTCTCCATGGTCCGACATTCCGAGCACGCAGTATTTAGAAAGAAGACGCACACCGATAGATATCTGCATGCAAGATCTCACCATCATCCGATGCAGAAGAAGACATTAATACAAACATTGCTATCCAGGGCCGAAACCATCAGTGACGAACAACATCTTATCAGTGAAAAGATACATTTGGAGAAAAGCACTTAAAGAAAGGTTGGTACACTGACATCGACATAAAGGAGAGCCACTAAGAAGAAGACGACACTGGAGACAACTACAGTACCACGAAGAGGGATGGCGTGTTTACCTTACATAGCAGGAGTCACCGAAAAAGTAGGCCGAATTTTGAAGAAACGTAACGTACAAGTACGCTTCGGGACTGCAACGTCGATCCAGCAGTATCTACCGATCGCAAGGATAAGATACCCAAGGGGCGCACAGAAGGTATCTAAAGATAACATGCCATGCGGACAGTGCTACGTCGGACAAACAGGAAGAGCCATCGACATAAGAATAAAAGAACACGAGAGGGACGCAAGATTAAGAAGGACCGAGCAATCAGCGGTGGCAGAACACATGCACGACACCGGACACAAAATGGATTTCAAGAATATAAAAGTAATAAATACCACCAAGAACTACGGAAAGACTCATCAGGGAAGCCATAGAAATAGAGAAGAATAAAACCGTTAATAGAGAAGAAGGGTACCACTTAGCAACACGTGGAAGAGCCTACTACGAAACCGTCACGGTCAATGGAGTCGGAAACTACACGGTTGGATGCACCAGGGGCGTATATAAGAAGAATGTCGGACCATGGAGAATCAGTTCAGTTATCCTGAAGAAGCTGTCAGTATGAACAGCGCAACGTCGAGCGAAAGTTTTGACACACGGCGAAACCCGCAAGAAGCTGTTAGTTATAGAACTGTCTTAGTTTATCTACTATTGGTAACTGACAATATTGACTAGTACTCATATCTGCAACTGCTATTATCCAGATATTCGCATTCGAGAATTAGTAAGATAATTGTGGCCAATTTGTAGTTTTTACAAACCTTTCTCTCATGTGTATGCGTTCGTTTTTTTGAATTGTGTGCATGCGTGAGCAAACCTCTCTAGATGCGCGAAGGACAAGTACAGAGATGCGACGAGGCAATCATTTTTACCATTATTGCGTTTAATTAAATAAAGTCGACCGACAATAACGCCGTAGGTAATCAACAGGATGCGTAAAACGACCAAAGGAAAAAATTCAGTGGAGAGTCCTAACTAATAACGAAAACAAGTAAAAATTAAGCGCCGCTGACAATGAGTCACATTCATTAAAATCGTATTACAGGCGCAGTGAAGACAAGAAAGTCCCACACACCCAGAGAATGTGCCTTTATCCTGGCTTGATGGTGCATCGATGCATTTTCGCATATCAAGAAAAAGAACACTACTATTATTATGAATTATAATAATTATATATTGTTATTATTTATTATTATGATTTAGATTTCACAGAAAAATATAGTTTCTGATTTTTTTTTAAAATATATATAATCTATAATATTAAGCATTAAATTATGTATCTACTTTTTTACAATTTTAATACCAGTTGAGTTTTGTTTCTCCTTTTAAGAAGATGACACATCCATATGAATTAAAAACATTTCTTACGATTCTTGAACTGAAAACGTGGCTTGTGTTGCGCTGTTTGACAAATTCCAAGAAATATTTGAGGAACTTTTAATTAAGCGGATCCAATGTCGTTTAAAACAGAAAAACATATTTCTGGCAATTCAAAAGAATGGTTTCTGTGCCAGAAACGGCAGTATTAAAGAAATAAAAACAGAAGATCCGACTGAAACTTTCTGATTGCAAACACAGCGACTAAGGACAGTATAATAGGAGTTAACATGTATTCGTCACAAGTTTAGGAATTTTATCTTTCACTTAAATATTTATTTCACTAATTATTCATTATTTACAAAAAAACCTTGTTACATGTTAATTGTCCGATTCATTTATAATGATTTAAAGCTTATGTGAAGCAATTAATGCGTATATTATGTCTTAACAGTTAGATCATGAAATTTTATGAACGTATTTCACAACAATGTTATATTTCAGTTTTTAAGATGGTAATTAAGACAAATTAATATCCCTAATTATAATAAATATTAAAATTTACAATTAATTATAAAGTAATAAAAAGTGCGCTTACTAATATGTAACACAGTTAATATTACGGGTGCCTGCCTATTTGTAAATTAACATCCATTTTTATGTTAAAGTAAAATACATGCCTTTGTGGGATGCATATAACCTGAATTGTTGTCTATTTATTTTTGTTTTTCAAATATTTATTGAAACTTCATAAAGGCATTACTATACTAATACAAATAGACTCGCATATAGTTAGTGTTTTTACGTCATAAAACAGTAATAGCGTAATTTTACATGTGTTTGAAACAAATGACGTGCAACGGTGTATAATACCACTTCTCATACAGAGATGAGAATGATTGTCCTGATCCTACACTACTTTCCGCGATGTGCAAATCAATATTTTCAGCCAATCATTGTAATGAATTATTTCATCAATTTTTGCTGTCAAAATTGACGATTGTTTTACAAGCGGTGCGTTTCGTGTCTTGAATTTTGACTTATTTAGTCATTCCGATTATTGTTTGTTAATTTTTATACACAGTCTTTCTCAAGACTACGCCTTCATTTCGCATTGAGAGCGTAACGTGTTTTTTTTTTACAAAATGCCATATTTATATAATATACTCTCCCGTAGTAAGACTGAACACCCTGAAGGTTATGTTATCAATAGCATGTGTTAAAGGCTGGAAAATTCAACAATTGGATGTGCAGACAGCATTTTTAAACGGAAACATAAAATGAGAGGTATATATTTATCCCCCGGAAGGTTATGAAATCGTATCAAGAAAAGTATGCTTATTAAAAAAATCGCTGCAGGGATTAAGAGAAAGTTCACGTGATTGGTACGAATGTTTTCATCAACTTTTGGAAAGTACAAATTTTCAAAGATCGAAATATTTCCTTTCTATAAAGGAACTGTTAATGGAAACCAAGTATATATAATTTTATATGTAGACGATTTACTGTTTTTTGTTATTGAAGATGGCATACATCTAATAAAAACCTTATTGAGTAAAAGATTTTGAATGAAAGGTTTAGCCCAAGTTAAACAGTATCTAGGAATTGAAATTGAATATAATCAGACTGAAAGAAAAATGATTCTAAGTCAACACACACACACAGATAAACATTTAAAGTACAGAAATTTGATTGGAGCATTGTTATACATTGCAAATGGTACCCGACCGGATGTATTTTTTTCAATAAACTATCTTAGTCGCTATTAAAATTGTTTTGACAGCACACATTACAAATATGCGCTACGTATCTTAAAATATCTATATAGTACGCGATTTATTAAATTGCATTATGATTAAAATTTTAAGAAGTCATTTGATGCCCATGTAGATGCTGATTGGGCTGCAGATATAACAGACAGAAAGTCGACTACAGGAATTATTATACGTGTTTGTGGAAATACAATTTTGTGGAAATCTCAGAAGCAAAAAATCGTATCTCGATCTTCGACTCACGCCGAATATAACGCTTTAGCAGACTGTGTCACCGAAACAATCCCAATTAAAGGAATTTTAAATGAATTGAATATGAAACCGGATATACTCACCAAAAATTTATGAAGACAACAGCGGAGCCTTAGCCTTAGCCAAAAATGGAAATTTCTCAAAGAATTTAAAATATATCGACGTTAGTTACCAATTTGTACATGATTACGAAAAGAAACGCGAAATAAATATTACAAAGATATCGACAGACGATCAACTTGCGGACATATTTACTAAGGCATTAGAGGAAAAGAAATTCTATAAATTTACAACATTACTCGGTTTACATGAAAGTAGTAAATAAAGCAATTAATGACTTATTTATTACCTTTACATTTGTTATTAAAAATATTTGTTTGTAAATGTTATAAAAAATCAAGGAGGTGTGTTAAATATATGTGATTTTGTATAATATGTTCTTTACATTATATTGCTTTCCTAATGAATATTTAAGTTGGTATTAATATATGGTCATCAGTTACTTGGGCATACTTATACTTCACGTATGATGCTGAGAGACGCTAACTGGAATAACCTGCTGTGAAGTTGTGTAGTGTTTATAATTAAATATGTTACATAAAACAAATAAGTGTCTTATTGAATTTAGCCTAGCTATATTTTAACAAACATAATTGTTTTTTATAATAGACGTTTAGTACAATAATCTTTGGGAATACAGCCCTGTGAACCATGCATGCTGGAAGGATTGAGTAAACATTACTTTTCAGAATTTCGAATGCTAGTGAATAAGTTAAATCGTTATATCTATGGGCAGCCTATATAAACTTTCACACCATACCTTTCTCTTTCACTTGAATAATTTCTTTCATCTAGTAAAACACTCATACGCGAAACTAAATCACTACCTTAGTGCAATAATAGGGTAAGAAGAGACCAATATAGGTCTATGATTGAAACAACTTAAACGGGATTCTACTACAATTTAATCAAGAATGCAAAGAATATGATAGATATGGAATATAATAAGAAATAATACTTCGGGATCAGATGAAAAAATCAAAGAGATTAACCTGTATGACAACGAAGATAACTTAAAGCGGGATTCTGTGCAGATCTGTAGCGCCTATACAATTATGTACAAGTCTAAAAGCACGCTTACAGAGCTGCAATTAACCTTTCAGACGCCACAGAAATGCATGAAATCCCACCTTTAATTACCGAATCTGAAAACATACTTCACCTTATTCAAGGAGCACTTTCTATTACATCCACAGAAAGGGTTAATATTAAAACTGGCAGTGCAACTCAAGAACTGGAAATAATACTATTAAAAAAATATCTGTGAAAAGCCCAGTTGAGATTGACTAGGTTTCATACTTGATTCTAAAATGTATGCTTCATAGTTTACTTAGCACTTAGTTTGCTTTATAAATCAGTGCATGCGAGACGAGACATTCCCCCATAAGAAGGGTAGCTAGCTTAAACGACATTAAAAACTACCCTGTGCATTTACACTGTTGAAAATTTTAACACTTTTTTGACTAATTTAATAGTCAGGAGAGGTCCACACTTTTTTCGTGTTATTTTGTCGAGAAACTATAGCAGTTTTAAATTTGGCGAACAAAGATAGTCAAGTATTGTCTTATTGCTAAGGGGTTATTTTGTCCAACTGACACGTGGAATTATAAAATATTCTAGTCACATTTTATTTGATCTAGACTTATTTTTATTTGATTTGACTAGACAATTTACTAGCTGTTTAACTAAATGAATGCGATCTATTGGGTGTTTTAACACCTTTTTCTAAACACGAACGTCTTTTTAATATGCAACTCCTATTTCTTAGTGCTATTAATATTCACTCTTTAAGAAACCGTGTTTCCAATTGATAAATATGCAAAACCACTCATTAACAAGTTTGGTTTTAACTAAACGTACCATTTTAAAATGTTTTTGAGAACCATTATAAATTTAGTAAATGTTTACGCTATTTGATTCAAGTTAAACTAATTGCGTTAATAGATGTTCTCAATACATTTTAAATGCTTGAAAATTTTATCCCACTGCGAATTAACGTTTAATACACGGAGGTATTACACGTTTGCAAGTCAGTCACATTTGGTGGTTTTTTGGATATGTTAATACGAGAATTCAAACACGAAAACATATACACGTGCAATGCAGTGGTGCGTAAATTTGCAATACTGTATGAATAGGTGGATTTCTATATTTCTATCCGAGGGAAAATATTCTGATTTGGTGACGCTTGCTGGAATGTCTAGAAAAATAGTCAATCCTCATATCGAACAAAGAATCACACGAAATTCCTATCATTTCTGCTTCTATTAAATATGAATAGTCAATAGTTCTGCAAAGTTTGAAAAAATCAACACTTAATATTTTGACTAGCGCAAATTAACGCAACACCGTAATATTTTCAACAGTGTACGAAGATTTGGAATTTCGGCGTTGCTGTGATATTGCTGATCTTCGATGGTTTTATTATGCATCAGAAACGTATTTTACGAACATGGTGGGTTGCTGGCAGGGGAATCATCTCAATTCTTAGGAATTTAAGATATCACAGCCTATTCATCATTGCATTTTATGAATTATTATTTTCATAAAGAACGAAAAACAATTTTAAGAAAAGAAGACATTATGAATGGCGGCATGACTTAAGTGTACTATGCAAACGCTGCCTATTATATGAGAAGTAAGGAAGTACAATATTATACTAGCCTTGAAGATATCTTCTCTTGGATACTTCAGAGGCATTGGCTGATATTTGTAACCCATGTTTTCATATTATGCGGATTTTTCATTACTAGCCTGTTCTTTAGAGCGAATCAAAAGTGAGAAGTACGTATGCTGTGTTTTGACTCCGTGACCAAACAACCTTTTATCGCGGAGTGTTTTGAGTTGCATATTTGATTGTTGTGTTTCTTTGTCCTAAGCTGATTTTCGATTTCCGAGACTTTTCACCATTTTTTTTTGTTTTGTTATTTAGTTTAAATTTATGTATGATTTAATCATTTGTGTAATTAATTCAGTCATTCAAATGTTATTGTTTGCTTGTGCTGATTTTGTGCGTATTCTATTTAATATTATCATTGTAATGTTCTACGTCTGCGTTGTACGAAGTTTGAGAGAGGGATTTTTTTAGGAAAAAGAATTGTAGGGTTTTGTTAAGGACTTACTTGTTCGACTATTGATGTAAGTAGACGTATTTCTTAAGTAATTGTTGCCATTTTGTCATTCATTTTTTATTTTAAATTTTATATTTTTTTGTTTAATATAGTCAATCAAGGAATCATTGTTGTAATAATTGTTAATGTATTGAAGTGTACACTTGATAGATATAAGTTCAATTTTTTTTTGTTTAGGAAGATTTATTTTAGTCTTTTTCTCTCATTTATCTTTAAAGAGTTAATTTTTCTGTTAATCTATTTTGTTGTATCATTTTAATTTTTTTTCTATCACCTCGTTTGGGTGAATAGAAGCTTTTGTCCACGCTTAGATTATTTTAAGTTGTGAAACCACGTGGATAGAAATTCAAAGGTTTTGTATATTGAATAATCTTCCTAAACAAATAAAACATTTCTTTTTTTTGCTTTGCATACGAAATAGCATTGTCCTATTTTAAATTAGAGTCTAGTGCAGTTTTTATTTTAGGCCAGAACCTTCAGTTCAGGGTTTTTTCTGCAGAACTGTATTTTAGCGTCAGTGGGTTAAAAATTCTGTTATTTTATTTTATATTAAACCTTTTCAATTGTTCGTGTAATTAAGAAAGTCTAATTTCATTTACTCACAATTTACTTTTCGTGGTTAGAATAAAGTTTTAATTCGCGAGGGTAACTCTGAGATTAATAGTTTTTTTTGTTTTATTTAAAATCTTTTCCGTTGAGCTAGCTAATATTTTTTTTCTTTTCATTTTAAAATCAGTTTGGCATTTTTATTTATTTTAATTAATACACAGCAGTACCTATCTCGTCATATTTTTTTTGAGAGCTAGAATCGTAGGACGAGTCTAGAGCTACAGGGTGTTATGTAGTTTTTGAGTTTAGGGGTGTTGAAGATATATTATATCTGGTTAGAACATCGCGTCTGTCAAAAATAGAGCTCATATCGTTGTTGTGTAGCCCTTCTTATTACTGTTATCCGATTTATATTAATAGTTTTTTTTTCCTTTTTTCATAAGTTGTTTATAGAGAGCGGTTAGTAATTTTGGTCTTCTAGACTGTTATTGTACCATCTAAAACTGGCTTTTTAAATGCACTTTAAAGGAGTTATAATCGTGGTAAAGTTTTAATACAAATAAATAAAATATGTTACATTAATTGTTTGCGATAGCATCGACATCGAAAAGAATTGGTGTTAAAATAAAAGTTATCCACAGAAATTCATGAAGTAAGAAGCAGAAGACAATAAAGCATAGCTAAGTAAAAAAGGTTGTCCTTTCTATTCGGTTTATGTGATTCTGCATACACAAAGTGGTTAAGTGGAATAGCCTTTGATTGGATGATTGTAATTTACCTTCCAATAAAGACCATTTATTATTATCATTATTATTATTATTACAAGAAAGATAAGCTTCTATTTACCTATTCAGCAGGGTGTAACTAGCGCCCGCCATGACCAAGGGTAAAAGTGATGACAAATGCCTATTTATCATGGTGAAAAACGTAGTAATACCAATTTTCACGTTGGACTCTATGAAAATTGCTAAGTTATTGAGAAATTTAGAAAATACAAATTATTAACTTGAACATCCTGTATGTCTTAAAACGAGCAACATTTGTATAAGGTATGTTGCGCTCAATCCTCATGTTTGAGGCTCCTACTGTTCCTAGTTTCCAGATTTCCCATTCTTAACGACTCACACTGTATACACCTGTCATAATTTGCGTAAATTATGACAGGTGTATACATTCTTCCACATATTTTCATAAATGGAAAATATGTGGAAGAATAAATGAATGAGAGTTTAAGATGGAAATTTCATTATTAACGTGAAGATATTTGCTAAATTGTCGATCTGAAACTACAATATGTATCCATAAAGGACAACGATAATTGTAGGATGACTTTAAGCCACTATACTTGCGTTAATTAACGCTAATTAATAACTAGGTGACGTTAAAAACGTGTGTAACACTAGATATATAACTAGAAAACTAGTAGATATTAGCAAGATTGCTATCTAGTGTTACACACGTTTTTAACGTTACCTAATTTATGAAAATGTTATAATTTTCTGTTACTTTAGACTTTAGAAGAACATGAAGCTTTTAATTTGTATTTAATAGTAAAATCAGTAATAAATGTGAAACCAGCAGAAATTAACTAATAATTTTTTCTGATATCCAATAAAGTAATATTCTGCCTTGCATCACGACCGGTGTGAACTTGGCAAGCAACTTTATTAAAAAAAAATGAAGGTAGTACGGTTCGATTTGTACTTCGTTGTTACCCGTTTTGTACCACCTTCAGTTTTCGTTTGTACCTCAAAGGTTAAAAAAATAGAAAGGGTTAAAAAAAAAAAATTTAGGCAAGCAGTACAAGATATTCAAAAACGGACAACGCCATTCGAAAGAGCATTGTTTGTACCCGTTTGTACCTCATTCAATCGTTTGTACTTCCACCAAACCGGAAAGTAGAAACATTTGAAAATAAGTAAGTTAGCGAGAGAATTTTCGCTAATTTTTGAGATATCGGAAAACGGCAACGCTATTCGAAGAGCATCGTTTGTACCCGTTTGTACCTCTTTTTACATCGTTTGTACTTCAACCAACCCGGAGATAGTGACAATTCAAAATATTCAAAGAGAGAAATTTGGGTATTTTTTTAAAGATATCAAAAAACGGCCAAGGCTATTCGAAAGAGCATCGTTTGTACCCGTTTGGTACCTCTTTTTACATCGTTTGTACTTCAACCAAACCGGAAGTAGTGACAATTCAAATATGTCAAAGAGAGAAATTTGGATATTTTTAAGATATCAAAAAACGGCCAAGGCTTTCGAAGAGCATCGTTTGTACCAGTTTGTACCTCTTTTTACATCGTTTGTTACTTCAACCAAATCGGAAGTAATGACAATTCAAAATATGTTCAAGAGAGAAAATTTGGGTATTTTTTAAGATATCAAAAAACGGCCAAGGCTATTCGAAAGAGCATCGTTTGTACCAGTTTGTACCTCTTTTAGATTGTTTGTACTTCAAACCAAACCGAAGTAGTGACAATTCAAAATATGTCAAAGAGAGAAATTTGGGTATTTTTTAAGATATCAAAAAACGGCCAAGGCTATTTCGAAAGAGCATCGTTTGTACCAGTTTTGTACCTTTTTTTACATCGTTTGTACTCAACCAAACCGAAGTAGTGACAATTCAAAATATGTCAAAGAGAGAAATTTGGGTATTTTTAAGATATCAAAAAACGGCCAAGGCTATTCGAAAGAACATCGTTTGTACCCGTTTGTACCTCTTTTTACATCGTTTGTACTTCAACCAAACCGGAAGTAGTGACAATTCAAAATATGTCAAAGAAAGAAATTTGGGTATTTTTTAAGATATCAAAAAACGGCGAAGGTTGTTCGAAAGAGCATCGTTTGTACCCGTTTGTACCTCTTTTACCATCGTTTGTACTTCAACCAAACCGGAACCATTTGAAGATATGAGAGAGAAATTTCGCTAATCTTTGAGATTAGCACAACGGGCAATGTCATTCGATTCAATGCGTTGAATATGCCGCTACACGACCCAATTGAATATCTTTCTTTATAATCTCCCTAGCAGAGGTCTATAATAATTAGATAATAAGAAAAATACAATTGGTGTTAAATGCATACATTTACAACCGGTATCTGCAACCAAAAATATAGAAATATATAATAAGAGATGGTTTAAAAGCAACATACATATTGAAGAATATACTTAAAGGTCTCACAAAGTAAAAATTAAATACATAGTTAATAAATAAATAGTGGTCATATTACTAGGTTGTCTGACCTAATTTGGCAAAATGCAGAATATCTGTATTTATATGTTTTCTAAAATAGGGGATGGGAACCTTGGTCAATTAAGACAAAAATGTAACATAAACATTGAAAAGAACTACTTACGGTTTCGCTGAAGTGCAAACGATTTTATAAAAGGTGCAAACAGTTGCAAACGATATTCTATAGAATAGCGTTAGCCACTTTGCGATATCTCAAAAATTAGCAACATTTCTCTTCCGACATATTTTCGTATGTCTCTACTCCGGTTCCCTTTGAGGTACGAACGATTTAAAAGGAGGTAGAACGAATCAAACGATGCTTTTTCGAAAGCCTTGGCTGTTTTTTGATAACTCAAAAAATAGCCAAATTTCTCTCTTTTACAAATTTTGAATTGTCACTACTTCCGGTTTGGTTGAAGTACAAACGATGTAAAAAGAGGTACAAACGGGTACAAACGATGCTCTTTCGAATAGCCTTGGCCGTTTTTTGATATCTTAAAAAATACCCAAATTTCTCTCTTTGACATATTTTAAATTGTCACTACTTCCGGTTTGGTTGAAGTACAAACGATGTAAAAAGAGGTACAAACGGGTACAAACGATGCTCTTTCGAATAGCGTTGGCCGTTTTCCGATATCTCAAAAATTAGCGAAATTCTCTCGCTAACTTACTTATTTTCAAATGTTTCTACTTCCGGTTTGGTGGAAGTACAAACGATTTGAATGGAGGTACAAACGGGTACAAACAATGCTCTTTCGAATGGCGTTGTCCGTTTTTGAATATCTTGTACTTGCTTGCTAATTTTTTTTTTAACCCTTTCTATTTTTTTAACCTTTGAGGTAACAAACGAAAACGAAGGTGGTACAAACGGGTACAAACAATGCTCTTTCGAATGGCGTTGTCCGTTTTTGAATATTTTTACTTGCTTGCTAAATTTTTTTTAACCTTTCTATTTTTTTAACCTTTGAGGTACAAACGAAACTGAAGGTGGTACAAACGGGTACAAACGAAGTACAATCGAACCGTACTACGTTTATTTTTTTTTAATAAAGTTGCTTGCCAAGTTCACATCGGTTGCATCACGTGGTGAAATCTTTGTCTGTCTAAAAAAAAATCGTTTGTTTCATTGTACTTAGTTTGTTTGTACATTTATATCATTTAATTTTAATATGTAAACTCTTTCACTATTCATGAGATTTATTTTTTGCTACAATCCTACAAAACACAACAGACATATTAATAAGTGAAATACAAAGAAACTTACCTTGTTTTATATAAATAGAAATCCAATAAATATATAATAATGTTACTGCATTATTTACAGGGACAATAAAAAGATACTTAACCTAGACGGACAATGTACTAGATGTGACCTGGGTAGTCGCTATTAATTATTAAATAAATTGATTGTTTTTGGATCGATATTTATAAGAGAAACATGGGAACGTAAAACGAATTAGTGCGAGTACTAGGAACCCAAGGAACATAAACAAAGAGATGCGTATCATCTTAATAATGCCAATTGTACTTGAACAATGTATGCACGTATTTTAGGATGTGATGACCTATAATTATAGGTACTTATATGGAACGCATGTGTCTACTAAAATGTAAATAAAACAATATACTGGCCGTTCCACCCGAAATCGTATATATTTTTTTGGATTTCATTGCGATAAGATGAGAAAGTAAGATGCCCAGCAAAATCGTGCCCGCATTCTGTCGTATTCTTTTATCTCTTTCTTCTGTTCTTCCGCCGGAGAACGTATATCCACAATCATTCACTTAGCACAGGCATTTAAACAACAATTTAAGCGTTTAAGGAACACACACACTGTTGCAGGAGATAAGACATCTTTTAGGCTTTAAGCACGCAGACGTATTCACGTTTCGTATGATCAATTTTCGAATTTCCTACCAAACCGAGGTGGAAAACGGAGGAAAATCCCGGCCGCAGACACGCACCGAAAACGGAACGGATAGAATTTTGCCGCGAAAATCGCACTCGCCCAGGATTTTCCGCGTCGTATACGTATAAAGATTTCCCGACGATTCGGGTGCTAATGGTTTATGTGTTTAGTTATGGTGGTTAAGTATTTACCTGCTACAAGTGTTTCGTAATCCATGTTGTTCTTCCAACTACGAAACACTCACTGATTTAACGCGGTCTCCCTTCCACTGCCGGTGATGTTATTCGCCATTGTGGACAGTAATATTGGGCACTTCACTATTTAGCTAGTTGATGCCGCTACTGTTAAGGACCACAGATATCGACGGCATCATCGTTGGCACCCGAGCGTTCACGTGAACGTGTGTCGCGAATCGTACGTGGAAGACGGGGCGGGGCGTCTTTCATGCGTTACGTCATGGTGGAGTGTCAGAATGACAGATCGAGTTTGGGGAAATGTACAACATATCTGTGGTGATCTACAAAATATCTAGCAGTAAGCCCAAAAGTTTTGCTTAATCGCAAACGACGAGAGCGTGGCTTTTTTTTGTCTATATGCTTGGGTCAAAAACACTTGCTTAGTTTTCAAAAATTTGATCTTTCTGTTGAATGGCTATGTTTAACTATTATTAACTACTATACTTTTCTTTGTATATTTATATACAAATGTTTATTTTTTATTTTAATTAATTAAATTTAAAGATTAGAAGGTAGATCATTATTATTCCACATGAAATACTAATGATTAAGGTTTCCGAGATATAATCAATCTTAGTATGAAAGATCTCCCTTTTACAGTTAAGCGAAATTATACAATGTGGTAACCACTTATAGAATACCCTGTATATTACATGCGAGGTGGAAAACGTTTTATTACAGTCAGTGGAGGGATCAGATCTCGACACTGAAATGATATTTCCACCGAGGATAGTATACTATTTTATTCGAAATCTTGTTAAACTGAATTACATTATGAAACAGCGAACGAAGTAACTGCTGGCGACAACTATATATACAGTGACCGGCATAAATATTGCAACATATGGGAAATTTTTTTATTGCTAAAATATACTAAAACTTTTTCTGGGTGATAGGTTGTGCATGTCTAGAAACCCCAAAATTAATTTTGACACACGTCACGTGACCACTAGTATGACGGTAAATTTAAAAAATATGCCGTGAATCTGTAAAAAGTGAGGTTAGATGACATGGTATCCAAAAAAGTTATTTGAAAAAGTTGCTTAGAATTCAATTTTGAGGCCGTATGCAATGTTTTGTAAACATATGTAAAAAAAAATTAAAATCACAATTTTTCCAAATATTGTTTCATTGAATTACATATTTCCAGTTTTTTCGCTCTTAGCAGCTCAACTATAGTACTATTTCCAAACATGGTTAATACTCAAACAGTTTTTGTCAATTTTGCAATAATTAACATAGAGAAAACTGAAAAAGTTACGATTTCAATGTGACAATTGTTGTTGCAAGGGACTGTATCTAGTAATAATAAATAAAATGTTACAAACATTTTCTCTCTAAACCTCTTAACAGACATTACTTTTATTGAAAATTATTATATTTCTTGTTTGTTTTCGGCATTAAAGTGTAAACTGTTAGTCAAAAACAGATAATACTACATGGACGCACCCAAGGATTTGAAGTAGATTTTGAAATTGGAAAACAAGGAATAATAAACAGTAGGTAAAATAAAATGGTAGTAATTGCTTATTTGCCAAAAAATTAAAATAGTTTACTACATTATTTTGTTGTTTCTAATTTCATAGCTTACCTTACTTATAAGAAACAGAACGATATGTATGTCTAACAAGTATGCATTTTTGGAGTTTCATTTCTTAGTTGTTCATGACTATTAGTTATTGTTTAAATGTTTTTGCCTATTAAGTATTCCAATCATTAGTTAAAAATACTGGTTATTTATTTCTACTGAGTTTTGTAATTTCGAAACCTACATCAATACCTTCAGTGCGTGCAACAACATTGTGAAGGCTTAGATGTTTAGTGTTATCAGTTTTTAACTACCGATTTCACTTTAACGCAAAAAACAAAAAAGAAATACGATAATTTTCAATAAAAGTAATGTTTGCTAAGTGGTTTAGAGAGAAAATGTTTGTAAAATTTTATTTATTGCTACTAGATACAGTCCCTTGCAACAACTATTGTCACACTGAAATCGTACTTTTCAGTTTGCGCTATGTTAATGATGCAAAAATTGACAAAACTGATTGAGTATCAACCAAATTTGGAAATAGTACTGCAGATGAGCTGCTAAGAGCGAAAAAATTGGAAATATGTAATTCAATGAAACAATATTTGGAAAAATTGTGATTTTTATTTTTTTTAAATATGTTTACAAAAATTTGCATGCTGCCTCAGAATTGAATTCTAAGCAACTTTTTCAAATAACTTTTTTGACACACGTCACGTGACCACTGGTATGGCGATAAATTTAAAAAATATGATGTGAATCTCCCAAAAGTGAGGTTAAATGACATGATATCCAAGAAAGTTATTTGAAAAAGTTGTTTAGAATTCAATTCTGAGGCAATTTTTTGTAAAGATACTTTAAAAAAATTAAAAATCACAATTTTTCCAAATATTGTTTAATTGAATTACATATTTCCATTTTTTTTTGGTTTTTAAGAAAAGTATGATTTAGGTAAGGACGCCTTATCACTTGAACAATTTTCTGTTTCATAGTTATAACTTCGATTTATTTCGTCCGTTCTCGGGGAAGGATGCCTTCTGTAGAATTGATGAATAGAATTGTATTATATGGCATTGCTATAAAATCAGCTGCACACCACATTGACTAGATTTTACATGGCAAGGCAAGTTTTGAATTTGTTGTTGACAGTTTGCGACTGGTTTAAGACGTTTGTGACAAGAGTATACTTATCGATGGGTACAGGTTTAGTGCAGTTTGATTAGTATGGTTAGAAATTTGTGAAGACTGATTATAGGCCATAATATAAAGTATTTTTAAATTTGAATCTTCCATTATTTGCGTATTAAAAACAGAGTCTTTTTCTTTCTCAAACATTTTTTTCCAAGTTCACCTCTAAGAATTTGCTGCAATTGTAAATTATTTGTCGTTGTTTGTACAAATTGTCTTGTCTTTTTCAGCAAGTGCAAGTTTTTAACTAATGGGATAAGCCTCAAATCTAAATATGTCATCTATTTCTATGTTAGGGTAATATAATATTGTAAGACTTTTCTAAAAGTACATACCTTAAAACTATAATCACTTGCAAAAAAAGTGCAAGCAAGTTAATAGTGCGAGATGAGTGATATGGATAAAACCTGAATTGCCTGTTCTTTCTAATCATTCATTAGCAATGGCAATAAAATGGTACAGAAATTATGAGAATTAGGCCATTATCATTGAATGACTGAAAGTCCTTTTTATTATTTTATTTCATACTGTCCTGTATATCTTTTGTTTACATAATCAATTTGAGTCCGGTAAGTGAGTTATTACGGTATCAGAGCTGGTAAGTGTCGCTAGGCAAACACTTACCGGACTGTTTCAATATAAATATATGCAATAGCGACGCCGCATTAACGTAGGAAAAAAGTGACATGATATTCAAAAGACAATGTCATTTTCAAGTGGCCTGATGTTCAAAAGATAATGTCATTTTTTGACCTTCAACATAAATGTTGTAGTCTGGTTGTAAGTAATTTACTTTTAGCTATAGTTTTGACGTATGAAATAAAATTTTATGCGATATACGTCCAGTAGTGCTTGTAACAGTACTCGTTTAGATATTCTAGACTCGGTTCCTTCGTCGCCTCGTCCATAATATCTAACTCGTACTAATACAAGTCACCTACCGGACTTGTAACCTAAATAACATTTTATTATATGTTTAGAACACGATCTGCTTGATGATCATGAGTTACACGTGTTCACCGCTGGTGCCACTTGCCGAACTTTTTTTTTGGGAAAAATACTCACCCTTCAGTTTGGCAAAACTGTGACGGCAAAATGTTAATCTAATTTAAATGAATGTTATATTGATAAGTATAGTGAATTCATACATATGTCGTCATATCCGTTTTGAGCGCTGGAATCGAAGAGTCTATTATACTAGCTTTAGGGGTGTTCCTGTCACTTTGACAGAAGTATTTAATGTAATTTCTGTCGTAAAAAAATCATCCCCACCACTAATGATTTTAGTTCCTCTATTCTACATTGACATTACGATGACGACATATGTACTTCCCATTTTGGTTCACTCTGGGGCTGTTTTTTATTTCATCGGTGGATTCACCGGTTGCAGTTGGTTTCACCAGTAACGTTCTTAAATTACTATTTAGTTTCTGGTGGTGCACCAAAACACGTTCTAAAATTTATCGCTTTAACCAAGTGGTGCCATCATCGCGCAACCGATTTTGGGAGATGGTGAGTTTGGTGTGGTGAATTAGCGTAAGCTGACATAACCTCTAAATTAAAATAATTCAAGTAAACATGGAAGCTTGTTTGCCGTTTTGACATTCGAAAATGACTTTTGAAGTCATCAATATCATATAACATTACTGTATTTTCAACATAATCCCTTATTTTTGTATGACTTATCTGGACTCTCTAACACCATTTTTGTTACCTACAATTCCATTGACAAGGTTCTTTTTTTCATTTTTGGAGAAAAGAGCGATTTTTTAATATAATATAACAAATATAAGGATTTTACCACAGCACTGAGGTTAGGAGCGTTTTTAAATTTACAGGTGGTGGATGCATTGGTAAAACATCAACAACTGACGTCATCTTCAACATGCCTACCATTGGTGTAAGCCACCAAACCATTATGCTGAATTAAAGAACAGGCCCTCTACCAAAGTTAATATTTCCCAAAACTATTCTAAGTAACCTGTTTGCTTCGTTAAAAATCGGACTATTAAGTTTTTTAAAGTTGTATTTCACATCTTATTAGTCATTTAAGTTGTACAATTATTTGGCTAATATTTTTGTTTATTTTTGATATAACAAGATGTCATCAGCTGTGCCCTCCATTACGATCACTTTAACATGTCAAGAAAGTAGTTCTCGTTTTCAAACATCATGCAGATGTCGCTACTTATCGGAATCTGGTGTAACATTCAATTCAATGTAAATTTGAATGATTCGACAGGCCCACATAAAGCAAACTTTCCAAGTCATCAAGCATGTCGCAGTTTAGACAATCTGGTGACATTCACGAGAGAGATTATGATTAAACATAATCAAAATATACTATATAAAACAACAGAAATGTGACAGTTTTTTTCTTTGGCTTTTTATATCTCGTCTCCCATTTCTTTTACCCATTAAATTATACCAATCATTTCAGTATCTTTCGTACCCTGTACTAATCTGTACAACACTTCAAAATATAACGTCACTAGCTAATCATGACAGAGTTTGTTTGTTAGCTTAAAAGAACGATATACATTACATAGATAAATTTCTACAGCGACTAGGTACACTCGTGTTTATTTGCGCCTTGAGTGGGGAGCAGTGTTAACTAGTCATTTACTGAGACCCGACAACACACGAGTATGTCTGACCGCTGTAGAAATTTATTCACTTCCCCTAACTTGCCCAACACTGATAGATAGAAAAGGAAAGTGATTGACATACGTAGAAAGTAATTTTTTTTTTTATTTTTTTAAGTAAAATAAATTTATAGAAAAATGTCCACTATAGTCCTGAACACAATTTTAGCCTAAGTTAACTTGATTTTTTTTTTCAAATAGCAGCCTATATCTTCGCTTATGTTAAATTAACCATTACGCAAAACCCTTTCAGTTCATACTAGACATTAGTGACGCCTCATGTAGAATATTTTAAAGCTTCCTTTCTTGACTACGCACATGTACTTCAATTTCTTCTTTTTCCCGGGTTTTAAGGTGGTAAATATTGAAATGAACATTAATAACAACCCTTCGATTTATTTTCAAAGCTTTTTCAAGTATAAAAAATATAAAATGTAAATAGTGTAAATCACAAACAAAATTCTTTGTTCAAGAAATGACAAATTGTTCCGTTTACTAAGACCCTGAACACATCATTATGCTCCATTTAAAGATTAATATATTTTAATATAGGATGCCCTGATTATTCGTCCCTAAAATTTGTAACTAAACAGATCCCCAAAAACATATTGTATTTAGCTATAAAGTTAAGTTATAATAATAATAAATTTATAATTTGGCAGAAAAAGAAATCTAATTGGCATACGCATCTGACGTTTGAAAAAGTCAGTATCTGTCATATGATAATTACTGAATTGCAATTGGCAAAGCAGAAAAGCAAAAAAAATGAAAATCAATTCTCAAGACCTTATTTTGGTACCTTTGGAAATTTCAAGGTTTGAGTTCTTTGCGGTTCCGCCCTGCAAATCTATATGGGCCTTAAAATTACCTTTCGCGTTTGCAACGTTAATCATTTGTCTGGGTATATTCCTAGATATTTCGCCCCATTTTTCTATTTCCGCTTTACCTAAACTAACTTACTATTTTGATTATGAATCTTTAACCAGAACTGATTTTTTTTTAAAATTATGTTCTCTAAATGTTTCACAGTTGTAAGCTTCAAAATTAATTCCTTTGGAAAAATCGAAAAATCGTAAACAGCATTGCATATAATTATATTGCGGTTCTAGGTTGTACCTCTTTTTCTAATGTTAATATCTGCTGGTTAACAGGATATTACTTGAATTAAAATATGTAGATATACTTAAAAATTCTGTCCATAATTCAAACATTTTCTTAATAAATTACAAAAACAAAATTTGTCACAGTTAAAATTAATATTCATGAATTATTTGGTAATATTTACTTGCCAACGTTAGAACAAATACGTAATACGTTTATCTCTAACATACATGTGCATATATACGTTCACAATTCGTGTACAGCAGTGTAATGCTGGTAACTACTGCACATAATCATACGCCGTACAGTATTTATTCCGATTAGTATCAAACTCGATCTTCCCATTGTACAATTAAGTTATTGTGATGGACGAATTGGAACGCCAGTATTCGCGTTGCCGACAATATTACATGGTAGATGAATACATGTATAGTACTAGTATCACAGTTACCATATAATAAGTGCATCTATTACGAACATTTCGTTCGCCCATATGAAAGTTAAGAAAAGGTAGGAATATTAGATAGACATTTGGAAAAACATTTATGCATACAATTTTTAATTATAAAACCTTTACGTACGCACTGTAATAATAGCTTGTTAATGTATTTTGCCTTAATATGTGATGTTAAATGAAAACGCTTTTTTTAAGAGTAATTTCGTAACTTTTATATAAATCCCGAATCTGATATGTATATATGTACAAATTAAAAACATTTGCAAATACTCGTAATTAAAATTTGAGAAATTGCTGCTATTTTTGTAATATACAATTAATATCTTATTTACTGTTTAATTTTGTAAAAAAATAGCTTTGCTAAGTAATAATTATTAGCAAGAAATAAAATTGAACAAAACAAGACTCTAATAAAACAATTTGTTCTGAAGGAATTACCAACTAATTAATTGCAAAATTTACAACTCTTTTGATAACTATTGGTATTTATATCTATTATCATTATTTACTGAATTTACTCGAATGCGTTGCTGAATGTTCGAATTGGCCACAAAAAAATGAAACAAAATTGAATGTACTTGTTCATTGCATGTATGCGTTATTTTGAATATCACTTATAGATTATTTGATGCAACGAAAAAACAGATTTGCTGATTCAACCAATAATTGCTTTCCTTAGCCAATATGCTCAAAACAATTACACAGAATTGGTTACACAAATGTTGTTGAGTGAATCTTGATGAAGTTAACTCTAAATTGCAACATCTTAAAGGGACTAACAAGGGAACACCGGCGGGTGTTACCCTCCGATTTCGATGAAACTTAACAGATCGAAAGAGTACCTTAAAATAAGAGACACGTATTTTTTTTTATCGGCGTATCCGCACAATTTTGGGGTGCAGCCCCCTCCAAAGTTTGGACGACTTTTCAATTTTTGCAAATATTTCCTAAATTATAACAGATATTAAATTTTCTTCTTAACATAATTTGCAGCATATTGCATGGCCCTAAGGGTGGCGTCGTCCGTATTCGCAAAAAGTTAATAATGGGGGACGGGGTACCCCGTACCCCCATTTTTTTTACATTTTTTCTTTTTATTATTCATCAAAAGAAGGTCGATTTTACATAAAATACGATGATGTATAACAAATTTAGAAAATTAATAATTGTAAAAATAGAAAAATAATAATAAAGCTTCAAAATTAATAAACTTGTCTATTGATATAAATCAAATGAACTATAACAGAAATAAGTTTTTATCCTTAACATAATTTCCAGCATAATACATGGTCTCAAGGTAGATATCTTCATAAAAAGCTAATAACGGGGACGGGGTACCCCATACCCCCGCATTTTTTTAATAATAAGTTTATTCATTATTCATCAAAAAATGATCGCTTTTACATAGAAAACGGTGATGTATAATAAATTTAGAAAATTAATAATAGTGATAATAACTCAAAATAAATATATGTACGTGTCTATTGTGATGAATTTGATATGCACTTATCTACGCATACGTGAGTTTAATTAATTATTCAGTCACTTCAGATATAATTGGTAATTTGCATTATAAATTTAACGCGATAAGGGATCTGGTGATTAATCATATTATTATATAGATAAAAATAAATCCCCGAATGCATAGTAATTAACCACGAACGTTTAAGTGGTCACGTCTGCATTTAGGAAATAGGTATATAAGACGAGTATTCCAAATGAGAACATTAGAAGTCGTTTTTCGTGCAGTGTAGGTCAGTACCTATAGTTTTCGCACAATGGCGGTCGTAAATATAGCAAATGTGTTGAACCACTATTTTTAGTGTTAAAGGTGTCTACGAATACGTTTGGACCTCGAGTTGCGCAATCATTCTTTCGACCTGTAAATGTGTATATTTCTTCTTCGGTATCTGGTAAGCTCACTTCAAATCATTTCAAAACCTGGCTAACGGATGTTTTTCTCTCGAATACCGGGCCAAAGAGTGTCCTTTTGATTGATTCTTGGAGTGGGCATTGTGTTGCCGAACTTCAGCAATTAGTGCCAAAAGACAAAACTTTGAACATTTTAAATATACCAAAAAAAACGACAGCGATGGTACAACCTCTAGATGTATATGGTTTTAGACTGTGGAAAAAATTTGTTAGAACTTTTTCGGATATAGTGATTCTTATGAACTACGACATTTACATCAGAGAAATAATATTATTAAGTTGCAATCCCTAACCCATAATCAGTTTTCTTCCCCAAGATTTTTCGACGTATTCAAGTACTCGTGGTATAAGAGTGGATACGTGGAGGAAAGACCTGGGCCCTTTATAAATCCCGTAGAGTTTTGTTTTAACAAAGATGCGCAGTCTACACCCTTGTGTAGTATTTGCAATAAACTAGCTATTGTGCGGTGTTCATGGTGCAAACAAAATCTCTGTTCTAAACACTTTTACATAGACTATCACTACTGTAATACTTACATAGCTTAATTACTGTATGTATATTAATCTTGTTCGCTATTGCAATACATATATACCAATAATCGCATTACAGTATGTCATGTATTTAAACATTTATAAGCATTATAATGTTTTTCTAATTCTGTTCTATTGTTTCCGAAATGTTATAATCGTTACAAACACATTAGTTATATTTATGCTCCATTGAATACTTACATTGTACACCTACATTGCACGAAAAACTTGAAATAAATTAAAAAATATATATGTATGTATTATTTAATCCTTCGTCCTGTGTAGCAAATTTGTTCATATATACGCACTAAAGGATTATGGTATTCTAAGAATGAATAACATTTTATTAAGGAAATATATAAAACGCAGTCACTAACTGCAATTGATAAAACGATTTATATTGCTACCACCGATAAAAGTTTCGTATAGTATATAGTATAAGTTAGTAGGCATAGAAAGGTTTGACCATAGCTTGTCGAGTAGATACAATTCTAAATTAAGAAATATTTAAGTAAGGAGAGTAGCGGAGTAACGATAACAAATAATTGTTGTTAATGTACTATATTATTATTATTACAATTATTTTATTATTAATCCTCCAAATTTATTACCATTGTTTTCTATGTAAAAGCGATCTTTTTTTGATGAATAATGAATAAACTTATTATTAACAAAATGCGGGGGTATGGGGTACCCCGTCCCCCATTATTAGCTTTTTATGAAGATATCTACCTTGAGACCATGTATTATGCTGGAAATTGTGTTAAGGATAAAAACTTATTTCTGTTATAGTTCATTTGATTTATATCAATAGACAAGTTTATTAATTTTGAAGCTTTATTATTATTTTTCTATTTTTACAAGTATTAATTTTCTAAACTTGTTATACATCATCATATTCTATGTAAAATCGGCCTTCTTTTTATGAATAAGAAAAAGAAAATATTAAAAAAAAAATGCGGGGTACCCCGTCCCCGTTATTAACTTTTTGCGAATATGGACGACGTCACCCTTAGGGCCATGCAATATGGTGCAAATTATGTTAAGAAGAAAATTTAATATCTGTTATAATTTAGGAAATATTTGCAAAAATTGAAAAATCGTCCAAACTTTGGAGGGGGCTGTACCCCAAAATTGTGCGGATACGCCGATAAAAAAAAATACGTGTCTCTTATTTTAAGGTACTCTTTCGATCTGTTAAGTTTCATCGAAATCGGAGGGGGACACCCGCCGGTGTTCCCTTGTAAGTCACAAAGCGGAAATTTTAGCAAGTTTCAAGTAATAAATCTTAATTACTAGTCTTCAGTAGTAAATTACAACAAATGAAAAAGAATACCAACAATCAGCAAAAATTTATCAATAAAATATCACATTCCCACGATTGTTTATGCACTGCCTAACTCTTACGAGGCATGCTCTGAATCAAGGTATGCTCTTGCACATCTATTGTTGACGCATTTTGGAAGGTACGCCCACAGTACGTCGTACATAGCAAAATAATGTGCAAATACATTCAAAAAAATCCTATTTACGCGATAACACAATAAGGTTCACCTTAATTTTTTATAATTATGAAGTTCTGACAAAAGATTATCAGAGACTTTTTACATGCAGCCAGTTGTTTTGTAAAAATTTCAGCTTTGTGACCGACCTCCTTCGAGGTGTCGCAACTTTTTTTGGGACGTAGTTTATTTTATAATCACGTTTGCCACGCTATTTGTACCAAATACGCAAAGTTAGTGTGAAATAGGAGAAGCGCCATCTTTGCGACAATATCTGTAATACATAGTATTATTTAAAGAATTTGCTGCTATGTGGGCAGAAAACTGCTATAATAATAATGTTTAGATCGGAGCATTGGTTTAGAATATTCATATTCAGATGTCTATTGGCGCTCCAATTTTTATTGGCAGGAGTAAATTTATAATTGACTCTAAGCGAAAGTTTGTAGTAAATAACAAAATTCGACTTTTGAAGACGAGATATGTGATTGCATGTTATAACATAGTTTTTAATTATTACCAAGTTTTTTTTTATTACAATTTCCGATATGGTGCATTTTTAGACAAAGCTTATACATGCCGAAAAATAATTAATAATTAAAAGAAATTAAATTACGAAAAGGAAATTTGATTGATTGTATTAAATATAGAAAAGTTTTTTATAAGATTATTATTTGGACGCAATAAGTAAAGCAGTAATAACTAATGCCTTTATTTAGTTTATTTTTTTACTTTAAGGTCAGAAAGCTTCATAAGCTGAATCCTTTTATCACAAATGCTTTTATTTTTAGTTTTAAGAAAAGTAGAACAACACAACTTTATCATATCTATTAAATGAGATTTTAAGAAAAGAAATAATGACAAGGAGAAATATCTTGATAGAAAATGTATACTACACTGTAGATTATTCGTTTATAGCATATCAACTAATCTGATGTATTTGACATTGTAGAAGATTGCATATACAAACAAATTCGTCTTCGTTTGTATCTATTTATGTAAAATAAGCGACGCTGCCGCAATGATAAGGTCTCATTGGAAATTCGTTTTTTTAATTTTAACTGCGATTTCGCGCGAGGAATAAAAATTTACAAGTCAATGCAATGTTAAACAAATCAATCAAATTGATGTAGTTAACGTTAGCCAATTCCCCTTTCTAAATAAATTTCAATGTTACTGATAAGTGGTTTTGTTTTATCCTTAAATTGATATAATCAATGCATGTTTTTTAGGAGGTGGTTATTTTGAAGTTTCCGGGTTAAAGAAACTCGTCAGTTTTACAAAAAAATAGATATTTTTTTAAAGTTTTTTTCGCCATGAATTTTGTTGTTTGCAAGATTGCGCTATCTGTCTTTGTTGACTTGTTATTCCACCGAATTTCCATGAGTGCAAGGAAATATACTGGTCTTTCCTAATATTTTTCACAAAAATTAGATTCATTATGGTTTTGTATACTGATGATGTACATATTTTAAATTTATTTAATTGATTTTTTTAAATATTTAACGTGGTGTCGAAGACCGTCATTATTTCAAGGTATTTAGACGACTCTCTACGTGAGTCCCTTGCTCCTAACTAGTTTATTAAGCCGATGGTATATTTTTGAAGTATAAAAATCCTCTGAGAATATGAGCTTAAAATTTATAATGCAATTCCATAACGCAATTATGAATGGAAGCAAGAATGATTGAATGATGAACTTTTTACTAAGCTGTCCAGGTTACAAACATCTCTAAGTGTGCGCAAAGCAAAGCATTATTTCCTCAGATTGATTGCGAGGCTATGGATATGTGCTTCCCAAGTCAAACATGCATCCAATTTACAGCAAGCAGTTTTGCCGTTGCGACCAGCTTGATATTATTACGTACAATCGCCGACATTAATATTTAGCACTCGAACGATTGACTCGACGCTTTGATGGTGCTAAATATTAATGTCGGCGGCTGTAAATGATTTAGTAGATTTGATTTGATGTTAAGCTTTTAAAATGTACCGCCACCGTTTTGCTCTCATTTAATTTTAGAAATTTTTTGGTTCACCACAGTAATATTTGTTTATATACACATACAGCAAAACTTACAACATCCGTTAAAGAAGAAGCCTTTAAGAAGTTTGCATCGCCTGCATAACATACGATTTAAGATTATGTACTGCTACGCCTTTCCAGTCACTTCGGAAATCCGCAAACCTAAAGCGACGCTCTACTCAAACCGACCTACCTGCTAAACTTAAACCGGAAACTTATTGGCGTGGTCTCTGGGGGATGAAAAAAAAAACAGGCGCTTTCGTGGCCGCTATGCCCAGTCGGAGACGGCCGTTCAGGTCCCTTGAAGTGACACACTCCGCGGCAGGAGACTGCTGATTGGAATGGCGCCACCTACAAATACACACAAAAGGCCGTAGTTAACCCTGAACGTGGGATAACAGGGTTGCATTCACAGACTCACGTTGCCGATCAAAATAGGGGTAAACGCTTAGGGAAAACGTCGGTTCACGTAAACCACCATAGGTGGAGAGATACACTTGAGTAGATGTAACAATGGTCGTTTAATGATTTAAAAAAAAAAAAACAAAATACAAAGTAAAGCGTAGAATGCCGGAGAATATGATTGAGTTAATAAAATTGTATGCAAAGTAGCATAAAAAAAAAAATATGTAAATGAGCCGAGTACACAGTAATGTCTTACGGTATCTCGGAAATGTTATACTAAATTAACAATAACAAAAAAGGTGACACTTGTAAATGAACCCTTGGCACAACACGACGGGAGGTGCATATACATTGAGCAGTACGTGTAATACCGGTGGTGAAAATAATTATTACAAACCGTATTATTGCTTTTTCCCCTCAAGATCTCGATGGTTCACAAAGTAACCTGGTACAGAGGTTGTACCAAAACAATTCAGAAATGTGGCTAAGAGTGTTTCTATGCCAGGTTTAACTTACAGAGTAAGCGTTTCGGATTAAAAATAAAATATACAAATTGAAATTTAAAATAATTAATAAATGGAAAATAGTGAAATTATTAATTAACTAAGCTTGCTTAAGAAGCTGAAAGATTGGCAAAAATTTTCCCAGTGAAAGTTAAAATAATTAAAACTACGTATGAAAACTTTACTAATAATTACTTAAACTTACTAACTCGTTCATAAATTTCCAAGTGAAATTTTATATAATTAATGCTATGTATGAAAAGGTTACTAATAATTAATTAAACTTACTAACTCGTTCATAAATTCCAAGTGAAATTTAAAATAATTAATAATTCAAAATTCGGTAAAAATTTACGATTTAACAGTTATGCCAGTAAGGTACCTCTGGTCGCGGAGAAAGGACGGCGATATCCGGTCGCTTCGACGGTCTCGAACAGCTGAGCGAGGCCGATCGCTCTTGCGGATGGTAGAGAGAGATAGAGAGTCGGACTGCCGCAATCGGTCGCTGAATTTCGCTCAGGAGGGAAAAAAAGGTATTTCGTCAGTAGTAGCCCTCCACGAAAACTCTAAATCGTACGGAACATGTAGCCATAAGCAATCGTAAGATAAGAGGAAAAGAAATTCACATACCTGACTTTACAATTAGAGTTTCCTAAAATTTCAAACACGTGTCGGCGTAGTTCTTTACAAAATAAGCCGGAAAAAAAATTCCGTAACAAGAAAAAACTTCCATAGAGTACGCTCACTTGAGCCCAGTACAATTAAATTCCGTAGGGAAAAATCTTAGCCGCCTTGATAAAATGGCGAAAACCTTCCACGAGGTATAAAGTATGATCTTTTCCACTACACGAACTACACCTCTTTTCTATTCAACGTGCACAACTTAAAAGAGAGCAAGATAACGGCGCATCGAAACTCCTTACCTACCAGCAGAACTTTTTTCCCAGAAACGTAATACACCTCGACCTTTGGCGACACCTTTTGAACTTAGTGCGGAAACATAAAATATTTATATCAATAAATGAAGACTTTACCGCTGCGGAAATATATAAAAAAAAATGACGATAAATCATAAAGAGAAATAAAATAATGAACTGGGATGAACAAAGTCTGGAATCGGTCTCATTAACCGTTACGATTTTGAATTTAAATGATAAGGCAAGGTACGCAACTACGTATTGCTGTGAACTGATTGTACAAGCATCTAAGTTTAAAGAAATTAAAAATGACAAAATTAATTTAACTAGCTCAGCAAATAAAAATTCAAAAGGGCGCAAGAGATTCTTAGATCTCAGAGTAACTTTCATGAAAAGTAATAGTGGGCGTTTGTAAAATTTGACTTTCTTTAAAATCCCAAAAATTGAAATGGTTAAATCAAAAATAAAAGAACTGTAATTTAAGATGATATTTATATATATATTCATAAAATTTCCATATAATAAAAAAAAAACACATTTAATTACAATCAACAGGAGAAAAAACCTTAAGACTGAATGTCTTGGATTAAAATAACCCCTTCTTGAATTTACAATTAAAAAGGACAATGCAAATCCTTTAGCAAACAAAATGGTGGATTCGTTCTAGAAGGAATTTCTTATTCCACAAAAAAAATCCACGTGGTCTCAAAAATTCAAAGCAAACTAAAATTTAATTAAATCAACGTGGAGAAACAAACAAAATCAAAATGAAATTTAAATCAAGCTCAAAGCTTCTCTTCACCTACCCGAGGTGATTAAAATACAGTTAATTTGAAAACTACAAAAAAAAACGGAAAATTTAAACTCTAAACGCGATCACTTCTAAAACGAAAATTATAAAGAGCCTTACATATAATTTGTGCACAACGATATAACACCTATTAATAAACTGAGTTGCTAGATGGACGATTTTAAAATTTCAAAACAACGAACTACATCTTAAAATAAAAATGAATTACCAAAAACGGTAACCAAGAAAACTAAAACAAAACAGTACTCCCGCTCGTCAATCTGGTAACTGAGAGGGCCTCAAGGTAACACAGTCATATATATCAAATTTACAACATCTGCGTGCGATGAAGCCGCAACGCATCGCAAAGAAAATACTAGCATATAAACTATATACAATACTGGTACACGCAAAATGTACAAATAAATGAAATTAACTTTACACAACTGAACAAATAAAATAATACTAACAATTAAATCAATTAACAAAATCTTTTCAAAATAAACAAATATTAGAATAGCGGAAACTCTATCCTTGCTCTGACAAAACCAATCCGGACTGAACAAAAATACAAATTTAAATTTCCGAAACCCGGGGTGCCAATCCACAGCAGTATGTATACGAGACGTGAGGGTTGCATACAGGTGAATTAATGCAGAAAATAAATTTACACGTAACAGTACGTTTGATTTTGGCAGATATTGAAACAAATCAGTTGTGTACATCGTGTATAGGAGTGGACCTAAAATAGAGCATTGCGGAACTCCTGCAGTAATCTGCATGCTTTCGCTTTCATACATTGATGTCTGTCTTTGACGTAACTCCCACGAGCCCCATAGCATTGCAGTTTCTCTAATAACAGCTCATGATTACACTAACAAAAGACATTTGACTTTTTTATCTATCCCATTTACTATTTCCGAAACAAACTCAAAAAGTGCATATCTTTAAGTAGTTCACAGTTACGTCCTACGCCATAAAAGCTTTATTGTATCCTTAATACGTAAATAAACGTTTTATTAGCATCTAATTTATTAGGATCTAACTTATTAGCTGCAACCTATGTGGATGCATTACTCAATATGCTATCATCCAAATACTGAGCTTAATTTTTAGGTGAAACCTCCCCAGTTTTAGCAATGCAGAGAAAAGCGATCAATAGAAATGGAACGTGGCGTTTCATTAATGTGTGTAATTAAGTGCCAAACTAAGTGTGAATGTTTGAATAATCTGCACTTATTTTCGCTTTTTCTTTATCGTAACCGTAAAAGATTAAAAGGTCTCCCTGAAATGCTGAATCTGCGTTAATAATATTCAATTAAACACACACATTTATAATATAAACATGGCTTATGTACTCGTACAATATACGACATCATTAACACTTATTTGCCGTCTAGCAAGTATTCTGAAATATTTGAACCGGAACACTAACGAGATCTTAGAATGTTTTTATGCTCCGCGGTTATCTACGCAAAACTTTCCATTGCCGCATCAAAATCGTGTGCATTGAATCGCTGGAGGATAAAAAAAATATTTTGATGTCGTAGTGTTTGTCAATAGAGTAATAATAATAGAAGCACATGCGTTCGAAGGCTACTTTATTTGCTTTTTTCTTTTAATATAGAGAAAGGTTACCAACTGAAGTCAATGCATTTTTCTGATATAATAAAAATTGAATACGTATAGTGTTGCAACCGGCACGCAAGTAGTAAATACTATACACAATCATATCAATATTCCACATTACATACATTATATAAAGCGTAAATATATAATTGACTAATGTAAATGTTAGTGTTTACGAGAGATAAGGACCATTTCTCCTTCTCCCCGTTTAGGTGGGATGCAACAATGTGACGACCCGCCGATAAAACCAATCAGTATTTCGTCAATCTAGACTTTAGCCATCAATCTATTCGATTTCCATACTCCGAACTGGTAGCTAGCAGTTGTTCTTGTGCGTCTTCTATCTACTCACTCAAGTATCCGACAGTAAGGAGTGTGCTTCATTCAGCGATAGTACCATAGGCGGCCGCCGAAAAAGCCAAAAATCTGGATTAATCATCGTGCGCCAATTTCGCGCTTTCATGTTGCGCTGCTGGATCGAGAGTCATTTCAGTTTTCGCGATTTCTTCAAGATAAAAGGGCAAAAGGGGGATGGATCTGAAAGTTCAAAGACACAGACTCGCTATTTGGTTCAGAATCGGAACGGTGCTTAGCATCACCTTAGTTTACCTTGTGCTCAGTTTAGCAAGCAGACCTTTGCCAACTAGTACTGGAATTGGTCGATCCGGAGGAGGTAAGAAAAAATATTAAAACACATTAAATTTATTTTAATCAATGTACGTCGAGACAATTCTACAAAAAAAGGTATCTTCAAGAAGCTCTTTTCCGCAATAAAAAATAAAAATTTATAGTAACCAACATCACTCATATGGAGAATTGCTTGTTGCCAATATTTCGTATGGTTTGTCCGTGACTATGCAAAAGTGCATGTACTGTGGACCTCACAGCTTCTTGTATATAGATATGTATTGGTGTCAGGTTTAGAATCACTTCCATTGAGGCGTTGAGCGTTTTGACCGCCCCCACCTGATGCACCTTTGGCCATCATACTATAGCTCCGTACGTTATCAGAGAGTCATCTTAGGGCTAAGTCCCCAATTACTTCCACACAGCCTCCTACACCTACCTAGGGCGATAGTGGCTTTGCTGGTTAGTTTCTGGATAAGTGGGTTCCATGTATGTCTTTGATCAAACCATACCTCAGGTATTTCGCCTTTTTGACACATGGAATCCTTCCGCCTCCTATCACTAGTGGCTGTAGGCCTTCTACCATTCTTTTCTTGTGAACGTGACAACTTGTGTTTTTGGAGCATTGACATATAGTCGCTCTTGTTTACACCATTTGTCAACCACTCCACCAGAACCTTTGGAAACCGTCCTCTAACGACTATTGTAAGATCGTCAGCATATCCCAGGCAATGAAATCCCTTTCCGGTCAACTTCCGGATGTCTTGCCAACATTAGGCATATAGGTGGAGATAGAACTCCACCCTGTGCACATCTCCTTCCTGCATCCGCTTCGATGATAGCCTCACCAATTGTGGATGTGATTATCCTTCTTTCCAGGCTGGCTCTTACCCACTGTAGAAACTCCGGCGCGACGCCTTTTCTTCGTAAAGCCCCGATAAGTGAATTCGTGGTAGCATTCTTAAATGTTCTCTGGATGTCCAGGAAAGTCGTCATGGCTATCTCTTTGTCTTCTATTGACTTTCCCAGTTGATATGCATATTATCTATCACTGAGTGGCTGTTCTCTCAGCGCGGTATCTCTTATGTACCTATCCACCAATCTTTCAAGGGTTTTGAGTAGAAAAGAGGATAGGCTTATTGGTCTGTATGACTTCGGCGTTTGATCGGATACTTTACCTATCTTAGGCAGGTACACTATCCTCACCTTTTGCCATGCAGTTGGGACATATCCCCAGGCTATGTGTGCTCTGAAGATTTTAACGAGATGTGGCGTGAATACCTCTATCCCTTTCTGAAGTAGGGCATGGAATATTCCATCCGTATCTCCCGTAATTATCCCTATAGGAGGCGTAATAAAACCATTACAGATGTTAAAAGTGTTTTCCTTATATTATGAAAACCACTATTTATGTATTTATGTGTAAAACAATACAAAATGTAGTTAAGGTAATAAATTACTTTAATCAAAAATTTTAATTTATGCGTACAAATAGGATTCAATAAATTTCCATTTTACATATTACAAATAGTATTTCCAAATTACTTTGGTGGTATATAAACACACCAAAGGTATAAATTGGCAATTTACATGTAAATTAAAAGTGCGAGCATAATATCAAAATCGGCAGTAAAATAAAATATTTCAAGCTATTGTAATCTCACCAGCCCATGAGAAAAGATATAGTCGCGTTTATATCTTCCACTTTCTACCGCTCTGATACAGCAACGTACAGCAAAAGAAAAAAGTTTTCGCGTAGCTTGGTATTAGAGAAAAATATGACGTGAACACAATTTTTACGGGATATATTGTAACTATCGGGCTTAATTGAATAAAACAAATGAAAAGAATTTCGGTATTTTTTTTCCTGCTAGTGGCTACAGACACCGCCGGATGTTAGTTCGTTCCTATCAAGCCACGCGGAAACTTTTTTCTCTTGCTGTACTATGCTCGAAACTGGTTATGTAAAGGTGTCCCATTGAAGAGTGGGTGTTTGATTACAGCTCTATTTTTGATTTTACGAAAAAATCTTTTACACGAAAGTTTTACAGAATTTAATGCTGCATATTTTTAACTATACCAAGTGTTCCAAAAGTAGGAAAACGCATATTTGCTCCGTTATTTTAAACATATTATTCCATTTTTAAATTCTACGTGAAAAAAATGATATAACTTTATATAAGCTACTATATGTCTATCTGTAATAACAATGTTAATATTTACGCTTTTGTAAAAAATGACTCTGTTGCAAACTTTCGATTAAGGCGACGTAGTTATTATATGCATTTGTTTTAGATATTCCTACCTTAAATATCATATATATCTACATACTTAGTTTGACACAACAGTGAAACTACAATCGGTATAGTTATATACAGGTGTCTACTACAGTCCTGAACATTTATTTAACTGTAGCCTGTCAGAGATAGGTAATATTGTTTCTGCTAATCGTTCATTACATTAAATTTCTTTCTATTTTCAAAAAAGCCTGTTATTAATTTTGTTTTCTGATCTGGTACCGATGTATGTTTACTAATTTGTGACTTCATTTAATTATATCGCGTTTATATACTAAGCTGATTCGAAAATTAATGGAAAATTCATTGGATTTATTTAGAACGAATAATACTAATAATCTGCAGAATCCTGCATTAGTCGTTGCAAATGGTTAGTAAGAAATGAATTTAACATAAGCAAAGATATAGATTGCTATTTAAAAAATTAAGTTACCGTGAACTAAAGTTAAGCAAATGTTCAGGTTTGTAGTGGACACCTGTATATAATTACATCGATTTTAATTTCACTGTTGCATCAAAAGTATGTATGCGTGGTACTTAAAGTATGAATATTTAAAACAAATATTCATACTTCCTAATTTTGAATTAAAATACAGGGTGTTCTGTTTAAAAAAAAATGAGTTTTCTGCATTTGAAGATATGTCACTTTGTTCCTCAGTTTTGAACACCCTGTATGTTAGAATGTAAAGTGTGCGTACCGTTTCTTAGAGTTATATCTACATTCATAACATAGCAAATTTGGAGTCTCTACTTGCAGTATTAACTGAGATATTAATTTCTCAATGATGCAATGATTATGACAAAAAAGAAAAATAAAAACTTAAATAACTCAAAAACAGCAACATGTAGCTATAGGAATAGCTAATGAAAACTGACGCATTTATGGCCGTAGAATTCAAAAATGAACAAAAAATTAGATCATTCTATTATTTAAAATAACAAAGTTGACGTTCATTTTCGGTCAACCAGAAGTGATATTTTGGTTAAAGTATTTCACATTTATAGTTCCAATCGAACAGATAATGGTGTCGAAATCTCAAATATAAGTAGATAATAGAACATCATAAACTTTTAATGACCCACTTACGTGGAATACCCTGTATAGATGTTCCATTTAAAATAACGGAGTTAGTATGTGTTTGTCTACTTCTAGCACACTTTGTGCGGCAAAAATTTTTTAGGTTATACAGAATAAAACACTTTTTCCTAAAATCAAAAATAGAGCTGTAATCAAAGGTCTAGTCCCTGATGGGACACCTGTATAAGATGTATTTCCCATATTCATGATGCCTAAATCTCATATCAACGCTGATTATCAACTTTTTTAAAGCTGTAAAATGGTAAATTCACTTTACAACATTATTATTTATCTACAAAAGTAACAGTTAGCAGTTTAAATGTGTTGCTACTTTTTGTAGCAGTTTTCCTTACCTATGTCTACATAAAACCATTTCTGTGTTTTTACTGTTTTGTATTAAAGACTTCGAAATATTTTATCCGTATTGGAGATACATACTGAGAAATATCTATTTAAACTATACATATAGCTGTGTACAGAGATGGTCATAGACGGTATACTGAGTGCCGAACTGTTTACGCGTAGAAAAATTGCCAAATTATTGCATCAAAGAAGCGCTGTAACATACCATATCTAATACGTGTGGGAACAAATGTTAAATATAAATTTATTTTGATGATTATGAGCTTGTAAAAGAAATACAGAAACATGAAGAAGGTACAAGTATTATATTATCATAAAATTGGCATTTTTATTGATATTTTATACTATTTTCCATCTTATCTTAGTGTAAGTAGAAATGTCACCTAATTCAAATTTAATTCTACAACACAACCATTGTATTTTCTGCATTCCGCATCTCTTTTATCAAGTCTTCAATATGCTTTGATAATAATGTCTAACTACTGGCAGTTTTATTTTTGCGCCAATATCATGTCAAAATTTTATTTTAATTTTTATCATTGTTATGACGCGTTGTTTTTGCTTTTATTTTATACATGATTAACGAAATATACCACTTTAATATGGCTTTGTACTGCTTTAGTTTTGCATATGATTAATATAATATTTTTGGAATGGATTAATTAAGAATTAACTTGTATATTTATCGCAAAAACGCAATAGCAAAATATTTACTCCGAAATGTTTACGAATAATAAGGAAATAATCTCAAAATTAAGCAAATGAACCATGTAGCTGCAAAAAAAAATAGAATCTAAACCTATTATTGCACAATAGAATCCCTCGTCTATTTTTCTGAAGATACAGGTAATCGAAGATCAGAATTTCATACTGAGTGCTTCTAACGCCCTGAGTTATTTTTCCTCCATTGTTTAAAAGTAGGCCAGTCGGTAGTTTATTCTCGTACGGAAGAACGGAAGTTTTGTTTTCATGTTCTAATCTAATTAATGTTGTGGCGCTTTTAGAACAAATTGGTTTACATTCATCTTGACCTCGTGTCAAACAAATATTATATTACATGTGTCAATTACATAAGTTTCATGTATTGTATAGTACTACGTCGCGTGCACGGAAATTGTGACGTATTTGTCACATTACTATATGGAGTTGTTTTGATGTTTAAAAGAAATCATCTTTTTTCAAATTCTTTCTCAAAGGGCCATTGAGTATTGATTAAGATTGCAAATATTAAAATTTACGTCTAATGCATCCAAGGAAGCATCCAATATTTTGATGGCGTGTGTACCTATTGTTAAAATATTTGATACTGGGGTTCCAAGACTAGATATGATTAGTTAATTTATATACAGGTGTCCCAACGAGGACTGATTCTTTGATTGCAGCTTTATTTTTAATTTAAAAAAAAATGTGGTAGTGTATGTAGTTATAAGTTTTCTACACGATGGCAGATGTAATCAAATATTTATTACTTGCCAGATAAATATTTTTTAGGAACTGTTATCAAAACAGTTTCCCATTGCATACGTGCCCTTGATTTTTGCAAATCAACCGGTAATGTGCAATTGATATCGATTTTGTTCAAGTTTTTTCATAAGGAAACCTAAATCACTATTTATTTCCATTAATTTTTTTCTTAGGACCTAATAAATATTTTTATACTACTATTTAAAAGAATAATTTAAGACTAATGCATATTTATTAACGACAAAAGAATCGTTTTCATTGTAGGAAAAGTTACACTAAATTAATAATGATACACTAGAAGTGTATAGACTTTACCATTTGTGAAGGGTACTTTTTACACTACTGTTTACACTAGGTTCGGGTACATTTTTTAACACTATTTAGGGTGGACCTCCCTAAATAGTGTTAAAAATGCTAGTGTATTTTTAGTGTTAATAGTGTAAAAAAATTCTTACTGTGTATTACATAAAGTAAATTATTTTTGATAGTTTTGACTTTTAATCATTATGGAAAAACAATTACCATAGCCTACCAAAGATAGGTAATACTGTTTCTATCATAGCAAAATAACAAAGTTTCATTCGATTTTCAAACAAACGTGTTGTTAGTTTTGCATTTTATGATCTGGTACTGATGTATGCTTACTAATTTGCGACTTCATTTAATGTATAGATCGTCCAATTATGCGATAGCCGAGGTCATTTTTGTTGTTCCAAAAAGAAAGTTTAGACAATCTACTAAAACAGTCTAGCAAAAATCTGTAATACAGATATCCTAATAGTTCTAGAAATTTTAGAAAACACAAATAGTGAATAGCGCGTAATTACAATTCCAATTTACTAGTTCTTATCACAACATTTTAGTTATGATTCAATTAGAATTCCAATCGTAACATTTATTTAAATAATTCATATTGATAGTGAATATCAATTAATTTTATCTATCACGATCTTCGTTAGTATTAAAGTCCAAATGTTATTCATGGCAGTCGAATATATGTGAATCATTATTATTTTCTGGAAAACTTTATGTTTCTTTCTCCTGGGGAAAATAAAATTAAAGTTGTTTAATAGAAATATACACAATTTTCGTATACACATACACAGGGTGAGTTGTATAAAACCAACTGCAATCACTCTAATGAACGAACTGTCAATGATGAAGTAAACATAATGTTCCAATTGTTTATATTGTATTTTCCGTGGCAATATATGAATTTTATTAAACATAATAATAGTGTATTGTGTTGTTATTTATTAAAATAAGTGCTACGATTCGAAAAAAATGCATTAGTGTGTCATAGCCACCTATGGTTTCCCCTTAAAAAATTAGACTTTGTTGCTTCCTAATATGCTAAGCAAAATTAAAAATATAAAATGTTGTGTGAAATTAAATTCCCTAAAAACAATATTCAAATTTGCAAAGATTGCAAGCTTTTTACAGTAAGAAATTAACAAATAAATGTATTTCTGCTAATAACTGTAATGATTAAGAGGATTTTTTCCAAGAAAAATTTTCTCGTCACGCAGGATTCGAACCTACATACTCTCGTTTACCGGACGAGTGTTCTACCAATTAGGCCAAAGAGGAACGTGTAGATTCGAGCGATATAACGGCCTATGTCGATATTAGATCTTGAAAGGCGGGCAGGACGGCGAATATGCAAAGATTGCAAGCTTTTTACTGTAAGAGATTAACAAATTAATGTATTTCTGCTAGTAACTGTAATGATTAAGAGGATTTTTTCTTGGGAAAAATTCCTCTTAATCATTACAGTTATTAGCAGAAATACATTTATTTGTTAATATTTAAATTTGTTTTTTCTATCTATATATATTATCAAATATCTATATTAGGCTTATAAAGATGCAAATCTCTTTTCATTTAACCCAATGCGTATTTCTTATGGTTTTCGAGATCCCCATATAAATAATGGAAGAAAAAATACTGTGTATAATTCCATGACGGAATATAATTTTACAAGCTGTGGTAATAACATTTATTAACCTATAATCGTTGAAAATAATTGTTATTGTATCAATCAATAACAACTGTTTTTGAACATTGAAGTCATAAAACTGAACGAATTGTTATCAATCTTTTTCAAGAATTGCGGCTATCAGTCACACTTATTCCTATTTATGGAAACAAGCGAAAAGATATTTATACATTCTTAACATTCAAGGCTCTTACAGGACTTCTTACAAACGCCATCGACAATATAACAATAATTCCTACATAATTCTTGTTTATAACTCGTTATATAAATGCGATACAGCGTGCAATGTGCATATCAAACATCAAATAAAGTGAATTATATCATGCTCTCGTCCAACATATCTTAATTATACTCCTTTAATTGGATAATGCAGTATAAATAGACTCTTATTGTAGATTAAGTAATACAGCGTAAAAATAGTTTGATTCAATATATTGATTTTCTCGAAGACATAACACACGCAACGTGATTGGAAAGTTTATGGACACATCTACAAGATATTGACACCGAAATGTTTATCTAAACAATGGAAAATTTTCTACGTATGGCATTTTTAATAAACTGTGTTAAAACAATATTGGAGCGCGCGCATGGGGGGTTTTATCTGAAGTAAATATGTAATTTGCGCCACAGGTTACTTTAATTTTGTATAATCTGGCCATTTGTACATATAACAGATGCCTCGGTTACTTCCGCATTCATATGACAGTTCCCTGCTAACAATTACTTAAATATACAGGCTGTCGCGCAAAACTCGTCCCTAGCTGTAACTCTATTATTTACATTACGATTTTCAAGAATTTAGTACCAAATGAAATGAGTTGATGAAAACCACATTTGGGACTACATTTGCTTCTTTTCGAACGCTATCTTCGATTTTTTGCGATAGTCAATTTTTTTCTTAAATATATATAGTTAATTTATATATTATTTATTTATTTATATATTATTTGTCATGGAATGTGTATTTGATAGTATTTAAGTGTGCAGTTACTAATTTTACTTATATATATTTTAAGAAATAATTTGATATAATAAGAAAAGGATATAAAATGTAGCAGCAGACAGCCAGATGATGTCTAGGTGATGTAGGAAAAAGCTCTGCATTTGGGAAGTTCTTCAAGGCATTTTCCTTCAGAATGTTCCCTTCAGAAAGTAAAGAAGATCAGCAGTGATATACGTACACATCGAAATTGAATATTAGAATTTGAATAGTATATTTTTACAATAGATATTGACAGATCAAAGTTGGATCCAAACTAAATTCAAACGAACATTTTTATTTTTTTACAATGTACTATTTTATTTAAACTTAGTCTAATAATGTTTTTATATGCATTGGCATTCCAATTGCATTGATATGTCAACAGAAAGACATGGAAAATTGCTGGAAATTCGGTTTCGTCACAATTTTATGTGTATAAATAGTTGCCTACTTTTTGTACAGTAATTAATTTTAAGATTGTTAATTTTACATAGTAATAAGTGTTGAAAATTTTAAATGTATTTTTCTCATGATCCAGAGACACCTACCTTTATTATATTTTAAATGTAAGGTGATTCCAGAATTTTGCAATAATTATTTATTTTAATTTCGTTTAAACATTCGACAGTCCATTCGGTCACATGGGCATTCTCATGTATTAAACATCCTATATTCCCCTCACTACGGTGAAATTAACGGACTCTCTGAGACAGTTGTCCTCTTGTCGAATTGGCGATTGTCTTTTCAATCGCACTCAAGTCGGTTAAAGTTTTTCAATTCGAAAGGATTTACCAGCCAACTTTCGTCAGAGGCAGACGTGTCTCAATTTATTTCGTAAATCTAACGGCTATTTTGAAAAGATCCGATTTTATCCTAAAATTCAATCTAAAAGTGATTGTTAATTGTTAAACAAAGTTTATCACATTAATGAGTTTTTAATTGTAGGCAATATGGTTTATTGTTAAAAAAGAAAATTTTAGGTTTTTTAATAATATGAGAATCAATTTTCGTTAGTAAATATATTAGATAGTGGTTATTAATTCTGGTTTTTTTTTAGATTCACATCATGGTCGTGCACTCCTAAGTTTAGGAAAGGGATACAATTGCACCCCTTCTGCTGTCGATGAATTTCCAAGCGATGGACTCACCAGCGAACAAAGGCAACGAGGTTGGGTTATCGTACACGCAATACTGCTGCTATTTCTTTATCCTTATGGGCATCGTATGTGAGGGATACTTTGTGCCTGCAGTAAAATCTATATGTACCAGTAAGTCAAAATGTCTTACGTTGTATAAAATGGGTAGTCCTTTCCCCTTCATTGTCTTTTATAAATTACACTAAAGGAGAATTGCCATCGAACTTGCTTTTCTTAAAACATTTTTATAGACGGGTTATAAACTTTTTGTGTCGTGTAAAGTTTTCATATTTTCCTATCCATTTTCTTCGAGCGTGGCCTCAAAATGTAATGTGATACGCATTTTACACATGTTGTTGTAATTGTCTAAAGTCTTAAGAACTTTCGAATATACAATATGTTCCGTATTGTTATGTTCGCATTTTGGCAGTGTAAAGTAGACTTCATTTCAAGAAAGAAATAACACAAAACTTGAAAATGCATTTTCATATTGTTTTAAAATTTTAAAGTTACAGGCATATGAATCTTATTGTCAGATAATGAAAAAAATGTTATCCTAAAGTCAAGAAAAACTAGTTTTATTTAAAAAGAAGTTCAATCAATAATATTTTCAAAATGTCCGCTTCCTTATTGAATGCAGGTTTGTGCTAATAAGCCAACAGATGAAATACTGATCCGTATTTTACGCTTGTTTTGTCGTATTCGATCGGCAGCTTGATGAATGCCCTGTGCAACCTGATCGTAAACGAAATATTAGTGAAGCTGGACAATGAGGGACATAAACCTTTGTAGTATGCATATGATCTTGTCATTCTGACCCATAGTAAATTCAAGAACGTAGTAGTCTCCAAGGAGGAGGGTCTAAATATCAGTCCCACCAGAACGATCATAATAGCATTCAGTAGAAGAAGAAACTTGATCTATCTTGGACCCCTTAAACCCCGGAGTGAAGAAATAAAGCTGTTAGAGTGAAGTAAAATATCTTGGTGTCATCCCAGACTTCAAGCTTACTTGGGATCGACAGCTTCAGAGGATTAAAACCAGAGAGGAGATAACACTTATGTTGGCTAGAAGAGCTCATGGAAAAATATGAGGCTAAGACCTAATATGATATACTGGACATACATCATGGTGGTCAGACTCACAATCACTTATGCATCTCTGGTATGATGAGCAAAGATGCTGTTACTGAACTTAGCAAGCTTGCATGTTTAGGAATAACAAAAGTTATGAGGACTACTCCTTCCAGCAAGGAAGATTGCCTCCTACTTTCTTTGTGATAATGGGCGAGGCAAGAATGGGGCATTTCAGATTGCAAGACCTACCGAGTGGCAGATATGCAGGATTGGGACACAAGAATCCTGTCCATTATGTGGAAGACAACCTCTTGGAAATAAGATCAGACCACATGATTTTGACATATCTTTTTAAAAGAAATTTTAAGATGGAAATCACGGATCGGATAAGCTGGAATCAATTCAGTTACAGAGACAGTTTCGGATAATTGATCTGGTTTATAGACGGATCAAAGACCGAAAACGAGGCTGGATTTGGAATCTACAGCCGGGTGAGAAATATAGTGATCAATGATCACCCTTCCACTAGAAAAATATGCCATGTTATTTCAAGCAGAGGCATATGCAATATTGCATTGTGCAACTGAACTCAATCAAAGGGCTTATGAAAATAAGCAGATCTATATTGCTACAGACAGCCAGGCGATACTGAGGGTACTAGTGAACCCCAATATATAATCAAGACTGGCTTGGAATTGTATTCGAGAACTGAATAGTCTTATAAGCCGTATTAAAGTGGCTTTGCTGTGGATGCCAAGACATTCAACAATCGAGGAAAACGAAAAAAGCCTATGAGTTAGCAAGAAAGGGATCATCTGCTAGATTTGTAGACCCAGAATCTGTTCTAAGGAGTGTCTAAAAACACAGCACCAGAGCAGGCAAACTCGTGGTAAGACCTTTATTAAAGGACCATCAAAAAAGATGGCTGAAGCGCTACTGCACCTCAGTAGGATTATTTTTACAATGAGAGCATAGAGAACGCTTACTATATTCTGTGTGAATGCGAAGCTCTGGGCGCAAGTAAACAAGCAATTTTTGGCAAGCCAAAAATGAATCCAGAGGATTATTTCGATCAACCAGCCAGAGATCTGTATAGATTAATGCAGGCACTAGCATCCTGAATGACTGATATAATTTAATGTGAAATAGGAAAACAAAAAACAAGAGACTGCACGTTTTCAGAGACACCATGTTAGACAGCTCCCACACAAAAGAAGCCCACATTATAGTCATCACATGTGAAGGTTGGCGATTATGGTTTCAAATACATCATGCAGTTCCTCAGCAATTTTATTTCACAATTGCGTGCAAGTTTTCTTTTACAGCACTAATTATAACAAAGTATTCCTATTTTATAATTTCCACCAAAAGAAGACATAGCAGGAGCCACATTTGATGGCGATAGCCGGATCAATTTCAGAACTATTCATCAATTGCGTGGGGCGTTCATAACACAAGTGATATAGGAGTCGGCACGGTTGTCGGATCAGCCGTTTTCAATGTCCTTGCCGTGCCTGCATGTTGTGGCTTAATCGCAAACATGGTAAGTTAGTTAACGCTTCCTTAAACTTAAAAAAAAACTGAAAAAACGTAAATGCATATTACAGGTGCTCCAGTTGAATGGTGGCAATCACTAGAGATACAGCATGTACGGAATCTCCGTCAGCATTCTGATAAAGATCTTAGGAGATGAGCGCGTATATTTGCAGAAGCGATTTTATTGGTTGTGCATATTTCGCTTATTTAGCGGTAAATCTAAATTTGTATGAATTTAAGATGAAAAAATAGTCTTATTTTATTACTTTCTTAGTTATGTGTTTCAATGAAAGAATAATGAATGCGATTACAAGAATGAGAAGGCTGTTCAGGAGACGTAAAGTTCGGTACCAAGAGATTCTGAATGAGACACATCCCTTATTGGTGCGGTGTGAGAAGAAGACTTGTGCTAGTTTCAGCATGTCTAATGGAGATATTACCTTAAAGGATTGCGAAGAGTTGGGTAGGAGATTTGCTTCTTTTGTTTTCGTAAAGTGAAATTTTTCGCATTTCAATTAATTGGTTTATTTCGTTATTGGTTGACATATTTTATGAATGAATTGTAGAAGATTCAACTAATATTTGGAAATGGCCCAGCAATGAATCTAACTTGAAGAAATTTTATTGGGTTATTACATGGCCCATATCGCTAATGCTATGCCTAACTATACCTGACTGTAGGAAATATAGAAGATTAACACCTATAACTTTCTTAATGTGCATATTTTGGATAGGAGTATCAGCATATTTGGTAGCATGGTTGATTACAATAATAGGTATACCTACACTTCTATATTATCTTGACGAAAATTGTTACAACTATGTTATTTTAGGCGATACCTTAAATATTCCTGATTCGGTTACTGGCCTTACATTCCTAGCAGCTGGTACCAGTGTTCCAGAAGCGGTTTCAAGCGTAATAGTGGCCAATCAAGGTAGTTAGTTATTTATTTAATAATATTTGTTTTTAAGCCGGCCAATCCAAGATATCGCTTCATAAAGGCAGTAAAATCTATTTGTTGTTTGTAATACAAACACTTATTTAACACCATAGATAAAGCTGTTGAAGTTTTTTCATAAATAACAGATTTATACATATATCGAGAAGATCCTTGGCGACGAAGCTGTTTGCAAGCCAAACCATATTATAAGCAAAGATGCCAAGAATGACTGAAACTGCAGAATGTATTTTTCTAAATATCTGAAACATCTTTCAAACATGACAATCAAGTCTGTCAGGCATATTTTAAACAATTCTGGCTTATGTTGAGAGCTGCTTCTACTGGCATGATTTGATTTTATTGCGTTTGAAATGACAGTTTACAAATATGCTAGTCTAGTTTATTTCAAATCCTGTTTTGTAAAGTTATTTTTTTAAAATTGCTCTTAGAGGTATGCCCTGAAGAATTATAAAGGAAACCAAACAAACCACATGGAAGTTGTTAAGAAAGATAATCGTCATACCACACTAAATTTTAATATACGAATGCACTGCGCTTTATAGTATGTATAAAGAGTAGTTATTGAATTAGTTAGGAAGCTTTCAAATATAGGATTGCTTGTATTGATTGCTTTATATTCATTGCTAGTGATGGGCAAGATAGCGGAAGTGGATTCCGTTTTACAACGTTTCATCATCTAAAATGAATCCTCCTCCAGTGTACCATTTCTTTGACTTTCAAAAGAAAAAGTAATCACTGAGAGTTAAACTCTCATAGAGTTTTGCGGCAACAACCAACCATGTGAACAGAAAACAGCATTATTGTGGCGAAAGAGCACCTATTTTTGGCTAGATGCGGATGTTTAACTTGAATAGCACGCTTTAATTGGTCTAGTAGTGACGCGTAGACTTTTACACTCAGGAATGTCCCAGCAAATTAACAGTTTATCGCATAACAGTGACAACAGTATATCTTAGCAGCATCATAATGTTTATAAATCAGAAGATTCATCAATAAACTTTCATATTGCGTCAGCAAGTGGTACCCTTTTTGGTGGTTTTTTTTCCCTTTTGCACATTAGTGACGCTTAATAATTATACATCCGCTTTATATAAAGATCCGCTCACTACTAATTTATAATTCCAGGCTGCGTACTCAATACGATCCTCGCTCATAGAAGGTTCGCAACTCTAGCTAGCTAACTTTATCAAAACCAAACTTTTATTTGTTTTTATTTGTAATAGAGACTATATTACAACATACTTGAGACACATGCGTTTCTTATTATATCACTTATGTTTTATGTTTTTTGATAACACACTTAACTACTACTCAAATATATGCAATTATGATGAACAATAATTACACATAAAATTGCTTTCTTGATGGCACGTTATTATTCTTATTTTGATGTTACACATTGTTTATTTGATTTTTATAGTCGCGAATGTCCCAGCAAATCAACAGTTTGTCGCAAACTTTACAGTATATCTTAACAGCACTATAATATAACCTTATTTACCTATTACAATGGGAGTACCCCAAGGTTGCATTTTGGGTCCCATTTTTTTTATTTTGTTCATCAATGAAATTGTTAATTTTATAAATTGTTCTTTAATTATTTACGCGGACACCTCTGCCGTGGTAACTGGTTACAAATACAAAAGAAGTATGTAAAAATGCAGAGAAGTTTCTGCATGACATAAGCCAGTGGTTAATATCAATAAATTAGGCATTTTGAATTTGTCTAAAACTAATTATAAGCTTTTCCATATTTAAACTCTATAAATAAGGCAGTAAGATAGTAGTGTGTAGTGTAATGATATCTGTCTTGAAACGTAAAATGCTTGGGTTAAATATTGATGATAATTTGAATTGGAAACATTACTTTAATTCGGAAAATCAATTCGACCTGTTTGAGTGTGTTATGGTTGATTATTACCTAGTGTTTATTATGGCCAGGTGCAAAGAGTAATCCAGTATGAAATTGTTTTTTGGGGCGCAGCTGCATTACCGAATATCTACAAATTGGTAAATTTATCAATAAAACTTTTATACGGCGTTTAATGGTCGCCTTTAGTAGTTTTTCCCTTCTGCACGTCGGTCAAGCGTAATAATTATACATCCGCTTTATATAAAGATCCGCTCGCCACAAACTTATAATTCTAAGTGGATCTTACTCGATACGACCCTCGCTGACAGAAAACTTGTAACTCAGTCAACGTTTTGACCAGAAGCTTAACGTGAAATCCGTCGGTTTCTTTATCGAAACTAAAGTTTTTTTTTTTTGTATAAAGGTTATATAAATATACGTTAATAGAATTTAGTGTCAGGTAACTGCGATTACTGCAAAGGCATGACTTTTTATGATATCCATGTGTTCAGCCATATATTGAGGAGAATTTATGGTCAATAACTTTGTAACATAAAAAAAATAACTCTGGAGGTATATTAAAATAAATTATATTGTCAAAATTTACAATACGGTGTAAAATAAAAATGTATTATTATTTAAAAATGACATCAAGATATCATATATCAAAAAAAAATAAATTCAATGACCGTCACTTTACTGAGCAAAGCAATTAGTTACATATACAACGAGGTACCTTCACATTTTCATTAATCTTTACCTTCTTCTAGTCATGGCGCAATTGGGTTGCGCTCAATAGGATCAAATACCTTCGACATCTTGATATGTTTGGGCATACCCTGGTTGTNTATTTCTTATCCAGCACTATACCGCGATTCGGCACTCGAAGCGCCCGAACCCTAAACATATATTATAACTGCGGACGCGATTTCAGACGATCCATATTGAAACGCGCCTTGCGCTAGCGTCTTCCGCCGGAGATATGCCAAAAAAACCTGAATTTTCATGGAAAAATATAAGAAAAATCGCCGAAAATAGCCTCAAACGTCGAGATAGCACAACATAGTTATAGGGCAAAAGAACGTCTCCTCGACGGAAATCGAAACGGCGCCGCGCGCGTCCCTCAGCATTTACCGTTCTCAGATATGGACGTCAAAGTTTGAAACTTGGAAAACGACCCGAGAGTGAACCTTAGAAGCGCCTTCCGACGGCGGAAATCGAATCGCGAGGAGCGACGCCTTCGAATCCTACCCGTTCCGAGATTATTTGACGCGTCAAAGTTTTGAAAAAAATTAAAGCGACTCTAGAGCCCGTCTAAATGAACTCATCAGACGCGCATTTGACGGCGAATCGAATGGTTAAAAGCGCTATCCCGATATCTCAAAACCGTGTCCGAGATATTCAGGTGAAAGTTTTCATGATGAAAAATCGCCGCTACGAGCCTTTTTGGATAGTCCACCAGAAGCGCCATTTTATCGGATCAACGCAGAAAAAACCGGAAACTCAATAATCTTAACCTTTCCGAGGATATATTCGCAAAAAATGCGTGAAAATCCGTTAAATTCCGATTTTTCGACCTTAAAATTCTTAATTTGCGACGAACTATCGTTCCATTCGTGTCTGAGGCGTCCAGCGTTCCTTCCTTAGCGTCGCGCCGGATCTTTGAGACCAACAGAACACCCCTAAGTACTGCCGTCCGAAGTTATGTGAAAGACGGAAAAAACACGCGTTTCTTGGGCCTTATTTCTTTCCAGCCACATATACCTGCCATTTCGCCACCGAAGGGCCGCAAACCTAACAAATTATACACCCGGACCGTATTTCTACGAGGTATTCCAAGGTGAAAAGCCCGTCCGGCGCTTAGCGTCTCCGTCCGAGAAGGAAAATGGGGCAAAAAACCTGAATTTTCATGGAAAATTTAAGCAAAAAATCGCCGAAAAAAAGCCCTTAAACCGTCGAGATAGCCCCAACAATTATAGGTCAAAAGAAAAGCGTGCTCCTACGACGGAATCGAACGGCGCCCGCGCGCGTCCCTCTACTATTACCTCTCAGACAAGATACCCATAATGGCGTTCAAAGTTTGAACTTGAATGGAAAACGACCGCGAGGTGACCTTAGAGCCTCCGACGGGAGAATCGAATGGCGAGGAGCGCGCTCTCATATCTCTACCCGTTTCCGATGATATTTGAGGGCACCAGTTTGAAAAATTAAAAACACGCCTAAAGCCTTCTAATATGACTCCATCAGACGCGCATTTGACGCGAAATCGAATCGTTAAAAAGCGCGATCCGATATCTCCTAACCGGTTCCGATGATATTTAGAGGGTTAATAGTTTCAAGATAAAATCGCCGCCTTAGCAGCCTTTTTGGGATAGCACCAAAGCGCATGTTTTCATCGGGAATAGAACGCAGAAAAACCGGAACTCGATATCTCTAACCGTCTCGATATTCGCAAAAATGCAAAATTTTTATTTCCTTTTTTCTACCTAAAATCTTAATTTGCGACAACTATCGTTCCGATTCGGTTCTCTAGAGCGGTCCAGCGTCTTCCCTGTCGCGCCGGATCCTTTGAGACCAAGCAGAACCCCCTAGGTTCTGCCGTTCCGGAGTTATTGAAGAGACGGAAAAACACCGCGTTTTCTTTGGCCTTATTTTTTCTTATCCAGGCACATATACCTGCGATTTCGGGCCACTCGAAGCGCCGCAACCCTACAACATTTTTATACGTCGGACCGCGTATTTCGACGAGGAGTTTCCTATTTGAAAGCCCGTGCGCTACGGTCTCCGTTCCGGGAGATATGGGCAAAAACCTGAAATTTTCATAAAAATTTAAGCAAAAATCGCGAAATAGCCTAAACGTCGAGATAGCCAACATATTAATAGGTCAAAAGAAGCGTCTCCTCGAGCGGAATCGAACGGGCCGCGCGGTCCTCTACGCTATTACCTTCTCGAGATATTGGCGTTCAAGTTTTAAACTTTAAAACACCGCGAGGTGACCTTTAGTAAGCGCCTTCCGACGGGAATCGAATGGCGAGAGCGCGCTTTCGATATCTCTAGCCCGTTTCCCGAGATATTTGAGGTCAAAGCTTTGAAAAAAAATTAAAACGACGCTACGAGCTTCTTAATATGCATCCATCAGACGCGCATTTGACGGCGAATCGAATTGTAAAAAGCGCGATCGATCTCTAACCGTTCCGAGATATGGAGTTAAAGTTTCAAGATGAAAATCGCCGCTAGAGCCTTTTTGGTTAGTCCACCAGAAGCGCATTTTATCGGGGAATCGAACGCAGAAAGCCGGAACTCGATATCTCTACTCGTCTCGAGATATTCGCAAAAATGCTAAAAATCGTTAAATTTCCTTATTTTTCGACCTAAAATTCTAATTTGCGACTCGAACTATCTTTTCCGATTCGTTCTTAGAGGCGTCCAGCGTCTTCCCCTGGCGCGCCGAGTCTTTTTGAGACCAAGCAGAACCCCTAGTACTTGCCGTTCGGAGTATGTTGAAGAGACGAAAACACGCGTTCTTGGCCTTATTTTTATCCAGGCACATATACCTGCGATTTCGGGCCACTCGAAGCGCCGCCAACCTAAACATATTATACACGTCGACGCGTATTTCGACGAGGATTCCATATTTGAAACGCCGTGGCGCTAGCGTCTCCGTTCCGGAGATATGGGCAAAAAACCGAATTTTCATGAAAAATTAAGCAAAAATCTCGCCGAAAAATAGCCTAAACGTCGAGAACGCCCCAACAATTATAGGTCAGAAAGAAGCGTCTCCTCGAGCGGAATCGAACGGCGCCGCGCGCGTCCTCTACTTATTACCTTCCGAGATATGGGCGTTCAAATTGAAACTTGAAACGACCGCGAGGTGACCTTTAGAAAGCGCTTTCCGACGGGGAATCGAATGGCGAGAGCGCGCGCTTTCGATATCTCTACCTTTCGAGATATTGAGCCAAGTTTTGAAAAATTTAAAACACGCTAGAGCCTTCTAATATGATCCATCAGACGCGCATTTTGACGGCGAATCGAATGGTAAAAAGCGCGATCCGATATCTCTAACCGTTTCCGAGATATTTGAGGTTAAATTTTCAAGATGAAAGTCGCCGGCTAGACGCTTTTTGATAGTCCACCAGAAGCGCATTTTATCGGGAAGAACCAGAAAACCGGAACTCGATATCTTCTAACCGTTCTCGAGATATTCGCAAAAATGCGTAAAAATCGTTAAATTTCCTTATTTTTCGACCTAAAATTCTTAATTTGCGAGCGAACTATCGTTCCGATCGTTTCTAGAGGCGTCCAGCGTCTTCCCTTGCGCTCCGGATCTTTTGAGACAAGCAGACCCCCTAGGTACTGCCGTTCGGGATTATGTTGAAGGACGAAAAAACACGCGTTTCTTGGGCCTTATTTCTTATCAGGGCACATATACCTGGCATTCGGCCACTCGAAGCGCCGCAAAACCTACATTTATACACTGTCGGACGCGTATTTGGACGAGGATTCCATATTTGAAAGCGCCGTGGCGCTATCGGTCTCCGTTCCGGGATATGGCAATAAAACCTGAATTTCATGGGAAAATTTAAGCAAAAATCGCCGAAAAAAAGCCTAAACGTCGAGATAGCCACACATATTATAGTCAAAAGAAGCGTCTCCTCGAGCGGAATCGACGGCGCCGCGCGGTCCCTCTAGCTATACCGTTCTCGAGATATGGGGTTCAAATTTTGAAACTTGAAAACGACCGCGAGGTGACCTTTAGAAGGCTTTCCGACGTGAATCGAATGGCAGGAGCGCGCTTCGATATCTCTACCCGTTTCCGAGATATTTGAGGTCAAAGTTTTCAAAATTTAAAACGACCTAAGAGCCTTGCTAATATGATCCATCAGACGCGCATTTTGACGGCGAATCGAATGTAAAAAGCGCGATCCGATATCTTAACCGTTTCCGACGATATTTGAGTTTAAGTTTTTCAAGATGAAAATCGCCGCTAGAGCGCTTTTGATAGTCCACCAGAAGCGCATTTATCGGGAATCGAACGCAGAAACCGAACTCGATATCTCTAACCGTTCGAGATATTCGCAAAATGCTTAAAATCGTTTAATTTCCTTATTTTCGACCTAAAATTCTAATTTGCGAGTCGAACTATCGTTCCGATTTCGTTCTAGAGGGCTCCAGCTCTTCCCCTGGTCGCGCCGGACTCTTGAGACACAGCAGAACCCCCTGGTACTGCCGTTCCGGAGTTATGTTGAAGAGACGCCGAAAAAACACGCGTTTCTTGGGCTTATTTCTTATCCAGGCACATATGACCTGCGATTTCGGGCCACTCGAGCGCCCGCAACCCTAACATATTAACACTATGGACGCTATTTCGACGAGTATTCCATATTTGAAAGCGCCGTGCGCTAGCGTCTCCTTCGGAGATATGGGCAAAAAACCTGAATTTTCATGAAAATTTAAGCAAAAATCGCCGAAAACACAGCCTGAACGTCCGAGATAGCCCCAACATATTATATGTCAAAAGAAGCGTCTCCTCAGCCGAATCGAACGGCGCCGCGCGCGTCCCTCTAGCTCCTTACCGTTCTCGAATATGGGCGTTCAAAGTTTAAACTTGAAAAACGACCGCGAGGTGACCTTTTAGAAGCGCCTTTCCGACGGGGAATCGAATGCGAGGAGCGCCGCTCGATATCTCTACCCGTTTCCGAGAATTTGAGGTCAAAGTTTTTGAAAAATTAAAACGACGCTAGAGCCTTCTAACATATTCCATCAGACGCGCATTTTGACGCGAATCGAATGGTAAAAAGCCGATCGTATCTCTAACCGTTTCCGAGATATTTGAGGTTAAAGTTTTCTAGATGAAAATCCCTCTAGAGCCTTTTTGGTATCCACCAGAAGCGCATTTTATCGGGAATCGAACGCAGAAAACCGAAACTCGATATCTCTAACCGTTCTCGAGATATTCGCAAAATGGCGTAAAAATCGTTCTTTTTTTTTTTTTTTTATGTAAATTCCTTATTTTTTCGACCGTAAAATTTTAATTTGCGAGCGAACATCGTTCCATTCGGTTCTAGAGCGTCCATGCGTCTTCCCCTGGTCGCGCCGGATCTTTTGAACCAAGCAGAACCCCCTAGGACTGCCTTCCGGAGTATGTTGAAGAGACGGAAAAAACACGCGTTCTTGGCCTTATTTCTTATCCAGCACAATACCTCGATTTCGGCCACTCGAAGGCGCGCAAACCTAACATATTATAACTTCGGACGCGTATTTCGACGAGGATCCATATTGAAAGCGCCGTGGCGCTAGCGTGTCTCGTTCCGGAGATATGGGCAAAAACCTGAATTTTCATGGAAAATTTAAGCAAACAATCGCCGAAAAATAGCCTAAACGTCTCAGATGCCACAACATATTATAGGTCAAAAGAAGGCGTCTCCTCGAGCGGAATCGAACGCGCCGCGCGCGGTCCTCTAGCTATTACCGTTCTCGAGATATGGGCGTTCAAAGTTTGAAACTGAAAACGACCGCGAGGGTGACCTTTAGAAGCGGCCTTGCCGGGAATCGAATGGCGAGGAGCGCGCTTCGATATCTCTACCCGTTCCGAGATATTTGAGCGGTCAAAGTTTTCAAAAATTAAAACGACGCTTAGAGCCTTCTAATATGATCATCCAGATCGCCATTTTGACGGCGAATCGAAATGTAAAAAGCGCGATCCGATATTCTAACCGTTTCCGAATATTTGAGGTTAAATTTTCCAGTGAAAATCGCCGCTAGACCTTTTTGACTATATCGTCCACCAGAGCGCGATTTTATCGGGAATCGAACGCAGAAAACCGGAACTCGATATCTCTAACCGTTCTCGAGATTTCGCAAAAATGCGTAAAAATCGTTAAATTCCTTATTTTTCGACCTAAAATTCTTAATTGCGAGCGAACTATCGTTCCGATTCGGTTCTAGAGGCGTCCAGCGTCTTCCCCTGGTCGCGCGGATCTTTTGAGACCAAGCAGAACCCCCTAGGTACTGCGTTCCGGAGTTATGTTGAAGAGACGGAAAAAACAGCGCGTTCTTGGCCTTATTTTTATCCAGGCACATATACCTGCGATTTCGGGCCACTCGAAGGCGCCGAACCCTAACATATTATACACTATGTACCGTATTTCGACGAGGATTCCATATTTTGAAAGCGCCGTGGCTCTAGCGTTCTCTGTTCCGAGATATTAGGGCAAAAAACCTGAATTTTCATGGAAAATTTAAGCAAAAATCGCGAAAACCAGCCTAAACGTTCGACAGCTCTCCCAACATATATAGTCAAAAGAAGCGTCTCCTCGAGCGAATCGAACGGCGCCGCGCGCGTCCCTCTAGCTATTACCGTTCTCGAGATATGGGGCGTTTCAAAGTTTAAACTTGAAAACGACCGCGAGTGACCTTTAGAAGCGCCTTCCGACGGGAATCGAATGGCGAGTAGCGCGCTTCGATATCTCTACCTTTTCCGAGATATTTGAGGTCAAAGTTTTGAAAAATTAAACGACGCTAGAGCCTTCTAACATGATCCATCAGAACCGCATTTGACGGCGAATCGAATGGTAAAAGGCCGATCCGATATTGTCTAACCGTTTCCGAGATATTTGATGTTTAAAGTTTTCTAGATGAAATCGCCCTAGAGCTTTTTGGTTAGTCGACCGAAGCGCATTTTATCGGAATCGAACGCAGAAAACCGAACTCGATATCTTAACCGTCTCGAGATATTCGCAAAAATGCGTAAAAATCGTTAAATTCCTTATTTTCACCTAAAATTCTTAATTTTGCGAGCGAACTATCGTTCCGTTTCGTTCTAGAGGCGTCCAGCGTCTTCCCCTGGTCGCGCCGATCTTTGAGACCAAGCAGAACCCCCTAGTACTGCCTTCCGGAGTTTTGAAGAGACGGAAAAAAACAGCGTTTCTTGGCCTTATTTCTTATCCAGGCACATCTATTATCCCTGCGATTTTCGGCCACTCGAAGGCGCCCCAACCTAACATATTTATACACTTCGGACGCGTATTTCGACGAGGATTCCAATTTGAAAGCGCCGTGGCGCTAGCGTCTCCGTCCGAATATGGGCAAAAACCGAATTTTCTGGAAAATTTAAGCAAAAACTCCCAAAATAGCCTAAACGTCGAGATAGCCACACAATTATAGGTCAAAAGAAGCGTCTCCTCGAGCGGAATCGAACGGCGCCGCGCGCGTCCCTCTAGCTATTACCGTTCTCGAGATATGGGCGTTCAAAGTTGAAACTTGAAAAAACGACCGCGAGTGACCTTTAGAAGCGCCTTCCGACGGGAATCGAATGCGAGGAGCGCGCTTCGATATCTCTTACCCGTTTCCGAGATATTTGAGGTCAAAGTTTTCAAAAATTAAAACGACCGCTAGAGCCTTCTAATAATATCCATTCAGACGCGCATTTTGACGGCGAATCGGAATGGTAAAAAGCGCGATCCGATATCTCTAACCGTTTCCGAGATATTTGAGGTTAAAGTTTTCAAGATGAAAATCGCCGCTAGAGCCTTTTTGGATAGTCCACCAGAAGCGCATTTTATCGGGAATCGAACGCAGAAAAACCGGAACTCGATATCTCTAACCGTTCTCCGAGATATTCGCGAAAAATGGCGTAAAATCGTTAAATTCCTTATTTTTCGACCTAAAATTCTTACATTTGCGAGCCGAACTATCGTTCCGATTCGTTCTAGAGGCGCCAGCGTCTTCCCCTGGTCCGCCGGATTTTTTGAGACCAAGCAGAACCCCCTAGGTACTGCGTTCGCGTATATGTTGAAGAGACGAAAAAACACGCGTTTCTTGGGCCTTTATTCTTATCCAGGCACAATATACCTGCATTTCGGGCCAACTCGAAGCGCCGCAACCCTAACATATTATACACTAATCGGACGCGTATTTCGACGAGATTCCATATTTGAAAGCGCCGTGAGCGCTAGCGGTCTCCTTCGGAGATATGGGCAAAAAAACCTGAATTTTCATGAAAATTTTAAGCAAAAATCGCCGAAAACCAGCCAAACGTCAGAGATAGCCCCAACATATTATAGGTCAAAAGAAAGCGTCTCCTCGAGCGGAATCGAACGCGCGCGCGCGTTCCTCTAGCTATTACCGTTCTCGAGATATGGGCGTTCAAAGTTTGAAAACAATTGAAAACGACCGCGAGTGACCTTTAGAAGCGCCTTCCGACGGGAATCGAATGGCGAGGAGCGCGCTTCGATATCTCTACCCGTTTCCAGAATATTTGAGGTCAAAGTTTTGAATAAATTAAACGACCGCTAGGCCTTCCAACATATCCATCAGAACGCGCATTTTTGACGGCGAATCGAAATGGTAAAAAGGCCGATCCGATATCTCTAACCGTTTCCGAGATATTTGAGGTTAAAGTTTTCTAGATGAAAATCGCCGCTAGAGCCTTTTGGTTAGTCTCACCAGAGAAGCGCATTTTATCGGGGAATCGAACGCAGAAAACCGAACTCGATATCTCTAACCGTTCTCGAGATATTCGCAAAAATGCGCGTAAAAATCGTTAAATTTCCTGTATTTTTCGACCTAAAATTTTAATTTGCGAGCGAACTATCGTTCCGATTTCGTTCTAGAGGCGTCAGCGCTTCCCCTGGTCGCGCCGGATCTTTTGAGACCAAGCAGAACCCCCTAGGTACTGCCCGTTCCGGAGTTATGTATAAGAGACGGAAAAAAACACGCGTTTCTTGGGCTTTATTCTTATCCAGGCACATATACTGCGATTTCGGGCCCATCGAAGGCGCCGCAACCCTATACATATTATACACTGTCGGACGCGTAAATTCGACGAGATTCCATATTTGGAAACGCCGTGGCAGCTAGCGTTCCTTTCCGGAGATATGGCGCAAAAAACCTGAAATTTTCATGGAAATTTAAGCAAAATCTCGCCAAAAATAGCCTAAACGTCCGAGATAGCCACAACATATTATAGGCAAAAGAAGCGTCTCCTCGAGCGAATCGAACGTGCGCCGCGCGCGTCCCCTCTAGCTCTTACCGTCTCGAGATATGGGCGTTCAAAATTTGAAACTGAAAAACGACCGCGAGGGACCTTTAGACGCCTTCCGACGGGGAATCGAATGGCGAGGGAGCGCGCTTCGATATCTCTACCGTTTCCGAGATATTTGAGGTCAAAGTTTTCGAAAATTAAAACCGACGCTAGAGCCTTCTAATTATATCCATCAGACGCGCATCTTTGACGGCAATCGAATGGTAAAAAGCCGATCCGATATCTCTAACCGTTTCCGAGATATTTGAGGTTAAAGTTTTCAAGATGAAAATCGCCGCTAGAGCCTTTTTGGATAGTCCACAGAGCGCATTTTATCGGGGAATCGAACGCAAAAAACGGAACTCGTATCCTAACCGTCTCGAGATATTCGCAAAAATGCGTAAAAATCGTTAAATTTCCTTATTTCGACCTAAAATTTTAATTGCAGCGAACTATCGTTCCGGTTCGTTCTAGAGGCGTCCACGTCTTTCCCCTGGTCGCGGGATCTTTGAGACCAAGCAGAACCCCTAGTACTGCCGTTCCGGATTATGTTGAAGAACGGGAAAAACACGTGTTTCTTGGGCCTATTTCTTATCCAGGCACATATACCTGCGTTTCGGCCACTCGAAGGCGCCGCAACCCCTAACAATTATATTCTTCGGACGCGTATTTCGACGAGATTCCATATTTGAAAGCGCCGTGGCGCTAGCGGTCCCGTCCGAGATATGGGCAAAAAACTGAATTTTTCATGGAAAATTTAAGCAAAAAGTCGCCGAAAAATAGCCTAAACGTCGAATAGCCCCAACTATATTATTCGGTCAAAAGAAGCTCTCCTCGAGCGGAATCGAACGGCGGCCGCGCGCGTCCCTCTAGCTATTATCGTTCCGAGATATGGGCGTTCAAAGTTTGAAACTTGAAAACGACGCGCGAGGTGACCTTTAGAAGCGCCTCCGACGGAATCGAATGTCGAGGAGCGCCTTCGATATCTCTACCCGTTTCCGCGATATTTGAGTCAAAGTTTGAATAATTTAAAACGACGCTAGAGCCTTCTAACATGATCCATCAGACGCGCATTTTGACGGCGAATCGAATGTAAAAAGCGCGATCCATATCTCTAACCGTTTCCGAGATATTGAGGTAAAGTTTTCAAGATGAAAATCGCCGCTAAGCCTTTTGGATAGTCCACCAAAGCGCATTTATCGGGGAATCGAACGCAGAAAACCGGAACTCGATATCTCTAATCGTTCTCGAGATATTCGCCAAAAAATGCGTAAAAATCTGTTAAATTCCTATTTTTCGACCTAAAATTCTTATATTTGCGAGCGAACTATCGTTCCGATTCGTTCTAGATGGCGCAGCGTCTTCCCCTGTCGTCGCCGGATCTTTTTGGACCCAGCAGAACGCCCACTAGTACTGCCTTCCGGATTATGTTGAAGAGACGGAAAAAACACGCTTTCCTGGGCCTTATTTCTTATCCAGGCACATATACCTGCGATTCGGCCACTCGAAGGCGCCGCAACCCTAACATATTAACACTATCGGGCGCGTATTTCGACGAGGATTCCATATTTGAAAAGCGCCGTGGCGCTAGCGGTCTCCGTTCCGGAATATGGGCAAAAAACCTGAATTTTCATGGAAAATTTAAGCAAAAATCGGCCGAAAAATAGCCTAAACGTCGAGATACCCCAACATATTATAGGTCAAAAGAACGTCTCCTCGAGCGGAATCGAACGGCGCCGCGCGCGTCCCTCTAGCTATTACCGTTCTCGAGATATGGCGTTCAAAGTTTGAAACTTGAAAACGACCGCGAGGTGATCTTTAGAAGCCTTCCGACGGGGAATCGAATGGCGAGGAGCGCGCTTCGATATCTCTACCCGTTTCCGAGATATTTGAGGTCAAAGTTTTGAAAAATTTAAAACGACGCTAGAGCTTCTAACATGATCCATCAGACGCGCATTTTGGACGGCGAATCGAATGGTAAAAAGCGCGATCCGATATCTCTAACCGTTTCCGAAATATTTGAGGTTAAAGTTTTCAAGAGTTAAAATCGCCGCTAGAGCCTTTTGGATAGTCCACCAAAGCGCATTTTATCGGGGAATCGAACGCAGAAAACCGGAACTCGAGTCTCTAACCGTTCTGAGATATTCGCAAAAATGCGTAAAAATCGTAAATTTTCCTTATTTTTCGACCTAAAATTCTTAATTTGCGAGCGAACTATCGTTCCGATTCGGTTCTAGCGGCGTCCAGCGTCTTCCCCTGTCGCGCCGGATCTTTTAGACCAAGCAGAACCCCCTAGGTACTGCCTTCCGGAGTTATGTTGAAGAGACGGAAAAACAGCGTTTCTTGCCTTATTTCTTATCCAGGCACATATACCTGCGATTTCGGCCACTCGAAGGCGCCGCAACCCTAACATATATACACTATCGGACGCGTAATTTCGACCGAGGATTCCATATTTTGAAAGCGCCGTGGCGCTAGCGTCTCCGTTCCGGGATATGGGCAAAAAAACCTAAATTTCATGAAAATTTAAGCAAAAAATCGCCGAAAAATAGCCTAACGTCGAGATACCCCAACATATTATAGGTCAAAAGAAGCGTCCCTCGAGCGGAATCGAACGGCGCCGCGCGCGTCCTCTAGCTATTACCGTTCTCGAGATATGGGCGTTCAAAGTTTGAAACTTGAAAAACGACCGCGAGGTGACCTTTAGAAGCGCCTTCCGACGGGGAATCGAATGGCGAGGAGCGCGCTTCGATATCTCTAACCCGTTTCCGAGAATTTGAGGTCAAAGTTTTGAAAAATTAAAACGACGCTAGAGCCTTCTAACATGATCCATCAGACGCGCATTTTGACGGCGAATCGAATGGTAAAAAGCGCGATCCGATATCTCTAACCGTTTCCGAGATATTTGAGGTTAAAGTTTTCAAGATGAAAATCGCCGCTAGAGCCTTTTTGGATAGTCCACCCAAAGCGCATTTTATCGGGGAATCGAACGCAGAAAACCGGAACTCGATATCTCTAACCGTTCTCGAGATATTCGCAAAAATGCGTAAAAATCGTTAAATTTCCTTATTTTTCGACCTAAAATTCTTAATTTGCGAGCGAACTATCGTTCCGATTCGGTTCTAGCGGCGTCCAGCGTCTTCCCCTGTCGCGCCGATCTTTTGAGACCAAGCAGAACCCCCTAGTACTGCCGTTCCGGAGTTATGTTGAAGAGACGGAAAAACACGCGTTTCTTGGGCCTTATTCTTATCCAGGCACATATACCTGCGATTTCGGCCACTCGAAGGCGCCGCCACACCCTAACATATTATACACTATCGGACGCGTATTTCGACGAGGATTCCAATATTGAAAGCGCCGTGGCGCTAGCGGTCTCCGTTCCGGAGATATGGCAAAAAACCTGAATTTTCATGGAAAATTTAAGGCAAAATCGCCGAAAAAATAGCCTAAACGTCGAGATAGCCCCAACATTTTATAGGTCAAAGAAGCGTCTCCTCGACGGAATCGAACGGCGCCGCGCGCGTCCCTCTAGCTATTACCGTTCTCGAGATATGGGCGTTCAAGTTTGAAACTTAAAACGACCGCGAGGTTGACCTTAGAAGGCGCCTTCCGACGGGGATCGAAATGGCGAGGGCGCTTCGATATCTCTACCGTTTCGAGATATTTGAGGTCAAAGTTTTGAAAAATAAAACGACGCTAGAGCCTTCTAACATGATCCATCAGACGCGCATTTTGACGGCGAATCGAATGGTAAAAAGCGCATCCGATATCTCTAACCGTTTCGAGATATTTGAGGTTAAAGTTTCAAGATGAAAATTCGCCGCTAGAGCTTTGATAGTCCACCAGAAAGCGCATTTATCGGGAATCGAACGCAGAAAAACCGGAACTCGATATCTCTAACCGTTCTCGAGATATTCGCAAAAAATGCGTAAAAATCGTTAAATTTCCTATTTTTCGACCTAAATTCTTAATTTGCGAGCGAACTATCGTTCCATTCGTTCTAGCGGCGTCCAGCGTCTTCCCCTGGTCGCGCCGGATCTTTTGAGACCAAGCAGAACCCCCCTAGGTACTGCCGTTCCGATTATGTTGAAGAGACGGAAAAAACACGCGTTTCTTGGGCCTTATTCTTATCCAGGCACATATACCTGCGATTTCGGCCACTCGAAGGCGCCGCAACCCTAACATATTATACACTACGGACGCTATTTCGACGAGGATTCCATATTGAAAGCGCCGTGGCGCAGCGGTCTCCGTTCCGATATGGGCAAAAAACCTGAATTTTCATGGAAAATTTAAGCAAAAATCGCCGAAAAATAGCCTAAACGTCGAGATAGCCCCAACATATTATAGGTCAAAAGAAGCGTCTCCTCGAGCGGAATCGAACGGCGCCGCGCGCGTCCCTCTAGCTATTACCGTTCTCGAGATATGGGCGTTCAAAGTTTGAAACTTGAAAACCGACCCGAGGTGATCTTTTAGAAGCGCCTCGACGGGGAATCGGATGCGAGGAGCGCGCTTCGATATCTCTACCGTTTTCCGAATATTTGAGTCAAAGTTTTGAAAAATTAAAACGACGCTAAGCCTTCTAACATGACCATCAGACGCGCATTTTGACGGCGAATCGAATGTAAAAAGCGCCATCGATATCTCTAACCGTTTCCGAGATATTTGAGGTTAAAGTTTTCAAGATGAAAATCGCCGCTAGAGCCTTTTTGGATAGTCCACCAGAAGCGCATTTTATCGGGGAATCGAACGCAGAAAACCGGAACTCGATATCTCTAACCGTTCTCGAGATATTCGCAAAAATGCGTAAAAATCGTTAAATTTCCTTATTTTTCGACCTAAAATTCTTAATTTGCGAGCGAACTATCGTTCCGATTCGGTTCTAGCGGCGTCCAGCGTCTTCCCCTGGTCGCGCCGGATCTTTTTAGACCAAGCAGAACCCCCTAGGTACTGCCGTTCCGGCGTTATGTTGAAGAGACGGAAAAAACACGCGTTTCTTGGGCCTTATTTCTTATCCAGGCACATATACCTGCGATTTCGGGCCACTCGAAGGCGCCGCAACCCTAACATATTATACACTGTCGGACGCGTATTTCGACGAGGATTCCATATTTGAAAGCGCCGTGGCGCTAGCGGTCTCCGTTCCGGAGATATGGGCAAAAAACCTGAATTTTCATGGAAAATTTAAGCAAAAATCGCCGAAAAATAGCCTAAACGTCGAGATAGCCCCAACATATTATAGGTCAAAAGAAGCGTCTCCTCGAGCGGAATCGAACGGCGCCGCGCGCGTCCCTCTAGCTATTACCGTTCTCGAGATATGGGCGTTCAAAGTTTGAAACTTGAAAACGACCGCGAGGTGACCTTTAGAAGCGCCTTCCGACGGGGAATCGAATGGCGAGGAGCGCGCTTCGATATCTCTACCCGTTTCCGAGATATTTGAGGTCAAAAGTTTTGAAAAATTAAAACGACGCTAGAGCCTCCTAACATGATCCATCAGACGCGCATTTTGACGGCGAATCGAATGGTAAAAAGCGCGATCCGATATCTCTAACCGTTTCCGAGATATTTGAGGTTAAAGTTTTCAAGATGAAAATCGCCGCTAGAGCCTTTTTGGATAGTCCACCAGAAGCGCATTTTATCGGGGAATCGAACGCAGAAAACCGGAACTCGATATCTCTAACCGTTCTCGAGATTTCGCAAAAATGCGTAAAAATCGTTAATTTCCTTATTTTTCGACCTAAAATTCTTAATTTGCGAGCGAACTATCGTTCCGATTCGTTATAGCGCGTCCAGCGTCTTCCCCTGGTCGCGCCGATCTTTTGAGAACCAAGCAGAACCCCCTAGGACTGCCGTTCCGGATTATGTTGAAGAGACGGAAAAAACACGCGTTTTCTTGGGCCTTATTCTTATCCAGGCACATATACCTGCGATTTCGGCCACTCGAAGGCGCCGCAACCCTAACATATTATACACTATCGGACGCGTATTTCGACGAGGATTCCATATTTGAAAGGCCGTGGCGCTAGCGGTCTCCGTTCCGGAGATATGGGCAAAAAACCTAAATTTTCATGGAAAATTTAAGCAAAAATCGCGCGAAAATACCCTAAACGTCGAGATAGCCCCAACATATTATAGGTCAAAAGAAGCGTCTCCTCGAGCGAATCGAACGGCGCCGCGCGCGTCCCTCTAGCTATTACCGTTCTCGAGATATGGGCGTTCAAAGTTTGAAACTTGAAAACGACGCGAAGTGACCTTTAGAACCGCCTTCGACGGGGAATCGAATGGCGAGAGCGCGCTTCATATCTCTACCCGTTTCCGAGATATTTGAGGTCAAAGTTTTGAAAAATTAAAACGACGCTAGAGCCTTCTAACATGATCCATCAGACGCGCATTTTGACGGCGAATCGAATGGTAAAAAGCGCGATCCGATATCTCTAACCGTTTCCGAGATATTTGAGGTTAAAGTTTTCAAGATGAAAATCGCCGCTAGAGCCTTTTTGGATAGTCCACCAGAAGCGCATTTTATCGGGGAATCGAACGCAGAAAACCGGAACTCATATCTCTAACCGTTCTCGAATATTCGCAAAAATGCGTAAAAATCGTTAAATTTCCTTATTTTTCGACCTAAAATCTTAATTGCGAGCGAACTATCGTTCCGATTCGGTTCTAGCGGCGTCCAGCGTCTTCCCCTGGTCGCGCCGGATCTTTTGAGACCAAGCAGAACCCCCTAGGTACTGCCGTTCCGGAGTTATGTTGAAGAGACGGAAAAAACACGCGTTTCTTGGGCCTTATTTCTTATCCAGGCACATATACCTGCGATTTCGGGCCACTCGAAGGCGCCGCAACCCTAACATATTATACACTATCGGACGCGTATTTCGACGAGGATTCCATATTTGAAAGCGCCGTGGCGCTAGCGGTCTCCGTTCCGGAGATATGGGCAAAAAACCTGAATTTTCATGGAAAATTTAAGCAAAAATCGCCGAAAAATAGCCTAAACGTCGAGATAGCCCCAACATATTATAGGTCAAAAGAAGCGTCTCCTCGAGCGGAATCGAACGGCGCCGCGCGCGTCCCTCTAGCTATTACCGTTCTCGAGATATGGGCGTTCAAAGTTTGAAACTTGAAAACGACCGCGAGGTGACCTTTAGAAGCGCCTTCCGACGGGGAATCGAATGGCGAGGAGCGCGCTTCGATATCTCTACCCGTTTCCGAGATATTTGAGGTCAAAGTTTTGAAAAATTAAAACGACGCTAGAGCCTTCTAACATGATCCATCAGACGCGCATTTTGACGGCGAATCGAATGGTAAAAAGCGCGATCCGATATCTCTAACCGTTTCCGAGATATTTGAGGTTAAAGTTTTCAAGATGAAAATCGCCGCTAGAGCCTTTTTGGATAGCCACCAGAAGCGCATTTATCGGGGAATCGAACGCAGAAAACCGAACTCGATATCTCTAAACCGTTCTCGAGATATTCGCAAAAATGCGTAAAAATCGTTAAATTCCTTATTTTTCGACCTAAAATTCTTAATTTGCGAGCGAACTATTCGTTCCATTCGGTTCTAGCGGCGTCCAGCGTCTTCCCCTGGTCGCGCCGGATCTTTTGAGACCAAGCAGACACCCCTAGGTACTGCCGTTCCGAGTTATGTTGAAGAGACGGAAAAAACACGCGTTTCTTGGCCTTATTTCTTATCCAGGCACATATACCTGCGATTTCGGCCACTCGAAGCGCCGCAACCCTAACATATTATACACTATCGGACGCGTATTTTCGACGAGGATCCATATTGAAAGCGCCGTGGCGCTAGCGGTCTCCGTTCCGGAGATATGGCAAAAAACCTGAATTTTCATGAAAATTAAGCAAAAATCGCCGAAAAATAGCCTAAACGTCGAGATAGCCCCAACATATTATAGGTCAAAAGAAGCGCCTCCTCGAGCGGAATCGAACGGCGCCGCGCGCGTTGCTCTAGCTATTACCGTTCTCGAGATATGGGCGTTCAAATTTGAAACTTGAAAACGACCGCGAGGTGACCTTAGAAGCGCCTTCCGACGGAATCGAATGGCGAGGAGCGCGCTTCGATATCTCTACCCGTTTCCGAGATATTTGAGGTCAAAGTTTTGAAAAATTAAAAACGACGCTAGGCCTTCTAATATGATCCATCAGACGCGCATTTTACGGCGAATCGAATGTAAAAAGCGCGATCCGATATCTCTAACCTTTCCGAGATATTGAGGTTAAAGTTTTCAAGATGAAAATCGCCGCTAGAGCCTTTTGGATAGTCCACCAGAAGCGCATTTTATCGGGAATCGAACGCAAAAAACCGAACTCGATATCTCTAACCGTTCTCGAGATATTCGCAAAAATGCGTAAAAATCGTTAAATTTCCTTATTTTTCGACCTAAAATTCTTAATTTGCGAGCGAACTATCGTTCCGATTCGGTTCTAGTGGCGTCCAGCGTCTTCCCTGGTCGCGCCGGTTATCGGATTTTCGATGCGATATTCGTTCCTCTACGGGTTGAAATACTCCGGATAGGGTGCAATTGAACTGAATTTGGCGTTATAAAAAATATCTTTATATGAATCCAAAGGGGAGTATGTGTTCATTTTTTTCGCAAATTTTTTGCAATAAATCGCGAATATTAGGTGCGAGGTTAAAGTTTTGATCGCCGCTAGAGTCTTTTCGGATAGTCTACCAGAAGCGCATTTTATCGGGGAATCGAACGCAGAAAACCGGAACTCGATATCTCTAACCGTTCTCGAGATATTCGCAAAAATGCGTAAAAATCGTTAAATTTCCTTATTTTTCGACCTAGAATTCTTAATTTGCGAGCGAACTATCGCCCCGATTCGGTTTTAACGGCTTCCAGCATGTTCCCCTGGTCGGTCCGGACCTTTTGGGACCAAGCAGAATCCCCTAGCTACTAACACGCGTTTCTTGGGCCCTATTTCTTATCTAGCGGAACCCCCTAGCTACTGTCTTGGGCGCTATTTCTTAGTTTAGTTTTCGTAAATCAAAATGGACGCTAACGCATTCTAGCCATAAGATGCGCATTTTAACGGGGAATCCAGTGCCGAAACCTGAAATTCGATATCTTTTACCGTTTCCGAGATATTCGCAAAAATGTTTTGAAAATCGTTAAATTTCCTTATTTTTCACCCCTAAATCGTTAGTTTGTGGGCAGACTACCGCTCCGATTTTGTTCTACCGCGGTGCGTAATGTTCGCGTGGTCGCCCCGAATATTTTGAGATTATGTCGTTCCGGAGTTATGTTAAAAAAAAAACAAAAAAACGCCCTTGGGCGCTTTTTCTTATTTTCACACACGATATTCCGTTCTGGGCCGTTAGAAAGCGTCGTAACCTTAACCTATTATACACTGTCGTATAAGATTTAATTAAATATTAATAAAGATTTAATAAAAAATGATCTATTATAGAAACAAAGTTGTAAAATTTTCTCCCTTTGTGAATAATCTAAATTTCTAAATGTTAACACGTACCGAAATAGGGTTTGTCTGCTACCTAATTGTTCCAAAGGGTTGTTTGTAATTGAATAAATAGCACTTACGCAAATAATCACTTCATCGTTCTTCACGTATTATTCAAACAATAAAAAACTATGTATATGTCTATATTCTTGACTTCAAACAATCACAAGTGAAAAAACGTACCAACGAAAAATGTGCATACAAAAAAACAGTATTTTACTAAAAACGCTATACGTTAAGCACGAACCCATCAAACGAAAACTAACAAGAACGTCAAACAAGTCAAGACACCAACGAACACTAGCTTTGATTGGGTAAAAGAGCTGAAGTCAGCCATGCGCATTTCTGGTTTCACACAGCGGCACAAGAGAGAAAATAGTTCGTCGTCTTTTTGGGCTTCATTTGCGGCATGTCATACTTCGTATAGAAGTATTGCATCTACCGCAGTCGATAAAATTTAACTTACAACCCCATAAGAACAGCGAATGTTTAAATGTTTGCTTAAACTCTTTTTTGTTAAGTCACTTACGGTATCCAAAAACGTATCTACGTTAAATTTAGCATTAACTTTCCTTAAGTTTTACCCTCTAATATTTTGCCCGTCAAAATAAACGACCGTTTTGTTATTTACTTGATCTATATATCTTGCTACATGTTATTGTTAAATGTAAATGGGTACTCACCTGTTTTTCGTAGGTGCATCTGTCTCACCCTCGTTTGAGGAATAAAACACAAAAACCAACTGTTTCTTTCACTAATATGTTTTATATTGTTGCATATAATCAAGTTTAGAACGCTGGATACACACTCAGGCACTGATGCTACTTCATTAGAGTTGATTTCAAATCATTATTGCACGACAAAGTTACCCGACGATAAATGACCATCTAGCGCAAATTTGCGTACGAACTACGAACAACTGACAAGTGCCGATTCTAAGAAAGGGGTAGTAATATTATTAGCTTAGCACACTTTTTTACCGATGCCACACAGTTCGGAATAGAGTGTAGGACATTTTTTATGAGGAGCTGCATTCGTTGGTGCAATGATTCAGAATCAAGACTACTTGATATCCAATAGAATTTACGTATTTTTGAAATACTCTTCGCTTATTGGTAGTTACCGGATCATGTCTATAATCGCTGGCATGGACGACAGCAGCTACGTTCTCATTGGTAAGCCAATTTAGCGCGATCTTATCATTATACCATAATTTAAATTTAAAAAATAACTAATGATTGGTATTGCAGTGTATGTGTAGGTTAGAACTACAACCAATTTAATTTGATTTTAATCATTATATTTTAAAAACTTACAATGTAACTTTGTACATGTATTTGAACTACCCTTATGAAGATTCAAAGTTAGAGCAGAAACCTGTAGCATCACTTACGCGTTTTTTTCGCGATTAGGGATTTTAAAACATGTTTTTAAAGCGGTTTGGTGTTATACGTCATCAATTTTACGTTCGCTAAAATGTATACTTTTGAAATGTTTTTTTTTTTGAAGTGTTAATTACCTGTGACAAAGGAATAGAGGCACACACCTTGGGATAACCTTGCCAAAATAATTTGAAGGGATAAAAAGCAACAAGACACAAGCGGAATTTTACATGTAAATGACTTATGTACAGACCTGGAGTAGTCTTAAGTTCAAATTGTTTAGTGGCATAAACTTCTCCACCTCTTGCTTTCTTTGCAATTGTACTTTTTTGATTTTTATCCTATCATTTCAAACACTTTTTGTCACATAAAAAATGCCTGCCTCACTTTTCAAAAACGCTTGAACCAGTTTCAATTATGAGGTCATTACTTGAAACGCATTTGTTGCCAAAATGACATGTTTTGAAATATGCACTATGCCATGCTTTCATATCGCTGCATCGTGAAAAAATGCAGTAAATACAATAAACATTGGGATATACATATTTTTATGGAATTTAATATCAATTATTAGTTTCGTTGTATTAAAATATGTGTAACTTTCGGGCAAATGGTATAGTAAGGATGAGCTACTGAAAAATGCTCAAGATGGTATCGAATTGAAAATCCATACAAAAGTTGCGCTCCATGAAGGTAATGATCTGTATAAAATATCAACCCCCTACAACTGATAGGAGGATTTTCTAAAAATTATGTCTCTTGCACTGCTTGAGAAAAGCGATTATAATTTAATTACCAGTTCGAATTAAGTAATTCAAATTTTGAAATATCTTAGTGCTGACCTACTTATACCTGCCAAATGTCTTTTTAGTTGAATTTTAATATACTGTATACTTCGTCACTATCCCTAATAGCCAAATTTAAATTTCCCGCCATAATTATTTGTGAATTCAACGTAAACGCATTAAAATAACTAGTAATATAGTACAAAATACATCAAAATAGGGGATAATTTTATGTTTCAAGGTTGAAGTTACTAAGAATAATTCCGGGAAATTTAAATTTGGCTGTTAGAGTAGAGGGCAAACTTAGTCAACTTCAAATGGGTATGCTTTACTTTTTTTAAATAGAACACAGGTACATTATTTCATTGAATTCCTATTAACAAGTACTTTTATTTTTGTTAAGAATACACTCTACTATGCACTAAAATAAGCAAACATGAAATGTTAAACTAAAGGCAAAAAATACTTTACATTAACAGAATCACTCATCACAAAGCAAAAACGATTTTGCATTCAACTGAAAATTACATTGAAAAATGTGAATTATCTAAAATTTTGTTTCAATGCAAATTTGATTGAAGGAAATGGCAAACAAAAAACAGTTTTATTGATTTTAATAGGATAGATGTTAAAAAAAAAATGGGAGTTAATTTTCTTTACATTGGTGATATCTATTAAATTATTGGATTGGTAGTACCATTGTTTATATACATACTAGTTAGTCAACCTTATGGACAAAATAGTTAACGGATTTTTGAATAGTTTGGACAAAAGCGGGAGATGGCAGCACGGCGTTGGTGCCCATCTCGATTTAAATATAAGCTTTATAGTTAGACTACTACATACAAGATGGCCCTCTTACGTGTCGGCAAAATATTTAATTGCAATAGCATTGCAAGGCCCGAAGAAAAGAGAGGGTGGATAGGCGATGACGCTGTGATGACGTGCCAAGCGATAATTCTCGTGTTTACATTGAAATGTTTGTTTTATTAGGAAGAATAAATATTTAGTATTTTTTTTTTTTTCTAATTTAATGCTCTATATATATGTGTGTAGTTCTAAGTTTTGTGTTATATTTATATAATATTTTTTATTTGATTTACTTATGTTTACTATTGCATAATAGTAGAAATTCGTTTTCATTATAAAATAAATATGTAGTTTGGAGTACAAATCGCCATTTATATTTACATATATGCACCACGTTACTTATTAGATTTGTTTGTTTGTCTGATTTAAGCAGATCCATGGAATTTAGGCGTTTCTTTGTATTTTAGAGCATGATTTGTGCGTGTTTGTTCGTTTAGAGCAAGCAAATCCGGATCACAAAGAGGTTCCTCTTTCTGCTCGCGATCCGACGTCCGAGCAATTACGAGCAATTTGTACAACATAACCTAATCGCACTAACACCGTATTGTAAACTGTCGTTTGTAAATGTAATCTGATTTATAACTGCATCAAATATGCACGAAATAGATAATATAATGATACCAATGTGATTGATGTAAAGAACGATCATTATATTTTAAAAACTTCACTTAGTAGGTACATAGTACTAGTATATGATGCATTTTTATTGTAGTCCAGATTCATTAATTTGAAAAATTATTTTTACTTTTCCTATTCATAATAGCTGTGACAATTTGACAATAGTAACTAATAAAATTAAGGTTATATTTGCAGTCGAGCGCGTTTGTTTGTACCATATATGTTTAAATCCAACTCTGAGACGCTCTCAAGTTACTCTGATGACGTCAGTAGATACTGCTCCAAGCACACAAATAAACAAAGCTATTAAAAACAGCATACATGATGACGCGTTCGCGCTCTTTCTCTTGATTGGCTGAAAAGTTACGATGTAACCTTGTATATACGGATTGTGCCCCAAAGTTACCTCGTAACTTTTCAGCCGCTCAAGAGAAAGTAAATCAAATAAAAAATGTTTTGTGAATATAAGAAAACTATATACATAGAGTACCTATACATTAAATTAGAACTAAGAAAAAGTCAAAAAGTAAAGTAAAATGGTACATACATATGTAAAGAAAATAACGATTTATAGTAGGCTACATTTTAAATTTCAAATTTCCCGCCTTTACACCAGTTGAAGTTAGCGATAGTACCGCTATACACGGGAGAAGGCAGATAGCAGTGTTCGTATATGGGAGGGAAATTCCCTTTTTAGAGGGAATTTTGAAGGTTAGAGGGAAAAAGTTTTGTTTTAGAGGGAATTATTGGATAAAATATTATTATTGCATCAATAAAAATAAATTTAAATTTTTATTATTTTTGTATTTTGTTTTTCATTTGCTTTAGTTAAAATGAATCTGTTATTGTATCGGTACATTTATTTTAATTTAGTAAGTAATTTATTGAAAAAAGTTAATAAGTTTGTATTTGCCGCCAAAAAAAGGGAATTGCAGTGTCAAAACGGGAATTTTTCGTGTCGGCGCCGGGAATTGCCGATCAAGGTATATACGAACACTGGCAGATAGCAATAGGAGAGAGGAGGAGAAGAAGGTTTTCGTATATACGTTCGAACTAAAAACCCGCGTTTTGTTAAAATTTTAAATATAAAAAGGCCATCGAACTACAGATTATATATTATCAAACTAAATACTTATTCTTCTTAATAAAACAAACATTTTCTGATTATTATATAATCATAAACATAAGTAAATTAAGTTAACAAAACAACTTATTAATTTAAAAACTAAGAAAATAAAAATTGGGAAGTAGATTAATGTTTGTTTTTTATCGGCAAATTTTCGTCCTTTTAGATTTAACTTTTCTCTTTTCAGTGATTTTTTTTGTTTTAAGTTTAAATATTTTATTCTTATAAGAAAAAACCTAAATTTAGAAAATTGTTCAATTAATGTTTTGTCAACAAGAACGAGCCTTGCAATATACTTTCAATTTCTTTTTACTTATAGCAGAATACCTCAGAATTCTAATCTTTTAATGTAAACAAACACGAGAATTATCGCGAGGTGCGTCATCACAGCGTCACATGCATCCACCCTCCCTTTTCCCCAGGCCACACAATTCGCCAATGCTAGTAAATCACCGATACGGATTCCGTCGTCTCCGCAGATGGATAAAACACAGAAATCTGTCTCTCACTATGACCGAGATTTCAAATCAATATACATTGACCGATAGAGTGCGCCACTTCCCAGAGCAATATTTTATTTTTCCGAAAATGCATTACGTTGACTAACTAGGTATACTTAAACAATGGTAGTACTGTTTGACCCTCAAATACGTCACACCTAGATGCGCAAAAGCATCTACCTTATTTTCTTGTATCATGAAAGGTCCCCAATTACACACAATTCTTCCCTAGATTGTGAAAGCAATTTGTTTTGTAGTTTTCGAGTTACAACTGTTGCTCATCAAAGGCTGCAAAATCACCTATCCCAAAAAAAAGTATTCCTACTAGTGTTGTGAACGAAACTTTCATCATCATTCACGCTTCATAATGCGACTTTAAGCAGTCTACTTCACTCATTGCGTGAACGAAGGACTTGTGCATGAAGTAAATCTTTCACATTGCTTTCACGAGAATAAACGTGTAGCAACCTGTTTGTATTATAAATAACACTGGGGAACAACAATTTTGTTGCATTTATTACATCACTTGTATTTACTTAATTTGAAGTCGCTGAGTTCAAATCTGTAAGTAGTTTTTCTCTGCAAATTCTAGATTTTTTGCAATTCGACATCATCATTTCACGCTTCGTATAATGACATGATGGCAAAAAAAATAGCTAAGCAAAATAAACTACATATATTCAAATATGGATGGCTACAAACGATTTTTATTGTAAATTGACGTATATATATTGTAACATTTCAGCATAAGCGCAATAGGTTGATGATTTGCAACAGATGATATAGATATTATAGATGAAGATCTACATATTCCTATTCCGCCAAAAAATTACCTTTGTATTTCCTGCGCTTGTACACCTTGTCTGGACAATCTCGTTTAATGCTCCAACAGTAGTCTGCCATCATATGCTTGTCCCAATACCCTTGGTAGCGTTCCTCCATTCAAGTGGCTAAACAGAAAACGGAGCTTGACACTCACGTTACAGCCCAGATTTCGAAAAGCCAACAGTATCAACCAGAACTTCATAGTTTAGAGATATTTGGTTCCCGAGAAAATTTTTGCTGCTTTGTCCATGCCATTCATTTTTCTGACAAAGTTTTCGTCAAGGACAAGGGTACGTATTTGAAGTCGGTTAGATACATCTGCTTTGATTTTCCCGAGAGTCAAAGCAGGAAAAGCAGAAAATAGGTATCTAAATAAACATTCACCGTCAATGTTCAATGCCTTAACAAACTGCCAGTATGAATAAATAAATAAATTTATGTAAATAACTTGTTACATACCTACTGTTGTGTACTGACTGAATTTGAAAATGCAAATTGAATTTTAAAATATGAAAATTAGCTAGCTCAACGGATTGAATCTTTAAAGGGCGCAAAAGAACAATTAACCTCAGAGTTACCCTCGCGAATTAAAACTTGAATCTAACCACGACAAGTAAATTGTGAGTGAAAGAAAACTGACTTTCTTAAATACCCAAAAAAAAAAAATTAAAAAGGTTTAATTAAAAAATAAAAGAACAGAATTTTCAACCTAAATGAATCATCTTGATCATATCTTGGAATAATTTTTGGAACTTTGATACCTTCTTGGTGTTCCAGCTAATTTTCACTGCATTCATCTTCAGATAAGCTAAAACCTTTGAGCTGCTTTTAAACAGGCGTTTTAGTGCCTTTAAACAAGCACCGGGAGTTCTTCAGAATGAGGAATAGAATCATAGAACTAATCTTAATATTATGCGCTCTATATTAAATATCAAATTGCATGGAAACCAGAGCATGTAGCGGAAAACCTATTTCAGATTTGAAATCGGCGATGCAAATTTTACTAAAGTCAGTTAAAAAAGCCACACCGTGAACGGAGCTACTTGCTCCTGCCTTTCACGAAATATATCCATTCATATAGTGAAAGCAACCTTGAGCCTTTGTTTCATTCGTTATGTGGCTTCGCACTTCAATATTTACTCATAGCTATACAGACGAATGAAACCACGTTCATCGCAACACTAACTCCTACGTCCAAATGCCTTCAACTAACAATTTTTCCTTTGTGTGGATTGGTTAAAAAATAAGAACAGTTTTCCGGAAGCTGATATTGTAGCTCAAGATTAAAACTACTCTCATCAGCATTGAATGTACACTGCCCGACAAAATTAATGTCGTGGTCCACAGCGAATTTTCGTATTTTCCTACCTGATTTTTTTAATTTCCTAGTGTTTTACATACAGGTACCCCAATAAACCTCTTAGCTGCTTGGGCTGATGGCAGCTGAACCCGCATCTGTTCAAGTGCTGAGCAGTTTTGATGGTCACTGCTACAGATCATGACATTAATTTAGTCGATGATTTAGTTGATGATTATGATCAGATAACAAATTTATTATTTATTCTTCTTGAAAGCATTTTGTAAGTTTTACACAATAACTGGACATCTTATCTAATAAAAACCTTGACGTACTTTAATAAAACACCGATCAGAAAAAAAAAAATATGTATTAAAATACGTTACATTCAATATATAGCCATAAATTAAGAGTTGCAAAAGGAGCTCTTCAAAATATGTATAGAGCGCAGTCAATTATCGATTTCAAAACGGAACAAGTCCACTTGGATGTCCACCGAGGACTTCTTATGAAATTTGTAGGATGCTGGAAGATCGTACCGCAATTCGGCTATGACGTCACCTCGTACGCCGTGGGATTTGGCCACCTTTAGCACGTGATTCCTAAAACAATACTTTATTTAGGTTGGGGGAATAACTATGTTGCATTGTTTCCATAGATAAAAATAATACTACTAGAAGGCGCTTAGACCATACCCAGGTAGCACCAAATATTAGTAAAATATTTTTTTGCCAATATATATTTTATATAGGAAGTGACAGATTTTTTTTATTTCATAAATATTGCTAACTAATATTTCTCGCATATTATCCAATACATATGTAGTATATATTTATTTCTTATATAGGTATAATATTTTTTTCAAATATATATTCCATATAGGAAATGACAGATTTTTTTTTATTTCGAAAATATTGTAATTAATATATAGAGCATATTGAGAAATACTGGTTTTCTTATGTCGCTTTAATATTGCTAATCCATATACATGTGGGTGGTCTCGTGAAAGTATCTGCTATATGATTTTCCATTTGCAACAATAATTATAAAGCATTGATTTAAATATCAGAACTCAAATCTGATCTCAAATCGAATAGGAAACAATTTGGAATCAAGTGTGGTTTCAGTTAGGATGTTGACGCCAATAAACACTTTCTAATTATTGCTGTAAAACTTAGAAAAATTATATATGAGATTATGTCACAACACCATTCCTATGTACAGTAGAACCTCCAGTATCCGGACTATTGAAGGTTAAACATGGTCTGGATAATGAAAATCCTGATAATCGAGAAGACATAAAATATTACATATGAACTTTTTTTGTCAATATAATTCCGGTAATGAGAGGTTCTACTGCAAAATAAAAAATATGGATTAACAATATTTAAGCAACACAAGATAACCAGTAATTCTTAACATACTCTACATATTAACAACATACATATACAAAAAAAAGGGTTAGTGCTGGACGGCATACTTCTACAAGATAAAAAAGTGTGCTAATTTTTTTTATTTCAAAGATTAAATAATTCAAATGCACATTACTTAGATATACAAGATTTTGATTGCGCTAGGTGTACTGATACTGTCTTTTTAATGATTCATCTGGTACCCTCGTATGTCGATCTCATCCTTGTGGCAACTGGATAAATTTTATACAACAATTGGACATTGTTTATCAGCAAATATTCCATACCAACAATCGCCTCAAGACGTCTGCAACACATCAACTTTTGTATAAAAACATCTTACTACTCATATACTGTACAACTTACCACTAAACTGGGGTGCTCGTAGAACTTAGACCGCTGATAGCTAAAATCGAAATATTCACGTAATATATAATTTTTGCAGTATTTTAAAACCTTGATGGAAGTTTTTATGCAACTATTGTATTAAGGAAACAAAATTTAAATAAAACAATACAAAACATGTATATAATTATTGCAATTATTGTCTACTTTTAAAAAGCCTTGCCTACCTGTATCAACGCTGTCATAACAGCATTCGTCTCATTCTCGTTGTTTCATCCTTCCTGTCATCTTTACTACAAAAAATCTTGTTAATGTACTGCATCGTGTAACCATTCCTCTTACCATCAATTGCTGTTTTTGCTATATTTTGCAATATCCCCAATATGTTCACCGATGTTTTGATATTTGTTATGCATATCTCCATTCTGTAGGCTGCTAATTTCATATTTTTTAAGTGTGTGTTTGACCAAATGATACTTATGACAATTTCGAGTTGGACGACATACCTCTATCCTGTAACATTATTTTGTAAACATGCAGTAACACCTGCGTTGTAACAGTTCTTAACCTATTAAATTTATAATTACGATACTTACCAGTTGTCAATTATAACCAGTGCAATGTTTATTCACGACTTCTGGGGGCCTGTTGCATAAAAGTACAATTACAATTTACAGGTGATACTTTTGTTACAATCTGTCAAAATTTGACATATATATATATTTTTGCAACGCCTGTAAGTCAAATTTTGACAGATTGTAACAAAAGTATCACCTGTAAATTGTAATTGTACTTTTATGCAACAGGCCCCTGTTCTTATAACCCACAATCATGGACCACAAAACTACACACCACTGCTATGACTCCACTCACCACTCACGTGATGCACACGTGCTTGTCGCTTGTTTACGATACGATATATGCACTAACTCACGTGACTCAAAACAGCAAGTAGGATTGGACAACCGCAGATGAAAAATTTGTAAAACCTAAAGCCAGTAATTTAATACTTCAAATACAAATTAAAATAATAAGAGAAAGATATTAATTTTTGTTAAAATAGAGTATATTTTGTACATGCGTTATTCTACTTAAAAATATATTATTAATTCTTTCAATATTACGAACACGAATTATATATAAATGTTTAAGATATTCGATTAAAATGCTGTTAGAAGCCATGAATTAAAATTTTTAATAGATAACCGAAATTATGACCAACCCAATCTGTGCTTTGTTTTTTACATGAATATCCCAAAGTGTAACAAAACACTACTTTTGTTGGTTAAGTAAAACCTGATAATATTTATCATGTATGTAGATATAATAGTTGTTAAATATTAAATTCATGTTGTATAAATATTGTGTGCTACATGATTATATTTCCCATATAAAATAATATTAAATAAATATTTTCGTAAAACCAAAATAAGATATTGGAAAACGATTATAAAATAAATATTCAAAAAATATTTTGCAATCAATATTAAACTCGCAATATTTTATAAATATTGCTTATATGTTGAATGTTAACTTTTGGTTTGGAATGTGTGATATAAATATTGTTTCCATGTATAATAAATATGATTTTTAAATATATATGCACAGTTATAAACAAATATTATATAAATGTGTTGTTTATGTTGAAAATATTTCTCATACATATAATATTTGTAAAATATAAAATAGATATTTTATAAATATTGTGTGCTACCTGGGTAGGTTCCCAACCTTTTATGGACTACCTATCACAAATTAAAAATTAATTCTCTCTCCCTCTCTCTCTCTCTCTGTAATCGTGCTACTAGTGGTCGTGATTATTAATTATTTAAAAATACAAAAACATGTTAGAATAAAAACAATACAAAGTGTTATTAACAAAACTATAACAACAAATGCAAGACAATACACAAAGCTGGAGCACCTCGCACTGGGGCACTGCATAATGGCAAAGACAAGACGATTCATCAAAATTAGTAAAAAAAAAAAAAAATAATAAAAAAACAAAATTCAATAAATTTTAAAGCTTCATTTCTTGACCATGTATATATTTTTTTAATTTCTTCTCTTGGTTTTTAGGTCATAAATATTGAAAACATGAATGACTACTACAACGTTTCGCTTGATTTCAAAGCTTTTTCAGGTATAAAAATATAAAATGTAAAAAGTGTAAATTATAAATAAAATGTTTTTGTTTAATAAATGACAAAACTGTTTTGTTTACTAGGATTTTATTTAAAGATTGCGTTTTAAAATAGGATGCTTTGATTATTTGTTTTTGAATTTTGTAATTAAGTAGATCTTTAAAAATATTGTATTTAGCTATAAAATTAAGTTACATAATTTTGTGAAATATTGTATGTCGGTTTTATCATTAATTGCATTTTTAGGTTTATAAATTTGAATTATTTCAAGTATATTACGAGTTTTTAAATTTAATAAACTAATAATTTTCAATAAAAGTAATGTCTGCTAAGTGGTTTAGAGAGAAAATGTTTGTAAAATTTTATTTATTACTAGCAGATACAGTCTCTTGCAACAACAATTGTCACACGGAAATCGTACTTTTCAGTTTTCGCTATGTTAATTGTGCAAAAATTGACAAAACTGTTTGAGTATCAACCAAATTTGGAAGTAGTACTGCAGTTGAGCTCCCAAGAGCGAAAAAAAAATTAAATATGTAATTCAATGAAACAATATTTGGAAAAATTAATTTTTTTTAAATATGTTTACAAAAATTTGCATACAGCTTCAAAATTGAATTCTAAGCAACTTTTTCAAATAGCTTTTTTCGATATCATGTCATCTAACCTCACTTTTTGTAGATTCACGGCATATTTTTTAAATTTGCTGCCATCCTAGTGGTCACGTGACTTGTGTCAAAATAAATTTTGGGGTTTCTAGACATGCACAACCTATCCCCCCAAAAAAGTTTTAGTATATTTTAACAATAAAAAAATTTCCCATATGTTGCAATATTTATGCCGGTCACTGTATAAACGACTATGGATTGGTGTTTCTGCTTGTAAAAATGAAATGTAATTAATTCAACTTTACTAAATTATGATTTTATAATTCAGTACTAACTGGTGTTTAACTAAATTTATTTATACTTTAAATATAACATACAATTAGTATAATTATTAAGTGACAAAACTGCATCTCTCAGTTCTTCTATCGTATGCATGCGGTTTCTATAGATCTTATTTTTTAGATAGCCAAACATGAAGTAATCTAAAGGGGTTAGATCAGGCGATCTTGGTGGCCATCTTTGTGCTCTAACGACCCTGTCAGCAAAAAACTGTTGAAGATATTGGCAGGTTTGTCGAGCAGTATGTGCTGGAGGATTATTTTCAGCACGATAATGCTGAAAATAACCTGCTTCAAGCTCATTTTCTTGTAACTCTGCAATAAACAATTCCAACATCTGTTGGTAACGTTGGGCTGTTACAGTTTCCTCGAAGAAAATTGGCCCTATTATTCGTTGCCTGGACATAGCTAACCAAACTCCAACTTTTACGGGATGCAATTGCGTTTCTCGAAATTCGTGTGGATTTTCTGCAGACCAGATACAATAGTTTTGTAAATTGATATAGTCTGTTAGATAAAACCAGGCTTCATCCGAGAAAAATGATTTGTTTAGCAAGTCATGGTCCCTTAAATTGTTATCAAACCAATGACAATATTCCAATCGCCTATCATGATCTAATGGTAATAATTCCTGTACCGTAGAAACTTTATAGGGATGAAAATGTAACTTTCTTTTGACCAGCTCATTGCGCTGAAGTGTATGATAAGCCATAAAATGTAATAAACTATTTCACTTAATGTTAATATTGATTTTTTACCTGTTTGTTAAGCTAATTACCACAGATAAATTCCCTTATTTTCTTACAGTATTCAGAAATACTATTGTTAGTGATATTAGATGTAAATATAAACGGTTTGAAAAAAATTATAAGATAAATAATCGAAAGATACTATAACACGAACGCCAATGTGGCTAAATGTCAAGAAAATTCATTTAATGTATGAAATTTGTATGTAGCTAACTTCGCTCATTAAATTGGTAATAAGTATAGATGAATTTTTCCGGAAAACAGTTTTTTTTTTACGGCAATCATTTTGAATCTCATAGTATAATAACATTATATATTTACAGTGATATTTGAACTAACGTTTCTTTAGTAAGTGATTCTTTACTAATGTGAAGTCATCTAAATTATTGAATAAAGTTGTATATAAAAAATATTTCATTGGACTGCTTTTTAGTATTGGTTAAGAGAACTCAAGTGTGAAGACATCATTTTATGAGGTTTGTGATGTTATTATTGTGAATCTATACGTATGAATTAGTGTTTGTGCTGTAGAATGTCTTACCCCTGGGTGGTGACATCAGTTTATATCAGCAAGTCAACTATAATCTACTTGTTATTGTATAACTTTATCACATTTTTCATTGTGAACAGTGCTTACTGCAGTTAACGTCTCCTGTAGAGAATCTAACAGAAAACAAATATAAACTGCAACGAATACAGGTATCTCTGCACTGTTGGCACAAAACATAGGTATGACATCCATTCTATTTCAAGTGGATTAATAGTACCCGCTGATTCGAGAGATTAAGAACGTTAGCAATTTCATATTTCAGCCTATCGCAGACAGATCCTTACATCAAAATGGCGGCCCTCATGAGGTCCGAACGCTGCGCATCCCTAAGCTCTATCTCTTATATTTATCCTTATCTATGATTGTTCCTCACCTGGTAGATGTTTTATGCAGGGAGTACACAGTGTCTTTGGACAACTTGAAAGCCGTTTTCAAAAATTCCATGTCGATCCCTTGATTGTGTTTCGTACGGAAGGGGGGATTCATGATTACGGTATCGAAGAATTTGTGGAATCTGTCCAGAAAGAGACATTTGAGAAAACATAATGTAAAATATGATAGATGAATGCTAAAAACACGCACATTCCTTCAATTCACATATACAGGGTGATTCTCAATACATGCGACAAACTTTAAGGGCTGATTGCTGAAGTTATTTTGATCATAAAAGTTCATATGAGTATATGTCCAAAACGGTTTGGTTTTAAAGTTATTGAATGTTTAATAATAAATTACGAAGTATGACTAACACGATATAATATCACAGTTGTTTCTTCAAAAACTATTGTGTTAAGAGGGAATTGTTTATTTGTCAATAGTTGTCAGAGTATTCATTCAGTTCATTGCCAGTTTCTGTTTTCTAAATTGAATTACACGAATGCTGAGATGTGTGATATGCATTTCGTTTGTGGTCTTGCCAATAGAAATTCGCGTGCTGCTAGACGTCTTTATGAAGAACGATACCCGAACCGTATCATCCCGCATCATTCAATATTTACTCGTCTTCACCAACATCTTAGTGAAACGGGAAATTTTAAAAAACGGACGACTGATAACGGGGCACCCATTTACAGTGAGAACTCCACAAGTTGAAGAAATGATACTAAATGAAATTGAGGAACATCCTACTACAAGCACCAGAAAAATTGCGTTTGCTTTAAACATTAGTCAGGTTACAGTTTGGAGAATATTGAAAGATCAACTGTTGTATCCATATCACATTCAACGGATGCAGGTACTTTTGCCAGCAGATTTTCCGCAAAGAGTGGCTTTTTGTCAATGGATGCAACACAAAATCCTGACTATTTGGCTCAAATATTCTTCGCCGACGAGGCTACTTTCTCTAGAAACGCGATTATTAATTTTCATAATAATCACATATCGGCCGAAGAAAATCCGCACGAACTAGTGAATGCCCGTCATCAACATCAATTCTCTGTCAATGTGTGGGCCGGAATTGTTGGAGATCACTTGATAGATCCACATTTTTTCACCGATGCGGTTAAATGGCGAGATATACCGCAATTTTCTTGAAGAGGAGCTACCATTACTGCTGGCAGAAGTTCCGTTACAATTAAGATTACAAAAAATGTATTTTATGCATGATGGTGCTCCAGCGCATTTTAGTTTAGTTGCTCGCGAGTTTTTGGACAATACGTATCCAGATCGGTTAATAGGACGGGGAGGTCCACAACCGTGGCCTCCTCGGTCTCCAGACTTAAATTCTTTGGACTTTTTCCTCTGGGGTCACCTTAAATCATTACTTTATACGACTCCTATTGAAAATGTCGATGAACTGAGAAATCGTATTATCACAGCTTTTCAAACAATTCGAAATACCCCTGGTATTTTAGAACGGACTCGCCAGTCAATACGACAGAGGATAGAAGCTTGTATTGCAGTTGGGGGCGGTCATTTTCAACAGTTAGTACAAGTTAATATTGTTTTACTAATTATTTTATTAATTTATAATAAAAACATTAATTATGTTAACTTACTATTAAACATTGTACAACTTTAGAACTAAGCGATTTTGGACATATGTTCTTATGAACTTTTACGATCAAAATAACCCCAGGAATCAGAGCTTAAAGTTTGTCGCATATATTGAGACACACCCTGTATTTTAACATTCAACGATTTAACATGCAAAGGTATATTAAAGTGATATCGTTCAGTGATGGAATTATAAAGATACGCAACAAAATGCGAGAAATCGTACCACATATATGCATCTTTTTTCTATTCCCTCTCCTTGACCAGAATATTTCTTACAGAAAGTGCAGCCCTCTATAAGACAATTTTAAAAGCAACCTTGAAATGTTCCGTTGTATTACTGTTTATGATGCATACCAACGTTTTGATCTCGGCATACAGCATATACAGGATGATTTATTAGCTCAACGACAAACTTTGTCATGTGAAAGTTCATATAATTTTAACAAACAAAAAACATATGTCAGATTTTAATTATTTAAGGCACTTTCAAAGTGTTGATTGTAATTATTTAAATGTTCATTCATCTCTATTGTTATGATTTATTAATAACAAAAGAAAGTGTTTAAAAACGCATGTCAGAATAAATAAAAAAAAAACAAATGTCAGTCTTGTCCACAAATCACAAACAAAATAGATGCATCAGTATCATTCGCCCATTTTTAAGGAGAGTTCTCACGTGGTAAATTAGTTCATTGTGCTGAAGTAATAGCGTTGTATGCATTTAGAAACCTACATTGTCCACGAGGCGTTGATTTGTAAATAACTCATAAAGCCTAATCCATCTGTGCATAAACATGCGTTGAGCCAAACCAATAACAACAAGTTCTAAAGTTGTTGAGCCATTTCCAAGTACTTTTTTTTTATCATTTTATCGAAATGGTCAGAACATTGTTATGTGTCGAATACATAGCACGAATAAATGAAAAAACACGTCCAAGTAAGATATCAGACCCACTAAACCAAATTCAAACTTTCCGCAATTATATTTAGTAACTTCAACTTAAAGGTATTCAAATAACTATTAATCTAATACAAAATCGTAGGTAATTTCATGCTTGAAGTTACTAAAAATTATTGCGGGAAATTTGAATTTGGTTTACTGGGGACAGATTGGTGATGCAAAATTCGAAGAATTTTTCAACTGGTGAGAAATAGACGAACGTTAAACAATACGAAAACAATATTATTTGACATTGCTTGCGCGAGCTGAATTCGGAAAAAAAAGGGAAAAATCATGTTAACTCAATTTCACAGTCAAATAAAACCATGCAATGAGAAGAGAAGTATGATATTTATAAGTCTAAACTTACCTTGATGGAATATTGTTCATAACATTACAGCAGACAACATCTATATTTAATAAACCCTGATAGTCAACATTTTGATGTATACATCTAACGCATCAGCGTCTACTTCGAAACCGATGACAAAGGACGCTTCCAATGACGCTGCTCCGATAGACAGAGCGCCACAACCACTGCCTAGATCAGCCACCAGTTTATTCTGAATATCCCCGTACTGGCTCTAAAATATTCTACCGTGAATTAAAATAATAAATAACAGAACAATCAGTTTCGGGGTGACTGAAGTTTAAGGGACTAATATTTGCTCTTTTCTTTTTGTGTTAACCTGTACCTTTAATGAAATAATTCAACTATTAAAAATCAACCTAGCAAACGATATTCATCCGTAAATATACATTTCAAATTTCTGAATAAAACAAATTATAGACGATTATAGATCTGAAAGAAATATAAAGCTAGTGGATGTGAAATAGTGATAGGGAAGTCTATTTTAATTTACTTTGAATAGCTTTAAGGTATTGGAATTTATTATTTTATTATGTCAACACCTTGCACAGTATTGGTTTAAAATTTTGTGTAGAAGGCTTTTTGGTGAGGCTAAACAAGATTATGATATTCCTTAACAGTTAAAAAATTGCCGTAATATATTTTTATAGAAAAAAAACTGCCCTTTTTTAAATTATAGCAACGAACGCCACTGGTGAAAATTCAATTTTGTTGTTGCTATTTAGTCACAGATGGATAGATCCTCAAACAAAGTTTCATTAAAATCATGCTAATAATAACGGTTACAATATAGGATCATGAGTCAAAGTGAGATACACTGTATATGACAATTGAATGCTTAGAGTGATTAATAAAACGAATAGATGAAAAATTTACATAAATTGGAATGGCATAAGATAGAAAAAGAAAGAAAATTAAATTAACATTTAAATTAATTAATTAAGTAGATATGTGAATAAATGTTTTATTCGTTTAAGAAAGTTGTTTTTTTTTCGGTATTCTTTCATTCTTATTTTTAATGTTCTTCCGGATATCCCAATGTATGTGACGCAACAAATTGCAACATGTTATTTTAAATAAACACCGTTTTTCTCTAATATATCGTCTTGGTCTTTCTTGTAGTAAAAATTATATTATCATTATGCAATATACAGCGTGGTCCACTAAGTGTGCAACAACTTTCTTTATTAGTTGCGCAATTGTAAAATAAATACTGCCAAATGTTAGTGCATGCTTGACATCTAGACTGGGCACACTTTGACTGTCTTAAAATCAATTAATTTACAGGGCAGATCAAGAAATATGAAAATCGTTTAAAAGTAAAGTACCCTTATTTCGAAGAATATAGCAAAATGTTATTAAAATTAGTTCCTTTAGAATTAAAAAGTGCATCCAAATATAAAGTCATCAGCTGCTACTTTAAAAAAATCATAAATTTTGTATTAACTCTCTATAATATTCGTTTTTTTTATATATTGTAGCATTATTACTTATTTAAATTAAATACAAGATCTCTTTTCAACAATTTCTTTCATATTCCATAAAATTTGTAAAATGTATTCAGGAATACTTTTTCATAAGCCTTCACAAATTTCATGCCCATTGCTAAGATTTTGATATTATTTTTAAAACTTTAAGACAGTCTATAAGTATATACCCTATCCAATAGTTTCACATCGCTGGTAACATGGGTTTCAAACATGGCATCCAAGGAAATTGGCGGTGTCGCGTAGGTGGGTGAAATTGTAACTAAAACTGTTTAAATTGGTTTACAAACAAAAATCTAACCTACAAAGCTGTTCCATTCTTCATTGTTGACATTGATGTTGTGCGATTTTTCTATCAATTGTCAGTCTTTTTGAGTATATATAGTTATTTTCGTAGCCACTTTGCATTATTTAGTTGCAAATATAGCCGCCAATAAGCATATGGCCCGAATGAAGATGAGAAAAGCACCAATAAAGATACGTTTTGGGAAAAATTATCTGAAATCACAGAAGAAATTAAAGGAAGACTGATAATATTAGGAGATCTAAATGGAAGAGTGGGGAAGAAAAGATGAAGAAACAGGAGAAGTAATAGGAAATTATGGAGAAACCGTCAGAAATAATAATGGAAGAAGACTAATAGAGTATTGCATATTACATAATTTAATAATAACCAACACCTTTTTTGAGCACAAAAATATTCACAAGTATACAAGAGAGCAAATAAATAGAAATGAAAGATCTATAATAGATTATATTATAGTAAACAAGGAATTTAGAAGAGAAGTGAAAGATACTAGAGTTAGAAGAAGTTTTGAGATATATTCAGATCATTATCTTGTCCTTTCAAAATACAAATAACTAACAAAGAAAAAAATTCAGAGTAAGGAAACAAATAAAAGAATTTGGTATAATGAAAGCGTTAGAACATACAAACTTAGAGAAGAAGAAACAGCTACGCTATATAGGGAAAGATGTGAGAGAGAAATGAACAAAATTAAGTATAACATAAACAGTATTGTCAATAGAAACACTTTGGAAAACTGTCAAAGATATATTGCTAACCGTAGCAGAAGAAACCTGTGGATTCAGTAGAATAAATAGGAATAAAAAACAAACAAATTGGTGGACGAACGAAATAAAGGAAGAAATAAAAGTTAAAAAACAAAAATGGAAGACATATTTGAGTAACAAAACTAGCGAAACATATGGGAGATATAAAGAGCAAAGAATAAAAGTCAAAGAATTAGTAAACGCAGCAAAACAAAAATCGTGGCAAGATTTTGGGGAAGCTATGGAAAGAGATAGTAAAGGAAATCAAAAATTATTTTATGGAGTGTTAAAAAGCATAAGAAAAGGCAAGCAAAATAGAAGTATCTATGTAAAATCAAAGGAAGGAAGAATATTGAAAGAGGAAGAAAACATAATGAAGCGATGGAAAGAATATTTTGAAGATTTACTCAACATGGAAATAACAGACTTAGTAAATATACAGGAGGAAAATGAGATTTACACAGAAAACAACGAGACCGCAGAGGACGATGAAATAACGACAGAAGAATTATTAGAAATGATAAAGATATTAAAAAGAGGAAAAGCAGCTGGAAATGATGGAATTACAACTGAAATGCTGAAAAATATTGGACAAACTGGATAGAAGTTATCAAAGATATAATAAGATATGGAAGGAGCAAAAAATACCAGAGGACTGGGAAGTGGGAATACTGCTACCCTTGTATAAAAAGGAGACAACAAAGAGTGTAAAAGTTATCGTGGAATTACCCTTACTGAGTACTATGCTAAAGGTATACGAGAGGATTCTGAGAAAAGATTGAAAGTAACAACTGAAGTACAACTTGAAGAGGCACAGTGTGGTTTCAGGAAGGGCCGAGGAGTACAAGATAATATATTCATATTGAAACAACTCCTAGAGAAAAACACAAGTAATAATAACATATATGTGGCTTTTATAGATATAGAGAAGGCTTTTGACTGTATACCAAGGGATCTGATATGGAAAAGTCTTAATAAAAGAAAAATAAATAGCAAACTAAAAAACGCAATTGCTATATATATCATAAAACCAGAAATTATGTCAGAGTGGGTGCAATGCAGTCGGAAGAATTTTTAACTAAGGAAGGATTCGCACAGGGGGAGTACTTAGTCCTACACTCTTTAATATAGTCCTTGATGACATCTTGAAGGAAATTAAAAAGAAAACGAAGAAATTACAAATAGGGTATAAAGACATGAGGATAGTGGAAATCGCGGAAAGTGCCTTTGCCGACGATTTGGTGGTGTACGCGGGGAATATAAAGGATCTGCAAGCAAATTTAAATATTTGGGAAACAGCTTTGAAAAAGAGAAATATGAGGATAAATGCAGAGAAGACCAAAGTTATGTCAATAGGGAAATACGATGGTAAAATAATAATTCATATAGATGGAAAGATTATAGAACAAGTAGAAATATTTAAATATCTGGGAATAAATATACATCAAGAAGGTAAAAGAGGAAGCAGAAATTAACAACAGAATTGAAAGTGGGATAAAAATTATATTAACGCAATGAACAACGCTTTTATAAGGAAGAAGGATTTCAAAGAAAAACGAAAATAACGGTGTTTAACACAATTTTAAACTTATATGACGTACGGCTGTGAGAGTTGGATCTTGAATAATCAAACTAAGAGTAAAATACAAGCGTTGGAGATGAGGTATTTAAGAGCGGTTAAAGGGGTCACCCGAAGTGATAGAATAAGAATGAGAAGTAAGAGAAGAATTAGGAGTAGAGCGATTTTACAAAGCATAGAGAGACAGAAATTGAAATGTGTTTGGACACATGATACGTATGGAAGAGGAAAGACTGACGAAAAGAGTATGGCTGGCAAGGTCAAGATAGAAACGAAAGAGGCAGGCCGAGAAAAACATGGGATAGTACAGTAGAAGAAAGTTTGAGAAAAGAGAATATCCTGGAATGAAGCGAGAAGAAGGCAAAAAACAAGAAAGAGTGGTCAGCGTTTATTTTATAATAAGAAATAAAAGTGTTTGTGGATAGAATTTACCTTTACACCCTTAGGTAATTAGGTTAACTGATATAATATATATATATATAATATTATATATATATTTATATATATATATAATATAGATAATCAGGCTATATATATAGGCCGCCAAACCGCCATCGCGAATTTCCTTAAATTGATAGACCAAACCATCAAAGACGTCCTACACTTAGCTGAAACTATTGGATAAGGTTTATACTGTGGCTATAAGCAAGTGTGCTCAGGTGTAGATGTCAACCATGCACAAAAGTTGGGCAATATTTATTTTATTCTACACTTGCACAACTAATAAAGAAAATCCTACTATGTTGTGGCACTTAGTGACCCACACCTGTCATCACTGTATGTTTTGATTTAAAGGCTGGTTTTATATTATATTATTTAAATGGATTGTTTATTTCATTTTAGGTGTAAGTGCATGTGAAGATTTGTTATAAATGTGAATTTTCGTCTTTATACCTATTGTTTATTAAAGAATCGCATTTAATTTTATATTTTGTGACATTTTCTGTGGAAATTTGTTTGTTAATGTTAAGTTCATTCATGTAAACTATTGGCTGTTGTGCTACGTCTATGCAAACGGTTTTAAGGTTGTTCAAAATTTTAATTTTTAATGATTGTAACTGCTTCTTAAGTTGTAGAGAGCCTGAAGATGACCAGTTTCGGCCGAAACATGTAGCTTTTGAGATTGAAAATAAAATAAATCTGAATGGAACAAACATAATCATAACTCATTATTAATGACATCTATCTGTAAAAACGTTTGGATGAATTTTACATAAAACTTTTCCTTTGACAAACTGCCATTTGAGTTCCCACAAGCTAAGAGATAAGACAAGAACGGTCACTTGCCGTTTTTCAGTGGATCCGCAATGAACGAATTTGGACTCCTAACACCACTGTAAATTTAAAGAGAGGGCGTTACTGTAGTCATTGTTCTGAGATCGATTTTGACTATCATTGAGCATAACTGAGAATAATTAAATAAACATTATTTGTGGAGTGATTCTAACAGGCGTTTTTAATTCAATTTATTGTTATTTGTATATTGAATCCATTCAATGGGATTAGTAATTGAATGTAAAAGTAATTATTAACAACATGTTTTGGCTTATAATGAAAGGGCATATCGAAATACTGGAAAAAATATTAGAACTCTAATAATTATTATCCAATACTTTCGATATTATGTTTTTCAAAATCTGATGATGAGATTCATTACAAGCCAAAACATGTTGTTTTAAACATGTAATAAATGATTATTTAATTCATTGAAAAGACAATTATTGTTTTTTTTTGTTATTTAATAATAACAGTATTTTTTTTATCATCATTCAAATTCTACACAAGGACAGAGATAGAGATATACACGTTTTTAACGCAGCAGCTGATAAATATCCGCCATCTTTAGTCACGATTTCACTTCCATCTCTAAAAGCCTGTTGTACACGTCCCGATTTATTGGCCAATTAATTCAAGAAGTTGAAATTAGATTTTATTGTAATGTGTAAAAGAGCAAATATTATACGATTACTTGAGCAATTTATTGTGAAAAAAATCGTACGATTAATTGAATTGAATAGAACATGTTCTATTTTTGCCAAGATTTTCCGACGATTTTTCACTAATTTGGTGTTTTAACATCAACTTCCAACGCAATAAAAAAAAGTATCAATTTTATTTAAAGTGAGGTTAAATTTCGAAAATTTATTGCTAGTATACTATAATTGTTAACGAAAACAAATAAAACGTAAAATTTATTATAATACATTTTGTAATAAGACTATTCTGAAAAATTGCCAATCTATTTTTTTATAAGCATGAAAATTTTCTAATTCTCCCCTAACTCACGAAACTAAACGAGTAAGCATGATCGTTTAAAAATTTTCCAATTTATTGTGAAATAAATCTAAAGTAGCCTATTTTTTCCGATTTCTTATTAATTAATTGGCCAATAAATCGGGACGTGTAAAACAGGTTAATAATACGATTTTAATGATTGAAGTTAAAAAATTAAAATAATGAAATAGCACTAGTGGTATTTCTTTTGGCGACACAAGATCAAAGACGCCAACATCAGTAAGTAATCCTCTATGTTTTATCTCTTCGCTCTATCAAAAGGTATTGTTTTAAAAAGGGAATAGTCTCACTGCAATTCATTTCAGTCTATAAAATTAAGAAAAATATAGACAAAGAAAACGAGATAACTACATTCTTTTTTTGTAACAATTACACGTATTTTACAAATATAACTAAATGAAAACAACCAAAATTCACTATACATCAGCAACATACATCCATTCCCTGATAAAATATAAATGAATGAAATAGAACATAAATAGGCATAACATTAATTATAAATAGCACCAACCGAAAAATTATTTCCCAACTAAAGTCAATTAAACAAATACTGCCAGGTCTACTTTTGTGACAGTTTCCTAACCTAAAACTTATGGAAAAATAAAAATTCTACAGTGACTACTACCTTTTCCCCTAATTTAGAGCACTACCACATCCAACACAACACTTTCCTGATTATTACTTTTTTAGTCCCATAAACTTCAATTTACCTCAGAATATTAACAACCTGTATCATATATAACATGTGAGATGCCAAGTGCGCAGGGGTGACATACTGTTCTAAGAGAATTTTTGGCTCTCAAAATCCTCTACGTCCTGCAGAACCTCCTCCAGTTGTCTCAATTTCATGCAAGGGAACATTTTACTTGCTGTCGAAACGTGGCAATACGGGTAAAATTAGATTACCGAAAGATGAGTCCTGCGAAATGAAATAACCAGTGGATTGGGCATTCGCCGTCTGTAATGCTGCCCTTTGCGCAGAGCTCATGGAATGGCCATCGGCGGTGGTTAGGTTTGGAGATCCTAGAGGTGTTAACTGGCAGTTTATAGATGAGGCTACACCCTGTTTCAATAGCAGCTGCTTTTTTAAGTGCAATTCTTCTAAAATCTTACGATTTGCTAGATCTGAAAACGTCGGGAGGAGGATGATATCAAGAGTATCATTAAGTTTTATGTTACCTCTTTGAGCATTGGGTTGAGGAAAAGCCATGAATACAGATCCATTAATCACTATTTACGATAATTGAAGCGACAATTCCAGCTAATACGGCAATAATCGATTAGAAAAATAGTAGTCGAGCTGATTATACCATGTATTGTTCCGCAATCTGCAGTCCCTTTTTCACTAACTACAGAACATAACCTAACTACACCTGACTAAAAATCAATTCTCTGGTCCATGGTTGCCTGGTTGCCAGATCAAGAAATATCAACAAGAACTAAAAAATAGCCAACAAACAGAAAAATATAGCCCAAAGTAGGGGACTCATACCAACATTACAAAACTTTTTTTGCTTTTTTATTATTACAATATCTACCTTAATTAATATAATTAACATATATTAAATATTGAACAATAAAATATCTTCTTAAAGTAAAAAATAAACACTTTTAAATAGCAGCATTATTAAAGTACATATACGAAAAATTGGCCAAATAAACAACAGTCTTGAAAATTACCGCTTACAATTACCATTAGTAGTAACTGATTCTATAAACTGTTCAATTTCAACCTCACACAAGAAGTTAGTTTCATTGGAACTTGTTCAGGTTGTTAAGGTTGAGCTAAAGTTGGTGGGGGTAATATGTTTTTGATTAAATGATGTAGGCCCAGTAAACCAAATTCAAATTTCCCGCAATTACTTTCAGTAACTTCAACTTAAAGGTATTCAAATAACTATTAATGTAATACAAAAGCCTAGGTGATTTTATGCTTTAATGTTGAACTTACTCAAAATAATTGAGGGAAATTTGAATTTGGTTTACTGGGGAGTGACTCTGCGCGGGAGTTGCTCTCATGATTGTAAGAAATGAAAAATGAATCCTATCTCAAAATGGTCTTTAATGTAAAATCCTATTAAAACTTTTTAAAACGTAAAACGTAGCTAAAATTTTGCAATATATAATGTAAATATTTCTAACAATAATATTTTTCATTTCATGAGATTTTTAAAAAATAAAATTATTTGATTAGGTTTTTGCACTGAACTTCTAAATTGTAGTTATATGTATAGAGAATTAAAAAAGAATAATAGTCGACAGATTTTAGGAGATAGCCCAAAGTAGTAGCCGGGCGTTAGCGTTATAAAAAAAAAACACAAAATTTTGTAAAACAGTTATATTTGTTGAATAGAAATATAGTATATTAAATGTATAGAATATTCATTTCTAAGAATTTGTATATAGCATATGGAAATGTGCAAACACAATATACCCGCATTCAAAAGTACGTACAGATGGCAGCACTATAAAATAATTTATACACAAGTTTTAAATTTGTATTCGTCAATGACAAGTATTGACAAGTTTATCAACTAATCATATGGAAACCAAAGTCATGGCGTCCAAAAGCGGTAACGGCGGCGAGTGACGCTAGTGTAACTACCTGTACGAGTATATAACTTACTTTGCAAATGCTATTCGCAAAATAAAAATGTTAAGAACTATAACTCCATATTTCACATTATATTAATGTGTTATTTATAGGTAATTCATAAATTACTTAATGTAATAATTAAAATAGAATTAAAATATGTATGGAGATATCTGTTATTAGGTGTGGAACTTTGCTAAACATATTTACATGCGAGAACTTGCGCAAAAAAAAAAACACAATAAGACGCCTCACACATTTTTATTTGACAGAGAAACAAAAAATGAAATAACATTTGCAACAATAAAATAAAACAAAATCCAAACAGTGGAGCGGTTTACTTATTTCGTAAGATTTTCAGCTTGTCACTCCAACAATTTTGGGATATTACACATTTGCAATGCTTATGAAGTTTTATATATTCTCAATAAATTGTCCATGAAGAACATTTGGTTTTCCTCGTTTGCACAAATAATTTCAATATTTCCATATTTTAGAATGTCTTCTTTCTTTTTAAGCACTTATTTGACGATTTAAGTCCTTCAAATTTTTGAAATTTGAAATCTTTCAAATAATAATGCATATTGAGTTTTAGTCTTGCCATCTTCAGACATTCTATTATGTTTTTTATCGAGCAAAAACAAAAATGACTCTTTTTTTTTTTTTACTTAAAACACTATTATGATGTTTTTCAGGAGCACTCCCTTATTTATTTTATTTCATTTCATAATTTTACCAAGAAGATATGAATGGTAGTAATTTTATTTGAAATACTTAGTTATTAATTGCATGTCATCCTAGATAATACTACACTTTAATCTATAATTCATAAATATTAATATTCTTTGAACCCAATTTTATGCGGGAAGTGTCAAGGAGTTCGATGCGACGGTCTCACATATTTTCGCTTCAATAGTCGACCATCGACTGCGTTGCGTCTGATCACACGCTTTTGGTGGTTCTTTAAGAGGAATCGTCTGGAATATCCATAGGTGAGCTATCTGTATGCCTATGTGGTACTACAATTCATTTTAATGAAGTCAGGCAATTTTATATTTGAGAACTATCTCAAGAGCATTTTGCTGTAATATTAATCGAAAGGTTTATTGTAAGAAATATGTTTTTTTCACATTTTTTCGTAGCAGTCTAAGTATTTAAGAAATAGAACTTAAAATACTTGTAAGATCAAACAGACCAGAATCCCAAAATGTTCAAATGAACTTAGTTTTAATATATCCATTAACACATCGAATATAATCTACCTATTATAATATTACGCTTCATCATTCAAGTTACTACATTATACATATTATTAAGAGCGAAATCTCAACGCACCTGCAAAAATTTATTCGTACTACAGGAAATAAAACGACATATAAAAAAAAATTAAATCTTATTTTAAAACAAATAAATCTTAAACGTTTTTAAATGGCAAATATAAATATATATACTTATGTTTAGATTTAGAAAGCGCCGCTTCCTAAACTTAACTTGGACAAAAAAGAATCTACGCCCTCGAACAAATCTTTAAAGTTGCCAACATCGCCGGTCGATGAGAGGATTTTAGTCAGATCTTTGAGGTATTTTATAGGAACAGCGTTCACGGTTGTATCGTTTTCCGTTATCAAATCGTACCTGAAAAAGTTGTGCGATATTAAAATTTTGGATCGAAGGAGGCGAGATTCGAATATTTAATAGAAGACTTACATTATCAGCTCATTTTTCAGTTTAGGGTACGTCTTCTCTTTATGTCTATATGGTTATTCTACATGGCGTTCGACGAAAGTTTCGTCGCGAGATTCGTACAGTTTGCCGAAACTTTCTTAGATAGCTCGGTTAATAGGATGTAATGCTCGTTCTTGTGATTTAAGATGTGGATATTCTGTTCTCCGATTCCTATGGAATAAAAATAGATTTCTATCTTTACAGATCGATAGTTTTTCCGATGAAATATACATGAGGTATTCTTTTTTACATTG